>MU204345.1:146524-182534 GCA_017309775.1 Paedocypris sp. Pulau Singkep | reverse complement strand
TTAATTAAGCACTTTCCTCCTAATGTTCGCTCTTCCTCTGCTGTTCATCAAAATGGCATTCGATCACCTCACGTGTTGAGATTCAAATGAACGTGACTCAATAAAAACCACAAACCAACTGAACCAATTCTCTTAAAATAAATGTAAATTCTCATTTTCTCAATCTTTTAGCCAAAACGGTTTCTTAAATTGACCCCAATTTTCCACTGGTTTGCTAAAAAAAAGAGGTGAAATTTTGATTTTAATTAGTTTTTACCAAAATGGTCTCAATATTTTTAAAGACAGACAGAGCAACGTTTTTTTCAAGGACACATGCGCGTTCTTTTTAGCAATCACATAATTTTTTTAATGAAAATTCCAAGCCTCATGATTCATTTTTTTACAGTGTAGTGGGAAATAGGGAGCTGGTTGTACAAGAACAAGACTTGTGTGTTAGCGGAGTGAGTGGACGGACAGAAAGAGCGACTTGAAGCCAGATCCACATAGTGCGTTTATATGCGGCGTGTTGATTTACTTGCGGTGGTCCACACTGCTTCATTTACGTGTGTTGGCCTGTGCAAACCAATCTACACGTGGCACGTCTCGATCTGAGCGCTGCCGAGCTTTTACAGGCAACAGAGACAAACTGTGTGAAGTGTAAAGAGTACCAGACAGGCATACTTGAGTAAAAGTACTGATACTTATTGTAAAAAGTACTTCTAGTAGTGAGTCACCAATTTCAAGAAGACTTGAGTCAGAGTCAAGTTCAAGTTCAAGTTCTGGGCATTTGTAGGGCACTTTTGGCAGTTTTAACTGTCTCAATGTCGCAAAGTATCTAATTTTGAAAGAACTTGAGTATTTTGCTCGCGCTGAATTTAGGCAAAAACAAAACACACAAAGACATGTGAAAACATACTTTTGTTTTCTGATACAGAAACGAAATGTAACACCTCAGTGTTTTAAACATAGTAGAACAAACTAGATAAATAAGAACAAAAAGCCAGTCTCGGTCAAACTGAAGTGCGCAAAGAAAAAAAAGTAGTAAAGTAAAATTCCGATTAGCGAATTATGACATCATAAAATTAGTAAAATACATTCACGTCTCCAATTCACGTTCACGTGATTTAGCTGATAAACAGCATCCAGTACCTTCAGCATCCTGCAGATGGCGATATCAGCTCGTCCGCCCAAGAAAATAACTGCAATATAAATCGATGCAAGACTTTTTGTACAATAACAATGTAACAAGTACTGGTAAATGTCCGTTACAATGTAGTGGAGTAATAATAATAATAATAATAATAATGCTTTCAATTTTTTTTTGAACGGCGCTTTACAAGTCATCTTCTCAAAGCGCCTCTTACAATGAGGAACACTATGCAAACCATCCTTTGCCCGGTGAAATAGCGGCAGCCAGTCTGTGCCAGCGTCCACTTCACACGCTCACACACACCTACACAACCAGATTAACCTGAAGCGCATGTTTTTTCGGACTGTGGGGGAAACCGAGCACCCGGAGGAAACCCACGCAAGCACGGGGAGAACATTTAAACTCCACACAGAAAGTGAACTCACTCCTCCAGTCACAATCGGAACCCTCTTACTGTACTTTTTTACACCATGCCAGAATTGAAGTGGAATAAAGAGTAAGGATAATGAGAAATGTAGTGGAGTAAAGAGTAAAGAGCACCGATAATCAGAAATGTAGTGGAGTAAAGAGCACAGACAATCAGAAATGTAGTGGAGTAAAGAGTACAGACAATCAGAAATGTAGTGGAGTAAAGAGTACAGATAATCAGAAATGTAGTGGAGTAAAGAGTACAGACAATCAGAAATGTAGTGGAGTAAAGAGTACAGACAATCAGAAATGTAGTGGAGTAAAGAGTACAGATAATCAGAAATGTAGTGGAGTAAAGAGCACAGACAATCAGAAATGTAGTGGAGTAAAGAGTACAGACAATCAGAAATGTAGTGGAGTAAAGAGTACAGATAATCAGAAATGTAGTGGAGTAAAGAGCACAGATAATCAGAAATGTAGTGGAGTAAAGAGCACAGATAATCAGAAATGTAGTGGAGTAAAGAGCACAGATAATGAGAAATGTAGTGGAGTAAAGAGCACAGATAATCAGAAATGTAGTGGAGTAAAGAGTACAGATAATCAGAAATGTAGTGGAGTAAAGAGTACAGATAATCAGAAATGTAGTGGAGTAAAGAGCACAGATAATGAGAAATGTAGTGGAGTAAAGAGCACAGATAATCAGAAATGTAGTGGAGTAAAGAGTACAGATAATCAAAAATGTAGTGGAGTAAAGAGCACAGATAATCATAAATGTAGTGGAGTAAAGAGCACAGATAATCAGAAACGTAGTGGAGTAAAGATAATCAGAAATGAGTTGAGAGTAAAAGTTGCTTTCATTTTTGATACTCAGTACAAGTACAAAGTAGCAACAAACATACTTAAGTAAAGAGTAACAAAGTCCATTCACTCAAGTACTTTACACCTCTGATCAATAGGCCTGTGGACGTAGAGAAGTCTGGGTGAAAGCGAAGATAACATGAAGGTTAATACACAAGCATTCGGCTCAAGTGCTAAGCTGTTCCTTTTACTCTACAAAGCAAACTGAACACGACATGTGGAAGAGTGATGGCTTGGAAACAGAAACAAGCAACCGTGACTAACGCCATTCGGCCCAGTGGTGGAAATGCTCCAGTGGCGTCCAGTTTCCAGAGGTTTACGTCTGGTCTGCGTTACACCGCGTCTTATCCCACAATCACAGCCACGACCAAAGGTTGGCCATCAACAGTTGTGTCAAGCCTACGGGGTTTTCCCTCCTCCTGAATAGTGCAAGAAAGTTGCCTTGGCAGGGCTGTAATTATCCACAACACGTGGCATCAGAGCGCTGGATTAAAGGCGGTAATGGCTGGTCTCCGTCAGACAGACGACCGAATCTCTGATTAGAGCGCGATGGAGACGCGAAGAAAGCACTTACTGCAGACATTCCTCCGTCAGTCAGACTTGAATTATAGCTTTACGCAGAAACCACTTGACACGTTATAAAAGCGATAGTCGCACGTTTGTTTAATGTCCAATCCTTAGCGGTGGCTTGGTTAATGTTCAGATTTCTGCGGATAGATGCATTTGCATGTTTTTTCTGCCATTTTGAAACGTTGAGGCGTTCATTTTCATTTCTTTAATAGGAAATTAAACCTCATGAATAGATTCTTGTTTTTTTGGGCGTTTTTTGAGCCTAAATTCAGAGCGAGTAAAATGCTTAGGTTCTTTTAAAATGGGATACTTTACGACTTCTACTCAAGTCTTCCTGGAATTGGTGACTTGTAACATGTGATAGTCATTTTTAAAGTAAGGTGTCCGTACTTTTACTGAAGTATCGTTTTCAGCACGCGATCTCTAGACAATCTATTCGGGCAAATGTGCCTTTACTTCTAAAGTTGTTTCCAACGCAGATTAATTATGAGTTGAATTTCATTTAGGGCTGCTCACTAATACCAATAACTACTGCCAATGTTTGGATACGTACAGACTATAAATGCTTTTGCTCGGACTGTAAAGTACAGTTGTCTTCAGGAAGGTCACATGTTCAAACCCATGAGCAAGAGATTGAGCTAAATGCAGTTAATTAATGCAGTAATTAACCTAATTACTATTACTGTCAGTCTATTGCTAATCTGGCTATTTAACCCTTACTCACACATACAAAAATTGTACGCATTTAACTCCAATTTTGCCTAGTTTTGCTTAGTTAATGGACATTGCTCTGGTTTCGCTGTTCTGTCGCGATGAAATTGCATTTATTTGTAGATGTTTGTTCAAAGTGTATTTATTTAGTAGAACAAATAAGAGTAAAAAGGTCTGGTGATTGCTAAAGCGCGGTGATGGATGGGCTGGAGATTGGCTGGCTGATAAGTGCTGCTTCGCTGATGAACGCCGAGGGCGAATAACGTTATTTTAGATGGTATCGTGTGAATGTTTGGCTTGTTCGGGGTTTAGCTTTTAATGGCTGGATTTGGAAACAAGCTGTAAAAAGTCAATCCGGTGTGTTAATAGCGATGAACCAAAGAACCACAGGATTCCTTGTGTGAGAAGCGCAGCATGCGGCGACTTGTTCCCGTTCCATCGCTTGGCTTGCGTGAGATCGATCCCACAAATTCACGCAGTTTAACCGTGTTCCAGCTCAGCGGTTTGCGGACAGAGGCTTCAATATATTAAATAACTCTTCCATCTCGCGCTTGATGCTCCTCGGGACTTCAAATACATCACAGAACCAGGAGCTTTTGCTTCCGTGGAGCTGAAATAAAGCAACTACATAGAAATAATCAGTTAATTCTAGTTGATCTTGCTAAATAGCCTAATCATGTTCAAAAGACTTAGCAGGTTATTAATAGATTTTGTAGAGCTAATACTTTTGTGTTAACTGTGTAATAATGATACCACAGACAGGCAGATAGAATGAAAGCAAGAGGCAGACAGACAGACAGACAGACAGACAGAGAGACAGACAGACAGACAGACAGACAGACAGATAGATAGTAGAGCTGCACGATTCTGGATAAAATGAGAATCACGATTTTTTTTTGCTTAGAATAAAGATCACGATTCTTTTCACGATTCTTTCTGGATATTTTAGTATTTTAAATATTCAAGTACAGTATTATGTCCAGTTGAGGATTATTAGAATTGATTAAAATTATTAGTTGTTTAAAAGCACTTTTGAAATACTTTTCAAACGATGATTATTTTAGGGGGGCTAATAATTTTGTCCTCAACTGTAGATGTTTGCTGAGTACAAATACACACACTTCAGAATAAAATCATTTTTCAGGTAGTAAAATGTCAGAGTTGATACTCTATTGTTGTATTTAATCATTTATTCTCCCCGTTTATTTATTTATTTATTTATTTTTAAAACTCGACTGCTGCTCATCTCGCTAATTAACTAAGTGCAGGTAATTAGCGCGACTGATCGCAGCAAATTACAGCAAAAGTAATGCAAGATCATCATTCATTCATAATATTTAATTGATCGATATGTATCATTGTATAAATGCTGAATTCAGATCGTGAAGAGGCAGAATCGAGATCGCAATCTATTAACGATTAATTGTGCAGCTCAGATAGATAGATATAGACAGACAGACAGACAGACAGACAGACAGACAGACAGACAGACAGACAGACAGACAGATAGATAGATAGATAGATAGATAGATAGATAGATAGATAGATAGATAGATAGATAAGCCTGGGGAAGACAGACAGATGGATGGATAGACAGGCAGACATACAGACAGACAGATAGATAGATAGATAAGCATGAGGAAGACAGACATGTGGATGGATAGATGGATGGATGGATGGATAGATGGATAGATGGATGTATGGATGGGTGGACAGATAGATAAACCTGAGGAAGACAGACATATATGACACAGACAGACAGACAGATGTGTAGATCACGACACGTTTTGCGAGAAAACGAACCACATCTTCCTATTGGGTTGAGTTTCCTGTCATTCCTGCCACTGATATTTAAAAATACTCATGATTAAATACTCATTATTATGATATAATCTATCTCCCAACATGTGTAAACAACCATGTGGTGAAAGTGAAGCGGCGTGGAGTTTGTCAGCCAGACACCGCCTGACGTGTCACGCTAATGGCGTATTGCTAATGGCATTATGGGAAACAAGCTGGATTGTATAATGACGCATTATAAGCATTTCAAGCACCGACAGTGAAGTTTCCCTGAGGGTCTGGCGTCATTACTGTGCTCTCAGATCGCAGCCCCCCGCGGAGAGTAATTACCCCGCCAGTGGAGATGTTGCGAGATGGCCTTCAAACCAGCAGCATTTCCCGCGATACATTCTGTCTGGTCAAGCTAATGCTAACGCTAACCTACGCCAAGTCAAGGGGACGAGAACTTGAAGCCGACCTCAAGACCACGTTCAGCACGCCTTTTGACTTTTTTGTAAAATTGTGTATCACTCTACATTTGCACCATTTTGTTGCAAAACGTTATTTACAGAATAAAGGTTTACCTGACTGTTGCCATGAATAGAATAGAATAGAATAGAATAGAATGCCTTTATTGTCATTGCGACACAGGGTTACAATGAAATTAGGAACACTACTCCGTTTGGTGCAATATAGGAAAAAAATACACAAAAAAGAGATGTAAAAAATGTGCATTGTGTAAGATAAAAAGAAAAATAAATAGTATATGTAGTATACAGTATATAAAAATATAAAATTAAGAGCAAACGTTTCCAAAATACAAAATAAGTTTCAAAAAGACATATTAACAATAAATGTAAACAATAAACAGAGTAAAGAGTTGTCGTTTGCTACATCGTGTCGGTTGAAGTAAGTTGAAATCAGACTCTCATTGGTCGATGTGGATGTACATCTTTTATCTTGGCTGAAAATCTATTATCTTTTTAAATTGCTGTTTCTTTTTCTCCTGGCAATTGAAAAGTGTGATGCCTCTTGAAATTTGTTATTGATGCATTTTTTGGTCTCGTAAAAAATGAGAGTGAAAATTTTCGCTCTTGCAATTAACTAACACACACACACACACACACACACACACACACACACACCCTGCTTTAGATGACGGTTTTCCTTGATAATAATAATAATAAATAATAATAATGAGTATTTGTAGTGCGCTTTTCATAGTTTTAACTGTCTCACTTGATTGAGTCCCACTCTTTATTAGAAGAGGCCAAAACTGCCCTAAATATACATATAGTATATACAGTATTTGTATATTAATACATAATTATACTATAGTTTATTAATATTTTGATGGAAAAAAAGTTTTTTTTATTATTTGTAAAAATGTTTAACAAACAACTATTTTAAAAAATGTTGTTGTTATACAACGTTTTGCTAAAAAAAAGTGTTGATTGATGTTATTACTACTAATTTCAAATTTACACATGCAAGTGTGTACAACATGCAATGAAATGTATTTTTACAATCGTCCAGCACTTAAACATGGGGTGTGTGTGTGTGGTCGCATGCAAGAAAGAGATACAAAAAAGACAGGAGATATAAAATACACTAAACTACATAAAATACAAAACGAACAGATACAAATAAACATATTAATAAAAACAAGGAAAAACTATGAAGATGGAAAAAAGTATGAAGATGAGCAAAATGCAAAAAAGCGACTCAAGTGGTAAAGTGTAAAGTGAAGTAAAGTGAAGATGTTCACGTAAAGTGAAGATGTTTACAGTGTCCAAAAACCCAGTGTGTACGGCACAGTGACTAATATGTTGGATTTTGTTGAAAAAAAAATTGTTCAAAATTAAGAAATGAAAACAAAAGGTTTTTAAGAAAGAAAAGTGTTGATTGTTAAGTTATGTTAGGTGTGCAATCTTGTCGAGTGAACCGGTAATGAGCTTAAAGAATCTCTCCGGGCTTTTGGCTACTCGTGGCGCTCCGTGTTCTTCCCGTCTGTGGCGCTTCCTCCGTGTGTCCACCAGGGAGTCAAATCTTCCTAATAATCGCAGTCACCGGCATTAGGAGCAGATGTCTGGCCTTCGTTTGGAAGCGGGCAAATGATTGTAATTAGGAAGCCCGGGGTCTGAAGAGGCTGGGTGGTCTTCATCTCCCCTCATGAAGCCCCCGAGTCATGCTTCAGACCACCGTAATCAAACATAACATTGTGATTACAGAACTTTAATGTCTCCTCGTTAGGAGCAGCAGACACACACATGCACAACACACGCACGGGCTTAAACGTGTTAAATTTACCTCGATAAATACACCTTGATCATTAGGTGGGGTGAGCAAAATCTCACCACTAATCCACAAAGCATTTATGTTTAGCATAAAATGCGTGTAAGGTACGTGAGTAAATGGACTTTGTTACTTTAGTATTTTGGCTAATTTGTACTTGTGATGAGTATCAACGATGTAAGCAACTTTTACTCTCTACTTGACTACATTTGTGGTTGAGTATCTGTACTCTTTACTCCACTACTATTTGAATGGACACTTATTGTTACCTTGTGATTGTGTGCGACAAAAAAAGTCGACATTTTTCTACCGCATTTAATTTCTTGGACGGATGAGGCGATATCACAAAGGTACTGGATGCTGTTTATTACAAATTTTTACTACCTTTTACTAGTTTATTACTAACTTTATTGCTATTTTTTGCTAATTACTTTATTTTCGCACATATGAGTTCTTTTTTTATTTGTGTCTATTTTGTTCTGAAATTTTGAAACATTGTGGTGTTAAATTTCTTTTCTATATTAAGACAATAAAACCTCATACATAGTTTCATGTTTTTCACATGTCTTGGTGTTTTTGAGCCTAAATTCAGTACAAGTAACATACTTATGTTCTTTTACAATTGGATACTTTGCGACTTTTACTCAAGTCTTCTTGTTGAATTGTAACTTGTTGTTCAAGACAACAAAGATCTTAGCAAAGTCGCTAAGCGAATTAGGGGGAAAAAATGTCTTTAAAAAAAGAAAAATGTCTATTATTTTATAATAATAGACATTTTAATATTTTTAATATTCTATTAAATTATGTCTCTTACTCAACTCCTACTCAAGTATGGTTTCCAGGTACTCGTTACACCTAAGATCAAAGGACATATTTTTTAAAGGAAAACCAGAACTGCATTTCAGCGTATGTTTTTTTTTTTTTTACCTCTTGTGCTGATTCAAAAAGTAGGCTTTATTAATTTCCTTAAATTAGGTCATTTTAACTATCTCCGCTGGGACCAGCTCATTTAAAAGGAACGGATCAGTTAACAATAGCAGGTTTTGTCGAGTAAATGATAAAGTGTTCAGATGAAAGGCCAGACATAAATATCATAACTATAATCCACCACACTGTACGCAGTAACTTCATACGAATAATATAGCCGTGCCGTCACACTATTACTGCATTTCAAAGGCTTAATTACAGTGTATCACCACATCACGGGGTCCAGTTTATAAACTCAATGTAGACAAAAAGTGTTTTTTTGTCTGATGCAGACAATTTGTGTGGCTTTAATCTTCTTCAATAATGAGCTTTTCTACTGTACTACGCCAGGCTTGTGAACTGTCATTAGCGGCTCACGTATCATAATATTCCATAAACCCCTTGGAGATTAGCATAGGAAGTCTGTGATTTTTTTAAATCAGGAGTGTCAAATTCATTTCACCCAGGGCCACATCACCAAAATGTCTGTCCTCAAAGTAACTTATACATAAATATGTATGTCTTCAATATATAGCTGATAAAAAGCATCCAGTACTTTCATCTTCCTGCAGATGAAAAAAAAAAATCAGACGGTTTTGCTTGATAATAATAATAATAATACTAATAAATAATAATAATGAGTATTTGTCGGGCGCTTGTTTGAGTAAAACAACACAAAACTGTGGAAGCTTTGCCGTGGCTATCGTGGTCGAACGGCATTGTGGGATGTGTAGTTTTGGGTCAACGCGCACTCTTAATCACATTTTTGGTGTTCCCTCAAAAAGACCCTCAAAACTTTTAAGCTCTCGCCGGCCACATGAAACCACGTCGAGTTTGTGTTTTAACTGATTCCACTCACTGTTCGGCTTAAATTCAGGTGCATCGAAGTCTTAAAACATGTTTGTGCGGCACGCAGTGAGACGACCAGCTAGTTTGACCTTTCCGTTGGAAAATTCAGGACTGTGTCTACAGTGGAACGCGGGACTTTTATTGCGCTTTACGGCCTATTGTGGAGCTGTCTTTAAAACAGGCCGTAAAGTTCTGGCAGACACAAGTCGAGCGCTTTCTTTTACAGCCCTGATTTCTTGCACCAGCTTGTGTCTTTTTATACTCTAAATATTAACTGGCAAACGTGAGACAAACAGTCTCTAAAGCATTTATCGCCCAAAAGATTGGTAATGGACCTTCGGGGGGGAGACGGGTCACGTCGAACAGTTTTCCAGGTGTGAATGGTGCATTCAATTCAAATTCTACTCCAGTAGTTCCTCAGTTTGCGCTTTAATGAAGGGTGTAAACTCATTTACATTGGTGGGGAAGTGGAGCAGGATTTGCCACAATCACCCGACAGAAGTTGACTTGTGCCAGAACATTGTTACAATTGTATAAAACAGCCACATACTATATATATAGTCATATATATATAGTCGTTTTTATACAACATACACATGTACTGTAAAAGGAAGTGTCACTTTGATTTTTGCTATTAAATTAAATTTAAAAAATCTATTTAATTTAGCCACGTGAAAACAAAAGCACAGAATATTAATAATAATAATATGAGTATTTGTAAGGCGCTTTTCACAGTTTTTTCCAGAATATTCCAATTCAGAATATGTATAAGATATTAAAAATCTAATTAATCATTAATATACATCGATATTTGTCATTATAAACATATATATACAGTATATACAGTAGATGTATAATATGGAAGTCTGTCACTTTGATTTATGCAATTAAATAAAAAAAATACATTTTAATTTAGTCATGCATGGAAAAAAAAAAACAAAAATATTTCGAAACACAAAAATGTAACAGAATTTGCCACAATCACTCGACAGAAGTTGACTGCGAGAACATTGCTAAATAGTTTAAATTATCTGTATTGTAATTTTATACAACATACACATGTACTTTATAAGGAAGTGTGTCACTTAGATTTTTGCTAGTACATTAAAAATTGTAAAAAAAAAAAAAATATATATATATATATATATATTTATTTTTTTTTTATTTAGCCATGTGAAAACAAAAACACAGGATATTTAATTTAATAATATGTATATTAGATATGAAAAATCAAATTAATCCTTAATATACATCGATATTTGTCATTCAAATATATATATATATATATATATATATATATATATACACACACACAGTATAATAATATACAGTATATACAGTGCATGTATAATATGGAAGTCTGTCACTTTGATTTCTGCAATTAAATAAAAAAAATATATTTTAATTTAGCATGTGTGAAAAAAGCGCACAATACTATATTCCTAATCCATAATAGATAAAAACAAAAATGTCAGAAAATAAACAATGTTGGGATGGCAAACTAATTTTGCTCTGCCGTCCAGTTGCGTTTAACATGGCAGGATCTTTTAGACGTTAAAACGTACAACGGCGCAAAAAAAAAAAAAAAAACCCCGTCAAAGCCAGTTTGCACCAACACTGCCCCGAGAAAACCGCATCTAAAGTCAAGCGGACGTGCCGGCACAAACCAGCGCAGTTATCAGGCGTGAATCCAGCCATGTTTTCCGATTGTCCAGTAAAAGCTGCAGCTGCATGCAAATAACCAGGCTAAACTCCATTAACGTGACGTCTCGTCCAAAGACCAAGAGAGATGGCGAGAGGCAGCGTGGTGTGTGCGGGATGTCAAAGGTCTTATTCAAGAAGTGTCATTAGTCAGGTGGCACTGGCATGTGAATGAAATAGGACGGCGGCCATTCCTAAACACTTGTCAATTGGCGTAGCAGTGAGGTGAAATATGCGTTATCGCTCATAATGGCTGGCGAGGGGAAGGTCGGCTGCTTTTACAATGAGAAGAGGAGGATGTGAACTTTAGGTGTTTCACACATAGCCTCCCGTTCCTTAAAGATAAAGGTGCAGGGCTTACGAGGACACGTAGAAGCCTTACATTTGCATTTCCCAAGGGTTTTCCCACCATAAACGTCCTGGAAGGCGTGAACACCAAAACCTATCCCAAAAAAAAAAAGAACGACAGCCTTGGTTTTTCCTCACAATCGTAGCTATTTCAACTCGACGTTATATTAATACGTATTTATGTTCAATATGGGAATTGAAAGCAAATTCAAATTTTTTTGGTCACGTACATATTACACGTGGTACAACATGGAGTGAAATGTGTTTTGATCGCTCCAGCATTTTAACATTGGGATGGTGGAAACACAATAACACGTGCAAAAGGGAAATGCAATAAAAAGATAAAGAATAGAAGTACACTGAAATACAGTAGATATAGGATAAAATATGAAGTATGTAATAAAAATACAAAATCAAGGTGAAAATACAATAAAAAAACATAGAAAAAGTCAGTAAAATACAAAAAATGTGACTCAATGACTCAGCATTTTGTTCAATTCGTCTATTTTTCTTGTCGTCTATTTTTCATATCTTCGCTAACCCATGCTATTATTTCCAGTTATTCACGTGTACTTGTTTGCATTATACTGGAAATTTCTTGCAGATTTCTATTTTTGTTTTTTATTATTATATTTCTCTTTTGTGTGAGCAACTGTGACCGGAAAAGCAATTCCCCCCCGGGTATGAATAAAGTTTTTTTCATTTGAATTTGACTTCCACTTCAACTAGCAATTGTTCAGTCTCGCCATTTCAAACAAGCTCGATTCAGACTCATTTCATCAGCGTTGACCAGTAGTGTGTTTGTGTGTGTGTGTGTGTGTCAGACAAATAAAGCTCATGATGCTTCAAAGCTCCTTCAGCTAAACCTACAAGCGTGAACGTGAGCTTTGCCTCATGATTTCAGGCAAGGTTCTTCTGGAAGAGTGGAATGGTGTAGACACAATAGGGCCAGTATCGAGCTGAGGTGTGGAGGCGAGAGACGTCATCGTTACCATCAAATAATTCCGTGCGAATGCAGAAAGACCTGGATGGTGAGAACAGCCGATGAAACGTCTCAGAACTTGTGAATCAAACAATCAATCTTTATTTTTAAAGTGCCTAAAGAACAACTGTAGTTGAACAAAGTGCTGTACACAGTCCATGAATAAAGGATGAATAAAATAACTCTGAAAACAACACAATATAAGACAGAAAGAAGACAAAGACAGATTGGAGAAAATGCGAGGCAATTCCAAAAGTGCGCATCTAACTACAAATAATTATTTAAATTAGTAGCAACTGCACGGAAAGCTCTTTCACCAGTACTTACGCTTTTTTTCTGGCAAAAACTGGGAAAAATAAACAGATAGGAAATAAACTATTAATAAAATAACTGTAAATGACAATTGTAACAGTTAGCGCATCTTTTGTTGTGTAGCATTAGATTTGACAAAAGTTTTTATTTGGATATTTTAATTATATTACTTATTATTAATTTTACTATTTTTAACATTAAACTGCAAGCTGCTCTTAATAAAAAAAGTCAAAATTCAAACAAGTGCAAAACAATTAAGTAAAGAAAATTGTTACATTTTTTGGCTAAATTTCGAGTTGCCTTTGACACGACAACTATAATGGATCAGGCGGGAATGGCAGAGAAACGGTAAACTCTGAGGTGTACTTGGCTTTACACACTCCAGGACGGAACTTTTCACAGGCTGTGGTGGGCGGGGCAGGATTGTGTTGAGGTGGGGGTGGGTTTCAGGGGGTGTGTCCGAAGTGTCGGGGGAGGGATGCAATGCAAAGGGGGCTGAGCCTGGGGGGCAGAATACAAGAAAACATGCTCACCATCACAGTCACTTCCACAAGCCTTTACAGACGGGAAACATTCCTTCTCAGAGAAAGCCTTCAGAATCTGATATATGTTGGACATGCTTGTTAGATCCTTCTTCCATCTACTGGAATAGCCAAAGGCTTGTAGGGATGCACTACACACAGGTAGGAGGTTTCCTTCACGCTGATGAGTTGCTAGTGCAAGTCCAGACGAGAGCTTTGCTTTGGGTGTGTGGATTATGATCTACATGAGATGATAAGATTATGGGGTTCTTTAGGCTCCATTAGGGGATTGTGGATGTATTATAGATACATTTTGAAGCTGAATATATATATGTTACTGCAATGCTTTGTAAGTAGCATAAGATGCCACGGCTTGGCAATTGCAGGAATCCAATGCCTCCTGGGAGTTTTATGAACTTTGAGAGTCAGATTAGATTATGAACAATCAAGTTGCCAACTTCCGAGCAGATCTAGTGAACAAACAACATTTCAAGCAATCTAATTATGACCAACTTTTACCTCAACAACCCTGGGAAACTTTTTTTTTTGACACAGCATGGAAAAGTAGAATGTATTAAACAGAATGGATCTGCTAGACTTAGACATGTATCAGTGAGATTAAGCGTTGTAAGCAGGGTAAAGTAAGCTGTGTAATGGCAAGAGTTTATCAGTAGAGTAGCTTTCCAAAGTTCCCGGTGTTTGATTCAGGCTTGTGGCATGACACAATGTCAAAACTTTGCGGCTTTGAAGCATCTGATAAGCATCTTGACCAACTAACCTCGCGTATTTGCATAAAAATGAATGTAAGGACTTGTATGGTAATCAGAAAATTCAAGTTGTATTCTCAATCCACTACTAGGAAGCAAGAGCAGGGCATTTATAATGTTTGAAAAAAAAATTGTATCGATTTTGTCACATTTACATTCATACGTTTTTTTTTTCAATTGAATTTTCAATTGAATGGAAAGAGAAATAAAAGTAGTGAATGTGTTTGATTGCACCCTAATTTGAAGAAATTGTACGAATAATACTGTAGATCCAATGCTGGATGCGGACATCAGTCCTCACTTGACTCTTTGCATCAGTTCACACCCTTCGTGAGCTTTTCAGATTTGACAACTAAAGCATCAGCCTCCGGCGAAAGTGTTGGAATCCAAACCTCGGATAATCCCAGCCACGGTGTGCGTTTGCTCCATAAGCGTTTCATATTTGACAGCAACCGCTGAGCCATCAGTGTTCCAGACGCTCCAGGAACGTACATCTGGAGCATGTTTACCTTTACATTTGTCGAGTCCTTTTCTAAAAACCGCCTCTTTGGACGGTTCCTTTCACTCTTACGTGTGTCCTTTGAAAAGTGGGCCGGGTAAATCGGTTGTGTTTTTGTTTTTGCCACAAAGCTACACATTGTGTCCGTGCCAGAGAGTGACAAGGTGTAATGTGAGTGCTTGTGTACATTGGCTCTCAAATCCAGAGCAGCCGTTTCCTTCGCTCCGAGAGAAGAGACGTTAGCAGAAAAATAAAAGCCAAATGGGTGTCAATCTGTTTAAAAGTCCCTCGTTTAAAGCCATTGACGGCATCAAACCCACCTGAAGGAGCGATTCGCCAAGCCTTGATTTCAAAGGATGATGCATAGAGCAAAAATAATAGGTGAAGCTTTAATGGTTTCTTGGTGTGGTTCCAAGTCAAAAGCCTTACCTTCGGAAAGTGGAAAGTGAAGCACCAAGCTCCTCAACCATCTTGGAATAATGTCGATGAGGGGGAGAAGTGGCTTTCCTGCCTTGGAAACACCCAGACACACACACTATCAGCCTCATTTGCAAGTCAAAACCGTCGAAGCAGGAGCGATCTTTTAACACCTTGGAACCAAAGGCCTACTATCTGTGTCAAGATAAAGGGACCTTGGAGGATTGAATTTATCCGAGGGCTCAAAAAGAAAGATCCCATTGACATTTTAAAGCAATGTTTTCCTCCTTTTAAAGCAGAGGTGTAAAGAGCACTTGAAAACCACACTTGAGTAAAAGACACCTTTACTGTAAAAGTCCATTTCAAGTTAACAGTTCCAAGAAGATTTGAGTAAAAGTCACACAATTAAAGAGCTTAAGTATTTTATTCGCATTGATGAGTAACGATGAGTGTCCGTTCTAATGTAGTGGAGTAAAGAGTACAGAAACTCAATCAAAAATGTTGACAAGTAGAGAGTAAAAGTTACTTATATTTTGGTACAAGTACCAAGAAGGCAATACTTTAGTAAAGTCACATTAAGTAAAGTACTTTACACCACTGCTTTTAAGTGAACTAAAAAGTGCAAGGCGTTCTTCATAAAACCAAAGTCGTTCCAAGCATCTGAACAAATCCTTGTTTGAACATACAAAAAGACATATTTTCAACTAGGTCCGAGACTAATTACAATTTTTTTTTCTGTTCTGAACAGTGTCCTCTTCCCATGAGTCTTGACACCACATCAGGGATTTGGCCCATTTGTCGGGCTCCGGATATGGACTCCAGAGGAGCCAAAGTGTCTCTGGGATTCCAGAGGAGCTCCACCTCAGACGACGACTCTGGATGTGCTCTGGAGGAATACACCTGGGTTCCTCCTGGCCTACGGCCCGAGCAGGTAAAGCACAAGCCTGCTACATTATACTCAAAGTGAAATGAAAACTTGTTATTGCCCGTGATCACTATGATCCAGGTCTGAGTAACAGTGCAGAAAGTGGGAAGCATGAACATATTTATGGTTGCAGTGTTCTCGGCTTTGTTACACTTTGTTCACCTAAAACACCCTTTGCTAAAAACGGAGAAGAATGGCAGACGTCTAATTTCTTTAAATAAAGTTAGAATACAAAATTTGCCTATAATGTCAGTAAGGTCTACTAAAATCTAATGTCCATTAGTTCCACCAATACCACAACATTTTCCCCCTTAATGGTAATATTTCATTTTGATTGTGTTTAGGCATAGTGTAAGATATACATTTTTACACTAGTTGCTTTTACACTTCTGGAAAATCTTGAACATGGACCTTGAAAGCGCTTGAATTTAATCTTTCAGAAAGTGTAGGAACCCTGTATAATATTAAAACGAGAAACTTGGAAGTAGGTTCCCATACACCTCACAATTTCGGATTTTGCGTGATTTGGCAGGCTTGGGAACTGGACTTGTGTTCAGAAGGTTGCATGTTCGAATCCCATTGGTTCTAAAACAGTGTCCACTGACCCCCACATGGTTAAGGACTGCCCACTGCTCTGGGTTTGTGCGTGTAATTTTATTGCACGGTTCGATGCAGAGCACAATTTTGATACTGTCCCTAGTGGCCATGGTGAAACTCTTACTCACTTTCTTCATATGAATCTGGTCTTCACATGTAGACAACGTAGACCACACAACCATTTATTCAACTCAAACTTGTGAAACTGTGAAACTTGTGAAAGCACGGTGAAGCCCTAGCGCAGTCCACACGTGCTTCTGATCTAGCAACACAAAAATCGCCATATCTATTTTCAGAAGGTTTCCTGCACGGAAGGTTTCCTACAGCATTTCCCTACACACGGAAAGTGTCTCTATAATGAAAAGTTGCTTTGTCAAAAACGGAAAGCAGAAATTGCGGCGAGCAGCAGGAATGGGCATTAATGATTTGAGATCTTCCCGCCGGCAAGCAAACTGATTTAATTTACCAACCAAGGCCCGAAGAGTGGCCATTAATGCTTTTGATTCAAACGATTAACGTCGGACGTTAAGCAAGCAAGAATGTTCTTGAAAATAGGTGCGTTGCCTCAAAATTCACCACATCCTTTCCCCTTTGGAAAATGAGACCTGCTTTTGGAACTTCATTATTATAACAAGCTCCTAAAACACCAAGTCATCAACTTGATTTGTAGGCCGAAGCTCCCAGGATCGTTCGTGCCTGCGAGGTTGACGCTAGTTCCAACAAAACGGCCTTTCTTGCCCTTCTGTGTGCAGTAAGCAAACACAACCCAGCCAGTGTCGAGGGGCTAGTTGGCACTTTCTTGAAGCCAGGCAATGCACAAACACACACGCCGGAGCGACGGGGGTGGGGGGGGGGTGAAGGAAAGTCTGGAACCAAGTGGAATATCTGTTTTTCTAACCCCCACCTTATCCTCATTTCTCAAAACATGTGGGAGGCCTAATGTCCTGGTCCAAGCCGTTCCTCGGCCTGGCCGATCAGCTCGGCGGAGAAAAACAGGGCGCTCTTTGAACGCTAGAGGTGCGGGCACAACGCAAGACAGATCTCCTTACCAGACTCAGTTTGCTGGCGAAATAACAAGCCACATTCATCCCGGGGGCAACACGGGGGACATTCCAGCAGGCGTCTATCTTTGTGTCCTCGGTGATGTGCAGCCCATAAATATTCCCCATGGTCACCACTGACACAAACGGCTGTTTAAACGCTTTGCTCAAGTCAATCATATATCCACTTGGAGCCTGTTTGGAGAGGTTCGAATAATCCAGCACCAATTAAGGCTGGCGTCTTATTTCAACCTGTAGCTGCTAATCCTCCACTTTCTACCCCATTAGGTCCAGATCTACTTTTCCTGCCTGCCCGAGGACAAGGTGCCGTACGTTAACAGCCCTGGAGAGAAGAACAGGATCAGGCAACTCCTCTATCAGCTGCCACCACACGACAATGAGGTACGACCGGGGAAAAACGCGGCGACGAAAGTGACAAAGGTGGCGTTTGTGTCGCGCCAACACGCCGCGGTGATTTACGGTGGCGCAGATAACATCTCGACAAAAGTTGAAGCGTCATCCTCCGCATTCAGGATCCTCTCAAGTTTGCATACAAAGATATTTTAGGGCCTTCACAGAGGGGTATCTTCTTTCTCCTCACTGGCCGCAATAAACCCTTCCTCTGCGAGTTTTACGATGCTCGCCGTAAGAGTTAGCGCTGTGTACTTTAGCAGATTCCTGTAAGGACGGTGGGTCACAGATCTGAAAGGCTCTTACTGGTATCATTATTCTACCCCCTGCAGGGCCAAACACACCAAATTGTTACTTTTGTTACTCTGTGTGAATTATTCAGGTTTGTGTTGTAAACGGTGGTCGGGTTGCAGTGGTGTAAAATACTTAAGTAAAGTAACAAAGTTCATTTACTCGGGTTTTTTTTGGCTACTTTGTACTTGTATTGAAGATGAAAAATATAAGCAACTTTTACTCTCTACTTGACTGCATTTGTGATTGAGCTGTACTCTTTACTCCACTACATTTGAATGGACACTTACTGCATGTAAGTCGGCATCAATACGACAATGCCACCTGCAGGGTGAGATTTGCCTGAGACTGACAGTTTTTTTGTATATCAATTTTGTTCTCACGTTTTAAAATTTCATTTCTATATTAGGAAATAAACCCTCATAAATAAAGAGTTTCTGCTGAATTTCAGGGTGTTTTTCTAGTAAAATACTTGCTTTACGACTTTTACTCAAGTCTTCTTGGAATTGCTTACTTGTAACCACCACGTGGAGTGGAGTCATTTTTACATAACCTATCAATACTTTTACTCAAGCGTGTTTCTCAGGTTACCCCTCTGTCGGTTTGTGCGACGAGTCTTAGAAGATCAATTGGTTTCCTCACATCGGTGTGGTTGCAGATTTCACCAACAGCTGTAAAATAATAATAAAAGTGATTTTTATTTCCCCAAATGCAGATTCGATATTGCCAATCGCTCAGTGATGAGGAGAGACGAGAACTTCACATGTTCAGTCTTCAGAGGAAGAAGGAAGCGCTCGGCAGAGGAACTCCCAAACTGCTTCCCAAAGGCCTGCAACACAGCTGTGAGCATGTATGTAGGAATCCCCATTGCTTTATTGTTTTTTTCAAACATGTTCAAATATCCCAATTTTGGCTCATTAACGAAGTTTGTAAGCGCTAAGGTTTTGCAGAATGCAGGATGAAAAGCGTTTCGTGGTCGACTATTAGAATCATTAATCGATATCTTAGCAAGTATTGCATTTACAAGTACCGTATTTACACAGATAAAAGCAACCTAGTCCTCATAGCTTCTAAATTTTGAAAAATGGGGTGCTTATATTTGCATAATTATGGCATTAGCATCTTCTGTTGACCTAGAGCAAACCAGGCCTTAAAAACACTACGGTGCAAGCATTGGGTTTGCACTTTACAGTCTGTGGCAGTTGAACGTTCTACTCCCGTAGCCACTGCGCTAGCATATGCTAACAGAGGGCCATTTCCTGTTGTGAAAGGCCCTAATTAAAAAAAACGAGAAAAATGCCTCACGTCATAGCTTTCGAAAAGCAGATGTCTCCTCACCGCAAGTCGCCACACAAGTCACAGAAGAGACCGGCGCTAATCTCGGGTCTCCGGTTTCCGAAGAAAACGTGCGGGACACTCAACACCCCTGTTTCCAAGGCCAACAACCATGTAGGAATAATGGAAAGCAGCTGTGAAATGAATACTTTGGCAAAAGTACTTATGCATTTGGTCATGCACGGTTAATCCTTTGAAGGCCATTTAAACAAAAACAGGGATCCATTTGAATTAAAATCTCCAGTCTTGTCCTGAAGAATGGAGAGTGGCACTCCATACAATGCATATGCTCTACTGACCAAATTAGCCGCCAATTAGCCTCAAATATGGTATATAAATAACACATTTACCCGAATAAATGAACAAACGAATCCTTATCCCTGCAGTGACACTTAGCAGTGGCTAAACAACACTGAAACCTTAAAAATACATGAAATTACAGTACATGGCAAACTCTCCGTTTGTGAAGGAACTAGTCCACGCAACGTGAGAACCAGAATACGCCCATATATGGACATAGCAAGTGGAGTCATAGCACCACCTACTGGAGATTTTCTCTATCACGTTTTTAGCGGTTGATTCCACACAAGTCTGTGACTCTCGTGTTCTGTATTGCAGTGTAAAGGGAACGTCAAGGGTGGTGAGATGGCGGTGTTTGCCTCCCGAGCAGGGCCTGGATTGTCCTGGCACCCCGCCTGCTTCATATGCTCTACCTGCGAGGAGCTCCTGGTGGACCTCATCTACTTCTACCACAACGACAAGATATACTGTGGTAGACATCACGCCGAGCTCATGAAGCCAAGATGTTCCGCCTGTGATGAGGTAGTGTCAAATATACAATAAATAATACTGGGTTTAGGCGAACATAAGCACCACGGAAATTAGCACCATCGAAAATTTCTTTCCAATTTTAAAAGCTCAAAAACTCGGCGGGTGCTTATATACTGATATTTCAAATATGCACGTAAATATAAGCTTTTCCCTCATTTAAAGTCCTAATTATGGTTCCGGAGACATGCACATATGATTTTACGGTCTCAATAACAGAAACATTAATGTCTGAGAAACGTTAGCCACGAGCTGCAGTGCCTCACACCAGGTGCAACCAAATTTAAAGCATATAAATACATTTACCTGAATAACAGAAAAAAATCTACACAGCGACACTTTGCAGAGGCTAAATAACACTGAAACAAATAAAAAATTAATTAAATTGCAGTACAATAACATGGCAAACTATCCATGAGAGAACTAGTCCACGCGGAATACGTCCATATATGGATATAGCAAGTGGATTCATAGCACCACCTACTGGAGATTTACTTTACCTCATTTATAATTACTAATGTTCTGAATGTATTATTCAAGTAAAGGTCACAAGTTATGTTTGTTAAAAGAAGTATTGAGCCAGAATTGAGTTTCTGGAAAGTAATGAGGTGCTTATGTTCACTTATCAATGGGATTTTCATTTTGTAACTGAGAAACCATATACATAAATGCGGTAGATTGAAAGTTTAATATATAGTGTATATTTTTTCCTCTAGATAATATTTGCCGACGAGTGTACCGAAGCCGAGGGTCGCCATTGGCATATGAAGCACTTTGCTTGCTTCGAGTGTGAGATCATTTTAGGAGGACAGAGGTACATCATGAAGGACGGGCGGCCGTTCTGCTGCGGCTGCTTCGAGTCGCTGTATGCCGAGTACTGCGAGGCCTGTGGGGAGAACATCGGTAAGAAAGCATTTGCCGTGAATCAGTAAGGAGTAAGTGTCAAGGTGGGACGAGCATTTCTAATGTGCACCTTTTTCAGGAGTGGATCACGCTCAGATGACCTACGAGGGCATACACTGGCATGCCACCGAAAAATGCTTCTGCTGTGCCAAATGCAAGATCTCCTTGCTCGGCTGCCCGTTTCTTCCAAAAGATGGTCGGATCTTCTGCTCCAAGGACTGTAGTTTGGGCGAAGACGTCCATGCTTCCGACTCCTCCGACTCTGCCTTCCAGTCCGCCAGGTCGCGGGAATCTCGCCGTAGCGTGCGGATGGGCAAAAATAGTCGTCCCGCCGAGAACAAATGTCAGCAGATGCAGCTACACTCCCCAACAAACTGTCGGCCTCCTAGTCTCTGCAACAACACGGAGATCATATGTCGCCAGCTTGAAAGACTCAACTTTGCCGAGGAAGACTACTGGAAAGACAAGGACGACCAGGACACCCCCGAAGACTGTGTGGAGGACTGGGCTGAGCATGAGGACTACATGACACAGCTGCTCCTCAAATTCGGAGACCATGGTGTTGACAGCCCGACCAAGGACACCAGGTTGGCTGAACCACTGGCGACGAAAGAGCTGGAGCCCAAACGAACAAAGCCAGAGATGAAGATGGAAAGCAACAACCTGTCAAGCAAGAAAATGCACACAAGTATGTACTGGACCCAGTCGCAGGATGGACTTGGAGACTCGGCCTACGGTAGTCACCCTGGTCCAGCCAGTGCTAGAAAGATCCAAGAGCTGGACATGGACCAGCAAGCCGGACATGGATTCTGGACCGAGTCGAGGCAATGGTATGAAGACTCACTGGAGTGCATTGCTAGTGAACTGCGGAAGGTTGACAACAATCTGGGAGACTCTATGGATTCGTTAGCACTCTCCAATATCACAGGTACGAGTGTCTACCTGTGCGTTGTCTTGTCGCGTCACTAGGAAACGTCACTCTAACTGTGCTTTTGCTTCCACAGGGGCTTCGGTAGACGGAGACGGCAAAGAGCGACAATCCATGTACCCGCTTAAAAACCTCAAAGAGCAAGACGAATGCGACAACATCAGCAACATGGGCACCCTGAACTCGTCAATGCTTCACCGAAGTGCGAACTCTCTGAAGAGTCTGAACTCGGAACTGGACCGGGATGAGATGCCAGAGGAAGAGGAGCCAGATGACAAGCGAGTCCCATCGTACTTTAGGGAGGAACCACCTTCTCCAATGCATCTTCCTGCGCTGAGAAGGACCAAGTCTCAATCTCAGAGCCGACCGCAGCAAGTCAAGTTCTCCGAAGACGTCGTGGATAAGACGTATTATGGCGGACTGGGATTGAGACCACCGCCGATGAGCGAGAGGACTCGCAGGCGGACCTATCGCGTGGAAGAACCACCTCCGCGGCCTACAATTAGACATCACCATAAGCGCAGGCAGGGGAGGAAGACGCGCTCGGAAAACGCCCTGCACATGGCTTCTAAACATTGCGAGAAGCTGCGTGTTGTTCCTCAGGTGTCCTACTCCAGCATACCAGAGCCGAGGAACGGCATCCTTCTGAATAACTCCTTGCCTGCTCAGCAGACTTTTCACCCATCCAACGGCAATTACGCACCACAGGCTATGATTCGACTGGACCACTTTCAGGATGAGGATGACTGGTGCTCCACGTGCTCGTCTTCATCTTCAGAGTCGGAAGAAGAGGGATTCTTTCTAGGCCAGCCAATTCCCAAACCAAGGTCGCAGAGCTTCCATTACTACGCAGAGGACTATCCCAGCCGGGTCACGGCTTTATCGCCAGACTTTGACTCAAGGACAAAGCTGAAAAAGAAAGGTCACAAGGGCAAAAACTGCATCATTTCCTGAGTTTGAACTGTACGTCTGGACCGCGTCTCTTCTGGAGTTGGATCAAAATGCTTGGCAAAATATAGAGCTTAGGTTGTGTCAGAAAGGAGCCAAATCTCTTGCCGTTGTTTGAACAGCAAATTCTAAACGTGGTGTGTTTTGTACGTTGTACAGCATCAATGCATTTAGCAAAAAAAAAAAAAAAACCTACGCAAAAAGAAATTTATAGAATAGCGCATAGATTAACTATTACAATTATTTAACAGTGCAAGCAATGTATATTTGTTAAATTAAGATTGGAATGCTAATATTTTTGTAACCATATGATAAAATATTACTTTTTTATGGCAATAATATTGCCATACGATGGAGCAGAAATTGTAGATGGCCGACATGTTTTTTTTTTCCAAATGTCGTTTCTCTTTCTATATGAATTTAAGAACTATTCAAGTTGTTTTAACAGCATCCGAAATCTTCTGACTGTCCATGACACATTTTTGCGCTTATGAGGTCCGGCATTCCATGTACATTTCACTGCAGACCACCCTCTTACCTTCTTTTTAATATTAAGTTGTGAATAAAATGATTTAAGAGCGGGTTTTTTTTTCAATTATTTATCGCTTCTTCAATATATAGCTGATAAAAAGCATCCAGTACCTCCATCTTCCTGCAGATGGCCATATCGCCTATAATACAGCATATTAATACAGTCCAATTGATACAAAAAAAAAAAAAAAATCAGCATAAAATTGAGCCAAAGTGATTTATTGACAATCACGAGACCTTCAGACAATGAGAATTTCATTAAAACGTGGAAAAAAAAAACATGCTGTATAGTAGATTTCTGACACTGTATAACAATTTACAAATCATCAGTCCTCATGAAAAGGCTGAACAATATTTTCAACGTAATGACACTCAACAGAGTTTGACGTATTAGCATCTAGTAATTTTATTCTTTAAACCAATAGGTAAAAATCTCCAAAAATCCTTCTTAGTCTCTGGAAGAAAAAAAAAAAAACGCCCACGACAGCAGAGCCATAATATTTTTCTGATGATGAATGAATGCTGACAGCTTCTACACAACATACAAATGAGGAAAGAGGGCCTGTTGGTAAAAACACACACACACACACACACACACACACACCCACCCACACGAAGGACAATCAGACAGCCGCCTCTGGTTGCCGTCCGGACTCGTCATATTCTGCAATGAAGTTCTTCAGATCTTCCAGGCATCTGTCCCGGATCTCGACGAGGTTCTCCTTCAGCGGGTTCTGCAGGGTCTTCTCTAGGCTCGGCTCCTTGGCCAGCAGCATCTTCACCACCATGCCGAACGTCTCACAGTCCTGACGGTAAATCTGCACAACACAAAGCCAGACAAGTGACACGAGTACCTGAAAACCACACGAGTAAAAGTACAGATACCTTACTGCGAAACTTTACAAGTTACTGGCCACCAAGGGCAAGACGGCTTGAGTAAAAGTTGTAAAGTATCCAGTTTCACAAGAACTTAACTACTTTACACCTCGGTTGTCCCCCCTAAATTCAGTAAGTAAACTACTTGAGTACACTTTAGAAAAGTTTGTAACGTTTGAAAATATACAATATGCATACATATCAATACACATTAAAAATATGTATCGATTCTAAAATAATAATTGATTCTAAGAAAAGACAAGTACGAAAATTGCGTAAAGAAACTGAAAAAAATCCTTTAGACACCGAAACACTGAGCATAGTATTTGTGCTCGTATTAGTACTTGTACTTTTAATTGCGTGCATTTATTGGGACTGCGTACATTTAAAAGTTGCTTGTATTTTCGATACAAGTTGCGTCCGCCCAATCACAATGTAGCGAGTAATGACAAGTGCTCATTCAAATGTAGTGGAGTAAAGAGACTCAAGCACAAATGTAGTCAAGTAGAGAGTAAAAGTTGCTTATATGTTTGATACTCAGTGCAAGAACAAAGTGGCCAAAAATACTCAAGTACTTTAGCTTGATATGGTTAGCTTGAAACTCTATATATGGTTGCATTTCATCTGGGTGAACCAGTCTCACTCGAGCTTAAACAATAAAGATAAAGGTAGCGGAGAGATTTCATCGTGTCTGAGAGCTCAAGCCTCCTTCAGATCTGTTAACAAGACCTTTAAACAAAGCCTCCATGCGGAGCTCAGCCGGAATAATCCACACATCTACAACGCTGTGAACATCTACACTCACAACAGGAACTTAAAACCCAGAGCACAATTGGAAAAAGGTGGATGGTCGTGGCTGGAGCAAAAAAAACCAAAAGAATAAAGTGCCACAAGACCGCAACTGAAAGTGCTGAGTAAGCGGCTTGCACAAGCTTGTCATTCGCTGCTCACAGAGTAGTTCAAAGTGAAGTGGAGATCTGATGAAGTGAGATCATCTAGTTCCAGGAATCACCGGGCCACACACTCACACACAACACTCCGGCTTCCTCACACACTCTTATTCAAGATTCAAAAATTCAAAAAAAAAAAAAAAAAAAAAAAAAATCACGTCTGTAGTTTTATCATCCGCTAATGATATAAATAATTGCTTATTAAAAGCATTATTAGTGAGGTGTGAATTAGTGAATTTTACAGGGAAGTAATCCGATTGTAGATAAAAAAAAAAAAAAAAAAAACTACTTTTACTTTTTAAAAACAACGACTTCGCGTTGGTCTGGAATTAAGAAAAGCGCTACATAAACAAATAAACTTTTCCCAATATTGATCACATATAAATATAATAACCGATTCACTCAAATACCAAGAGGTTTGCTTTCTATTTGACTTCTGTCATGTTGGTTTTTATATAATGACCGAGCTCTGTATAAGTGCAACAGTTTAACAAAAATGAGAAAATGCATACAAATTAATATAACTACTTACTTCATCAGAATATAATGATCTGGCTCACAAATGTGTAAAAAGTAGGAAAAAATATACAAGAAAATATATAAGAAAACTACTTTAATGCAAACTTGGCTAATGGAGACGTTAACTATATTTGAAATTCATTAAGAAAAAAAAGTGTAGTGATGCAGCAGGACTGGTCACTGATTGGTCAAATGTGAGTGTCAATCATGTGTCATAGATCACCCAGAAAATTCTGGGATTTAATTTTACCTGATGATTATTTATTGTATAAATATAAGAAGCCATAATTTTGCATAAATACAAAAATAAATACACATACACATAAACACACATATAAAGTGATTTTAAATATAAAGTATGCATTAAATATAAAGTACGCATATAAAGTGCATATTATATTTTCTTATTTTTTTATGAATTTGGCAATTGTTTCGAGTTGATCAAATAAGGGTTTTTTATGGATTTTAATTTTTTATAGGGAGGCATTTTAATGCATAATTATATAGGTGATAAAAGAAAAAGCATAAATCCTAGTACAAGTTTAACGGTTTATTTATACGTATATACATAATTATTTAAATCATACACTATTTAAATTTGAATACAAATTAAAAAAGCAAAAACAATCGACCCGTTCTTGCGCGACAGCTATTCTTCGCTCTCCGCCATTGACGTGAGAAACACTGGCAAGAGAATTCCAAGCGAACGCTCTATTTCCGCTGACTTCCTGTGAGCCGCACCTCAGTTACTCAATCAAACAGGAAGCCGGAACGAGACGGCCTTTCATGTGCCTTTTGGCGAGAGGCCAATGGCGGAATTCCCAAGGTAAAAGCTCAGAATTAGTCAGGAAGGGCGGGAAAGACTGGGAGGAACAAATCTATAATCAAATCATGTTCCGTGAAGTTAATTTCAAGTTTAGCCGCAATTCAAAATAAACCCTATTTTTGTAACAAGATATACAAAAACACTCTACGTCATCAATGAGTCCGTAACGACACGATTAACAGAGACTTGTACTATATTTGAAACCCATCGTGAACATGGGAAAATATAGTATTTTGAAATACTACATATTTTCAAAAAAATATGAAAAAATATGAATGGAATAAAAATATAACAACCGAATAACTAAAGAAGGACTTGCTTCCTATTTGGCTTTGACTTAATACATAATAACAAATAATTAGCAATAATAATAACAATAAAAACAACATATAAAAAAAAACAACAAAAATGTTATTTGTAAAGAACTTTACATTTGAAGCAAATCTCAGAGTGCTAAGATAAGTACAAATATAAAAATAATAAAAATAAAAATAAGTAAACAGGATAAAAAGATTCGGTAAAAGTATGTTAAAAGTCCTATAAGGGTCTGAAAAGGCTCTCCTACAAAATGTAGGTTTTCAGATGCAAATATACAGAAACATAAGGTAATGATGAAATATTGAAATTTTCAAAAAATAAAACAAAATATACAACTCTATTTCATCAATTAATCTTTAAAGACATGGTTAACGGAGACTTACTATATTTTAGATTCATTATGAATATGGCAATAACAAAAAATAAAACTACTTCAATAGAAAGTCCTTGCCCAAGCTCACTTAGTTGCAAAAAAATAAAAAGATAGGGACAACATATAAAGACCATAATTCATTTAGCATATATATTTACGACTCTCAACCTACTTCGCCGATCCTCGTCCGATTACACACGATTATATCTGAAAACCCTTAATATGTATAAAAAAAAAAATAAAAATCACGGCTACAATGATAAACGCTTGCTATCCGAGCTGGAAAAGCGCGGGAGCTCAAAGACGGAGGTCACGAGGCTTAAAGGATCCAGGCTCTCACTTGATCACATTAAAGATTGGTTCTGACATTTCCAGATCAAAAGCATCAAGAGCGAGGCGGCAGCGGGGAACGAAGAAAGGAATGAAACATGCTTGATTTGTCTGCGGAAAGCCAGCAGCGGCGGATTATATGCCCGGGCGTGACGGCGCGTCTATCACAACACTGATGCCCTACTTACAGCGCTTCAGCCTGGCTAGAACGCCAAGAGTCTGTCTTACAGGTCAAAAGCAAACGTCCAGCTGAAGATAACAGAAAAGCCCTTACAAAGGACCTGACTGCTCAAGCCAAAACTCATTGTGATTATTATACACTTATTTTTATTTCTATTTTTATTACTATTTGTATATATATACTATTATACTATATATATACTACTATACTATTATATATATATATACACAAAAATATACACAAGAAAATATATAAGAAAACTACTTTAATGCAAACTTGGCTAATGGAGACGTAAACTATATTTGAAATTCATTAAGAAAAAAAGTGTAGTGATGCAGCAGGACTGGTCACTGATTGGTCAATGTGAGTGTCAATCATGTGTCATAGATCACCCAGAAAATTCTGGGATTTAATTTTACCTAATGATTATTTATTGTATAAATATAATTTTGTATAAATACAAAAAGAAATACACATACACATAAACAGTGATTTTAAATATAAAGTATGCATTAAATATAAAGTACGCATATAAAGTGCATATTATTTTTTTTTGGGGACAATATATATATATATATATATATATATATATATATATATATATATATATATACTTGTATACTATACACTATTTGTATTACTATATTTTTTACGCATTATATCTTATACGTAAAGATATACGATATAATACATAAAGTTTTTTTTTTCTGCTGTATTATTTTTATTTTTTATTACTATTTGTATACATATACTATTATACTATATATATACTACTATACTATTATATATATGTACTTGTATACTATATACTATTTGTATTACTGTTTTTTTTACGTATTATATCTTATACGTAAAGATATAAGATATAATACGTAGATATAATAGATATAATACGTAAATAATAGATAAATAGATAGATATAATACGTGAAGATTTTTTTTTCTGCTGTATTATTTTTATTTTTTATTACTATTTGTATATATATATACTATTATACTATATATATACTACTATACTATTATATATATGTACTTGTATACTATATACTATTTGTATTACTGTTTTTTTACGTATTATATCCAATACGTAAAGATATAAGATATAATACGTAGATATAATAGATATAATACGTAAATAATAGATAAATAGATAGATATAATACGTAAAGATTTTTTTTTCTGCTGTATTATTTTTATTTTTTATTACTATTTGTATATATACGTATATACTATTATACTATATATATACTACTACACTATTATATATATGTACTTGTATACTATATACTATTTGTATTACTGTTTTTTTTTTTTACGTATTATATCTTATACGTAAAGATATAAGATATAATAGATATAATACGTAAATAATAGATAAATGCTGGAAATGGTGCAAACGGTGATGAAAACAAAGCCAATTTGTGGTCAGTTTGTCAATATGGCCACTAGGGACCGTATCAAAAGCATCCAGTTACACACACAAACCCGAAGCAAGGAACCTACATTCGAACTGGGATTCGAAACTGTAACGCTGTCCTAGCAGGTCCAACTCCCGACCACTGGACCACAACCTCCACAAAATGTACTGAGAAATAAGTGAGAACTAATGAAATATATAACAATAGATAAGCATGAAGCTTTGAGACTGTGAAAAGCGCCTTACAAATACTCATTATTATTATTATTATTATTATTATTATTGTTTATATTCATGAATGTCGTGCATTGAACGTCGCTTTAGGATTTGCTTGCTTTTTCAGTTGCTGCTATTTCAGCTTCATTTTAAACATTTTAAAGGCTCAAACGTATATACAAAATATACAGTATTGTGTAATTACAAAACGAGGTTAAAACTGCATTTGTAGAATACAATATTAGACCTTGTTTGGGTTCTTGGACATATTTCGGCTACATTTTTTAGCTGAAAACGGTGTGTTTCTATATGGTTTATGATTTAAGTCTTAAATGAATCTCCCAAATTCAAATTCAAATGTATTTGATTTTAAATCTAATTCAACATTTCTAAATTGTTTGTTTCTATATTAAGAATATGAGATTAATTCCCGAAAAGAAAAAGAAAGAACGTCTGATGCAAACACAAGTCACTGAACAGCATCTTGATTAATATTGTCATGACTGTTTGTATTAATGGACGTGTTGCAAAGCAGGGACATTTTTCGAACCTTTTCAATTTCCTGAGCTTTGGCAGAGATGGCTTGAGCTCGACGCTCCTGAAAGTGGTCGGTGACGGGGGGAGGAGCTTCTTCAGCCGTGGGGAGAACTTCCTCAGGAGGAACTTCAGCCATTACAGAGTCGTCCTGCGGGGAAAAGAGCAGTGCGCTTCAAAACTCTTGAATCTTGGATCTTACTACTTCAAATGAAAAGAGGGAAGCAAAACAATGTCACTGTGTCATAGTTCATTTTTTTTTTAAATACGGACAAAGCAATTTTTCTTTACCTGGAATTTTCAACGGCATTCTTGTTAGTAGTTGCTAATAAAAATGTCTTGGCGGGACTTTTATTATGCATATAATGCATGTCTCGTTGTTGCAAAGGAGCAAATTGTATTTGATCTTTCTGACTCTTCTTTGCTTCCATTTTTGTCTGAAGGGTCAAATTTACTCGAACATTATCTTTGAAACAAAAACATGTAGCGGGCATTGCAAATACTGAACTATTTTCTGTTTTGACGTAAATCACCCTAACTATAACAAGCAGGAGTTTCAAAGTGAAAAAAAAAGACTTAAGTAGTTTTTTATTTTTAAACTTTGAAAACGGGTCAATTTGACCTGAACATGTAGCACGATGTTACAAATATGTGTACTGAATCGTTATTTTTTTTTACATGATAATTACACCAAATAGGCTAAGCCGAAGAATTTTAAAAGTGGAAAAAAAAAAAAAAATACTTAAGTATTTTTTTTTTTTATTTCAACTTTGAAAATGGGTAAATTTGACCCAAACATAACACGAGGGTTAAATAATTGGCAACATTGACTGAATGTGATGTGCAGTACTAAATGTATATTTTATAAGTTCTATACTATACTTGTACTGTATACTACATAAACTATTACAATATAATTCTCTGCAACAAAGATTGATTGGTTTCCATATTAAACACAACATTTAACTCACACATCAATAAGTAACAAATTCAAATTTAAATAAAACATGTATATACATTTCTAGATTTGTGTTTTTTTTTAAATTAAATTATAAAATGCGTAAAAATGACACTGGTTTCCTGTTACTGAAAATCCAAATAGTTATAGTAATAATACAATTCAAAACCTAATTACGTATTAAGCTTAATTGATAAGATCTATAATGGCAAGATCAAACACAAACCAGATAAACTATTCAGCTGTTTGTGACAGTAGGCGGAGTCAGAGTGAATGACAAGCGTTATCACACGTCTCGGTGTCTAAATCACAAATATCTCTGTAAAGTTATAGTTAGTTTGTGTCATCACTCCTTAGTTATTGCGTGAACACTGTTGATCCACGTGTTACATGTTTACTCTTGTGTTAATAATGTGTTATTGCGATGGTGTTTTCCCTTCCCTTTCGGTAAAGAATGTGCACAATTTATATAAGATATAAGAACCCCTCTTTTCCCAATTTTAAGGAAGGGTGTGGGTGTTTAGATTCATAAATTTCAAATATGCACCCCAAATACAAATGGAAACACGTGGTCTTTAGAAATAATATCTATTATGGAGAGTTTGTACCCGGTGTAGGTATTTAGTCAGAAATTATACGTTTCTGGAAAGTCAGAACTCCAAGAAAGTAAGGAGAAGCTTTTATTCACCTACTAAAGACAAAAAAAAAAAACTTTTTTATAGGCACATATATTTTCCCCTGTAGAACAAGTGTGCAATTTCTCTGCTGTAAAGTTGTAGGTCTGTACTGTATTATTATATTGTATTAGATGGACTGTAATTATTACTGCATGTTGCATTGTATAGAAAGATGCTATGATTTCATTGTACATGTGTATAACTTGCACTGTATACGTGCACAGTGACAATAAAGGCTATTCTATTCTATAAAAAAAGAGGGGTGAATGAGGGAGCGCTTATATTTACGTAAATAATGTAATGGCATGTAACATTTTGCAAGGTTACTGTCAAAATGATCAAACGTAAATTTCTAAGAAACAAAAAGGCATTCTATTTACGCATAAGACTATTTTAATTTTTCTCCTAAACTCCTCCCCCACTTCCTAGTCAACTGCTGCCAATCACATTCTCACCAGCCAATCAGAGCAAGGGCCACCCCCACGTAAAGCTTGTGCCAGAAGTCCAAACGCAAAAAAAGAAGAAAAATTTTTTTTAAACTAAAACGTGAAGATTTCAAGCAATAAAATAATAATAAAAAAAAAAAACACAAGTTTGGTTCTTTGCAAAGAACGTTTGATAATTTTGGCACTAATCTGATTAGTGATATCACTAATATAGAGCAAGATAATAAGCAAGATAATGCTTAATAAATGTTCTAGTGCGAATTATACCTAGTCTATCAAGTAGTAATGTGCTAGATTACAGTTTTACAAGTGAATCTGAAAACAGAAGCTATAAACCTCACTAGATCCATCAATAAACATGGAGTGTCGTTTTTTTATTGCGCATCCCATCAAAGAAAACCTCGAACCAATGAGACAATTTTAAAAGCATTCCCGGACAAAATAAAAGGCCCGGCCCAAAGAAAAACATCGATTTCACTGGATCTTTTGTTCTTCAAACAGTGACGGTGAAAGCAAGAGTGTTTGTTGAATTTGCGAGACCACCTCTCAGGCCGGGTTTACTCAGTGCCAGATCTCAGGCACGAGGTTACGGCTTATGCCCCGTGAACACATCAGTGGAAGAAGATCAAAGACGTCTCTCCCCACAAACAACTTTCATCTGCACGTAGTTCAAGGGTGAGAGGACAAAACAAACAGAAACGTGACTGGCTTTACATTCTGAGCGCCAGGTAGTGTGAAACCACTCGAATAAACGTGAAGCCAAAAATGTAAGCACATGCCTTTTCGAACAAACACTAGCGACGCAAACTGGGTTCAAAAAGGCAGCGTACGAAGAGCAAAAAAAAAAAAAAAACGAGAACAAAGTTATTTTAAGTTACGGGTACTCTCTCGAGATTACCCAGAGTGCTCGGAGTCTCCAAAAAGATCTTGTGATAAAACCTAATGGGTTTCACTGGCTTTTTGTTTTTTAGCCCGGCTGCGAGATGTGTGGCCCACATCTCAGCGACGGAGGCACGTTCCCCTTTCAAATAAACACAAAACGGGCAGATTGATTTTAATGAGAAAACCAGACCCTTTAAATCACATAATAATAATAATAATAAAACAAATAATAATTCATTAAATTTTAGATTTTTCGGCGCCTTTCAAGACACTTAAGGTTGCCTTTAAAACACGTTTGCGAGAGCTTAAAAGTCTTGAGTTTTGAGTCACAGTTTTGAGCGTCTATAAATAACTACCAAAAAATTAATAAGAACAAAAATGTGAAAAATAAAAAATAAAAAGTTCATCCACTGACCAAAAACTTCTTCGATTACAATAGCTGCATCAGTGTTATTTTGAGTGTCAACAGTTAAATGTTATTTTTTTAATTCACTTGGACAGTTTGATTATTGATGGAGTTATGCGTGTTTTCATATTATATATATATTGCTCGATGGTCATAGCCATAGTCATTAGCTCAGCACCAACGAACGAATGAATAAAATGCATCAATCTTTTTTTTACATCTTCACACATGCGGTTTGAGACAGTTAATTGTGAATGGTGCCCTACAAATGCACTGACCTTCATAAGCTGACAAAATGTAAAAAAGATGCATGTTAGAGCCACAAGGCTTTTCTACACAACTGCAATTGACACTTGATTGAGTTAAGATAAATAATGAGTTGTTTAACATTAACCTCCTGAGACCCGGCGTCCTCTTTAGGTCACATGTCATCACAGGGGGTTTCTAAGCGCTGTTCAATATTTCTCAAGTAAAAAAACGATCGGCCATGTTATAGTGATCCTACATTACCCCCTAGTAGTCTCCGATCGTCAAAGCGCATTTTGATGGCGGAGAAGAGGACGACAATTAGTGGCTTCAAGGTTCAAAGTTATTAATTTTTTTTTTGTTTTTTTACATTATTTTTCAGAACCAGAATCAGAATCAAGTTTATTGCCAGGTTCTGTGGTTACAGAGCTAGGAATTTGTCTTGGAATTTTGATTGATTTAACAGTCAAATCAATACATGTGTACACTTATACAGCAAGTAAACCTTTTTTGTCTTTTTTTATGAGTGCTATACTACCAAAAAATGCTTTGGAACTCCTTGATTTCGATCATTCAGATCTGGACAATGTCCAACGAATGTTATAATCTGGATGATAAACCTAGCGATCGTGAGCTGAGTTCCAGCGAGGACAGTGGGGGAGACACAAAACGTCGCTATAGTAATATATGTTTGTTGTAGTGTTTTTTTGTGTACTTTTATACACAAATACACAACATTTGTGGCAAAAGTGCCTATTTGTAAAACCCTTTGACAGAAAGTAGGTCTCGGTCAGTACTTGGGTCCGTGGGTTCTGTTTCAGATATGCTGAACCAAGCACTGGTCCAACATCCATCTGAGGTAGTTATTAACCCCAGTAAAATACTTTCTCTGACACAGACAAATTTGTAAATTTGCAAAAACTGTTAACGGATGCCGGAAACACCGTTTGGGCCTGTTCCAGATGCTCCTGAGCAAAATGACTCGGAAGAACCTGGACCAAGCAGGCAGGCAAAGTCTAACCCAAGTAACTGCTCACCACAGTCAATTACTTGCGTGGACAATTGTGCAAGTTATTTTGTATTTACAACGATTGTTTCGCTTATTTATGCGGAACGCGCAGCACGCTGGTTGTGTTCTCCTCTGCGACAACAGCTGGTGCAGTTTCAGCAAAATGTAGAGGAGCCATCACACTGAATGGACTCAATTTGATTATTTTCAGCAATTTATTGACACCGCATTGTTACAGATCATTGCCGACTGCACAAACGAGTTGTCAGTGTCCCAGACAGGCTACCGACAGTAAAAATAAAACATGTTTTGGATTCAAATACACATTTGACTGTATAATTTTCTATCATTAGTTTGTCCCGATGTCCTTTTCAGGTCACGTCAAATATCTCCAACACTAAATCATGAAAAACTAAATTACGCTTTATTTTTATATTTATTGCCCTCCTACAAGCCCAACTAGCACAGCAAATTTTAAAAAGTATATAATTTCAGAGCTCGGGTCTCAGGGGGTTAGGGAGTAGTTACCGTATTTTTCGCCGTATAAAACGCACTTTTTCTTCCCCAAAACTGAGGGTGAAAAGTCGGTGCGTCTTATACGGCAAATGCAGAGATCCGCGGAGCGCGCTCACCGCCATCTTAGTATGCAATACCGCGGTAATACATACGTTGTCTCGCTTTCTTTCTCGTGCAGAATCTTGTGAAACAATGAAACCATGATTTCCAAATGAAAACGAACCTTGATCAAAATAAAACAAGCAGATTTTCTCGCGCGCGTCTTTAAAACTAAAACAGCCGCTCTCTTAAAGGCACAGCGCAGTAAACGGAGCGGCAGGCGTATGCGCGTGAAGTACAAACTGTGTTCGATTAGCAATGTCTGTGCCGTCATTGTCAGTTACAACTTGTAACGAAACTAATGTGTAATACTGTATTAAGGTGTTTATATACTTATATAAAAATCGAATTCATGAATTATCACGATATTGCAAAATCCATAT
>MU204345.1:119058-136558 GCA_017309775.1 Paedocypris sp. Pulau Singkep | reverse complement strand
TCACAGATCATTTTACAGTTACAGTATTTCCCCAAAAAGGAACCCCTGGTGAAGCTGAAGTATGAATTTAACGGGTTTTTATGAAAGTCTGAGACGGCTGGAGCTGTTTCACGCCATATAAAGTCGTGAAAAGACTGTAACGACTTGTGAGTGTCATGGATGTGGTCATCATGAATCATGAGGAAGGAATGTAATGGGCAGTGTTACGCTCTTGCTTACAACTTGACTAATTTACAGGAGAGTTTTAATCATTAATACAGGGTTTATTACAGGAAACAGGAACACGCTTTTACACCATTTTAGTTGACCTAGAAAAATACAAGACAACTAAAATATATATAAAAGTGTGAAACAAACACAATTATCACAAGTTCTGTGCTGCATATGAAACGCAAACACTGTCTTGAAGAGTTCTCCTTTAGAAAAACACGGTCGTAACTTTCCAACACCGATCATAAAATGTCACTACATCAGTAAAGCAGTGAAACTTTTTTTTGCGCAAAAAAACATTAGCTCTGATACGTGCCTCATATTTGCAGGGTTCCTACACTTTCTGAAAGTTAAAATTTCAAGCACTTTCAAGGTCCATGTTCAAGTTTTTCCAGGACCTTGTCGTAAAATTTACATTTAAAGTAGGGCTGTCAAAATTAGCGCATTAACGCACAAGGTTCATTCTAAATTCTCAATAGCGATATTTATCTTTAACGCATGATAGTGATGGTAAATATTCATTCTTTCAAACGACTCCACATGTGCCGATCATTAAGAAGATCGAGAAGAGACACGGCTCATAAGATGAATGCTTCCACACAATTAAAATTTCAAGCATTTTCAAGCACTACCTTTAAAATTCAAGCACTTTCAAGGATTTCAAGCACCCGTAGGAACCCTGTATTAGGTTTGTCTCTCTCTGTTCCAATATTAAATATTGCATTTAGTGTTTATTTCCAACACTTTATTTAGCCACTGCCAAGTGTTGCCGCCTGACTACGGTTTCTTTGCTTCTCTCATTCAGCCAATAAAAGCATTTATGCACGTCTGCCTCCGGAACCAATAATTAATAATAATAATAATAATAATTGAACCTTTATTAGTATGTGGGGTTCAGTGTCTTCAAGAAGGAAAAGAGGACACAACGCATAAACACACCGCTACATAAACACAACGTATTTCTGTTTTTTTCTATTATAATAGACTGGAAATATCGAAAAATGGCCTTTTATATCCTTTATCCGGTGCAATATTAATATCCGGGGTTTTCATGTGTGTATATATTCTATACATCTCTATCTTGTTTAAATTGTACTTTTTTTCAGCTGTGTGTACTTTTTGATGCTGCTCGTGTTGTTATTGATTTTTGCGTCCTATTTTTCATCAAAAATATTGATAAGTATCGATACTGAAAAATCTGAAACGATACAATACTCTGTGCCAAAAGTATCGAAACCATCCAGGCTTCCGGGTCTCTGACATTCACTAATTCATTCATTCACTAAGATAATGCAGTTGTATTTATTTGCGCACTTTGTTGCCTTGAGATTCCTTATTCAGACACGTTATCATGTTTCAGTCTTTTTCTCTTAAAAAATTTAGAACAAGGCAAAAAAAAAAAACATTGTTGCAGTTTTTCGAAAATGGTATCGAGTATCGATATTTTTCTCGGTATTGTGTCGTAGTTGCTATTTTTTTTAATCTTGACACTATTGTGGACGTGGCACAATACATTATCATATATTTACGCACATTTTTCAAATATATGCATTTAAGCACCCCCCAAGTGTTTGAGTGTGTAAAATTGGAAAAAAATTGCTTATATTTGCCTAAACACAGTATTTGTTATGTGGCAGCCTAAAAAAAGACATCTGACCCTGACCCTGTGATATCCGATATCAGACATAAAAGACGGTTTAATATTTTAATATCAATATCTGGGGCCTTTATTTAGAGACTATGGGACCTTCTCTATCCACTACTGTATTGCGGGGCTTTCCTGCCCTGTTATGAATCCGTTTCCATATAATTGTATGTTCACGTTGGCTTAATTAGAGTTTCATTCCATTTTTTTTTTTTTTTGCAATTAATTTCCTTTGTTAAAAATACATTTTGGGAAGGGAGCGATGCTTGCTCCTGGCCTACCTCACTCCTTGTTTCTGTTTGTGCAGAGCCTCTGTATATTTGTTCTGTTAAATTGTGTGTGCTGTTCTGTATTCAAGTTGAAATATTCAATAAATATCTCATAAAAAAAAAAAACAGACATCACCTCAGTGTGGCGACTCTGGTGTAACAATGGAGCAACAATGGCCGTGCGCGCTCAACGCCGGCAAGATCGGAATAGTAACTCCTCACCTTTTCATGGCTGCAAACCGGCTTGTTGTCAGGTCAGACGGGTTTAAATCACAGGCCACCTGGTTTCCCCGACACACACATGTCATCCGTGACACGGGGAATCTCAGAGGAGGCTCTCTTAAAGCGAGCGCGCCATCGTTTCAAGCCTTGCCCATTTGTGCGAGGATCATGCCAGAGGCTTCACATCCTGCTTGTAAAGCCCGACTCAATATAAACTGCACAAAGGAGGGCAAAATGAGGCTCGTAAAGCGCCGCGGCACGGCCTGACAGAGTTCTGCAGAGTTTGCCTGCAACCGAGACATTCATTAACACACATCTGTTCCAGCGGCTGTAAAACCGCCCCTCCCCCCCTTCCCCTTCAACTTGCCAGGGCCTTCGGTCTGATTACGTGCCACTTATACGGCCGGTCGCACAGGACATAAAAGAAGGGCCGGCACCTGGTCCGCGTGACCCCGGCCTGAACCACAGCCAGGTTCCTCTCGCACAAACACGGTCCTCGCAAAACTTTAACGACCCTGGCCTCGTCCGTTTGAAGTGCAGGCGACCCCGTCTGTCCCGGACCAACAGAGCAAATTACCACATGTCTGTCTTTACGGCCAAAAACCCAGGCAGGATATTAGGCAGAGCTAAAAAGGTTAAGCCCTTATTGGCATTCACAAGCGGCCAGCAGAGGTCAGGGGGTCGGCGTCAGAGTGAGGACGGCGTGTGGAAATAAAACAGTTATTAAACACGCCGGGACATTTCCCGCTCATGTTTGGGGATTTCCATTGGACGCGTGATGGGACTGCGTGATTGCAAAACGGTTTTGCATTTCCGACAAAACGGCGTCCAAAAACGTTTGTGCGAGATGTTAGTTCATTTGTGGATAAGTGCATGCAGTTTGACACAGTTTATTAAGTTAATAAGAGCTGTGACACATCACACACTGTAATAAATGTCAGAAAAAGTATTGGATGACGGATGGAAACCATCATGAACTTCACCGTGGCCCTTTGGCTTCACGGAGCCGAGCCACAATGGCAAAGAAAACAATGAACAACTGGGATTTATGTCTTATAATGAAGCGCTGTTTCTTTCCTGTTTTCTCTTCCCACCGTTCGTTGGGAAAAAAAAAACAAGGCATTAATGCGGGAGGAAAGGCCTGTGGCTGCTGGGCGGAGCAACTCTGCCACCTGCTGGAGACATGCGTGTAACTGCAAGTCTAAAATAATTATTCTGCTGCGTACGTACCAATGACAAAAGTGTGTAAAGGGGGAGAGTAATACGTGCATGAAGGTGTTTTAAAAATAGGTAGTTTGAAATGTACAAAAAATAATGAAAAAAATATTGGATGCATTCTAGTGCAAAGAAAATACATGTTAAATAATACTCTTGTGTTCCATGGTGAAGAGGGAGAACACTATATATTTTTAAGAAACCTTTTAACAAGCATTTGAAATGTACAAATAATTATTCTAAAAAAAACATGGTAAAAATTACATTTCCATGTTAAATGATGATCCTGTGTGGTGGTGAACAGTTTTATCACTTAAAGTATTGACATTATGTTCTAGGACAGCGGTCGGGAACATTTTTTGCTGAGAGAGCCATAAAAACGGCATATTGGTAAAAATGAAGTCAAAAGAGCCATACCTGTTTAAAACTAAATACAAGTAAATCTATGCATCTTTGTAAAACCAATATGAAATTCAGGACAACATGTCTTTCAACTCGTTTTGATAACGCTGTTATTATATATAAAAGTATGTTGTATATATATATATATATATATATTATATATAATAATGAACTGAACTACCGGAGAACGTTTTAAATGTTTCACGTCAGGGGTCTCAAACTCAATATACTTGGGGGCCGCTGGAGGCAGAGTCGGGGTGAGGCTGGGCCGCATCAGGTTTTTCCGCATCATTTCCGCAATATACGTCATCAGTGGCGGTTTTAAGCATGGACGAACGGGGCGGTCGCCCAGGGCGGCATTTTTTCATGTCACGTGGGGGGCGCCACGAGCAGTGCGAACAAATGTTTTTTTCTGTAAAGTATCAATACGTTTGTGACGGCGACCCGTTTGTGTGTCGAGCGCAGAAAACTATAAAAAGTAAAAACGGAGGGAGAGGAAGAGCGCAAAAGGCAATACGTGAGAGTGTGTCTCTCTCAAGAAGGAAGCAGGGAGGATTTACTCGCTTATAAGTCGATCCGCTTATTAGTCGACCCCCCCCAGTTCAGCTGTGAGATTGTGGTATTCTGTTTAGACCCCCTTAAAAGTCGGGAGAAAGAAGTGAGAGAAAAGTGGAAAGATAGAAATGAGTAACCCATTTTTGTGTTTCATATAAAGTCAATTCTGGTTATTTGGGGCCCATCGGAACCCTTCATCCCTTTATTTTTTCACAACTTAATAAACAACCTGTTCAGATGCTCTTTAAGCCTATAGAAATGAAAAAAGTGTGCGCGTGCGTGCGCGAGAGAGAGCAGCATCACGAGATGAGGAGAGCTTTTGCTTGTGCTGTGCTAGCGACTGTTCTGAGAAAAATATTTTTATTTTGGTAGACCTATTATAGATAAATAATAGATTTTTATAGATTTTCTATTTATAGATTTTTTATTTTATTTTTTTTCCTCGCGGGCCTCACTTACATTAAACTTTAATAATAAGGTGGGGGCCACAAACTATCGTCTCGCGGGCCGCGAGTTTGAGACCCCTGTTTTACGTTATTATGTATTTTTAAAGCTTTGTCTAAGAGCCATTAGCAGCCACCAGAAGAGCCATTTATGATTCGCGAGTCATAGGTTCCCGACCCCTGTTCTAGGAGAATACTGAATATTTATTTATATATATTTTACAGTGATTTGTGACTTTAATTTGCTTTCTCCTCTTGATTGCAGAATTACGTTTAGCAATCACCCTTGGGTCTTCTAAAAGGGTGTTTATTTTTATATGCAGTTTTTATAAAGATTTTTACATTTTCACGTTTCAATAGGCAGAACTTCAAATACTATTTTTGAAACTCTAGCTAATCATTCGGACAAGAACATTGGGCTTTACACAACCACATTTAGACTTTAAGTGATAGTATAAAGTGTATAAAATACATTTTTCATGTCTCTCACGCTTTTCAGCTTGCAGTGTACATAACTAAAAGCTTTTCAGGGTACATAACTAAAAGTGCTTCAACATTAGTTTGAAGAGAGCTCATTTCAGATTGGTTTGGATAGGATTCATTTGGTTAAATCAGATAAACCAACACCTGAAATCCATTTGCCGAGGCCCGTGGTTGTCATCACGTGGTCCCCTATAGAATGAGAAATCGTCCTGCAGAAAGAGAGACAAAGCCGGTGTAAGACGGAAAAAAAAAATGACGTTGGCTCTCTGAATCCATACCCTTCGACCCGACGGTCCAGCCCGGTGCTCATTTTGAAAGGAATGATGACCATCTGCATGAAAACTCCGCTGGTCCTCGCCGTGATAGTTACGGCCGCCGTTCGGATAAAATCGAGGGCCGTCATATTCAAAATTGCGGCCATAGTCTTCCTCCGGCCGGTTGAAGGGTGGTCTTCGTTCACCCTGAGCCCCTCTCAGGAACAGACCCTGCTGGAATCACAGAGGAAAATGAACATGTGATAAATAAGTCAAATAAAGACGTACGTAGAGAGAGATTAACAACAAGATTTACCATCCTTTCTGGAGGAAAGCGGTCCTCGTAAACATCTCTGATGTTGCGGTCTCTTCTGAAAGCCACTGAGATGCACAGGGAAGATGTCAGAAAGCAAAAATGCATGCATATTTTCAATTACGTTGAAGCAGAGAAAGAGAAAAACGTCATTTGACACTTGAAAGCTTCTAGTAATAAAACAAGACCAATTCAGAATATTTCACACATTGAATGTGTGCAAAGCACACATTGAATAGATTAATACACAGACGACAAAAAATTAACAATGGACTCACACAACAAACTTAAAAAATAAAAATAAAAAATAAACAACAAACTTACTTTCAAACGGAGGGGAAAGGACGTCGTTGTATCATAAAAAGCTGAAAAAGACAGATGAATTTATGAATGAGAGAGAGAGAGAGAGTGAGAGAGACAGAGAGAGAGAGACAGAGAGAGACAGAGAGAGACAGAGAGAGAGAGAGAGAGAGAGACAGAGAGAGAGAGAGAGAGAGAGAGAGAGAGAGAGAGAGAGAGAGAGATGCAGAACGCTAATACATCACTTGTTAGTCCAAATACAAAAATTACCAGCTAAATTAATACAAAATGACCTCCAGCTAAAATTAACATGTGTTTTGGAACCTTAAACATCTATAAATCCAAATACTAAGAGTAAAAAGTCACGCGTCGGTCACAGTGATGCTATTTACAACCACTACATGCTGCGGACGCGTTTGCCATCGTTCACATTACCTGCTCCTGTTAACACACGTCCATCCTCCTGGATATTTCTGACTGGAAAAGGAAAACGTTTATTATTTTCGTCGAACTCGTGTTACACGAGCCAAGAAATCCAAAACAAAAATGGAATAACCATGATAACAATGAAAACTGTTTCCGGTTCCGGTGAGAAAGGCTCGTTTCTTTCATTAGAAGCTGACTTTATGCGGAAAAAAATAGCTAAAATGATTTCATAAAAAACTAACGATCAATACATTTTTATATGGCTATTTAGAGTATTTGATTATAATGACTTTGTTTCGCGTTGCAAACTGGGCTTGTATTTTAAAATAGCCAAGGTTGTACTTCCGGTTTTCGGCGCACGATTATTTCGTATCGGATCTTGTGTGAAAAAATAATGTCTCGCTATAATTTGCGAGCGTTTGTGATAGTAGCAGCAATGCTTTAAAGAAACGAGTCTGGTAAGTCTGAAAACTGTCAGAAGAATTATGTCGCTGCACCCGTTTGTTTTCCAAGAGTGTATGTTGCATGGACGATGTAAAACGTAATAATGCGGTTTTTTTTTATTTCAGACGTCAAAGATCAAGATGAGTGGAGGTTTGGCGCCGAGCAAAAGTACCGTTTACGTCTCTAACATCCCCTTCTCGCTAACAAACAGCGACTTGCACAAGGTCAAGAAATCACACGGTTTCTCTACAGTTGCCAAGTATTTTTTTTGTCTCGAGCGAGTTCGAAATTACCGTATTTGCGCGAATATAAGCACCAATTTTTCCAATGCTAGATTTTCATAAACTTGAGGGGTGCTTATATGCGCGTATTCGTATATATACGCGCCCATATCGAATCAGATTAGTGCCAAAAAGATTAGCGAGCGAGAAAGCTTGAATTTTTTTTCCACGTTTTCTAGTCTAGAAGCGCGCGCACGTATCTATGCGCTCGCGCTCGAATTTACACACACTCGTGCTCCGTTCTCGTCTGCACGACTACAAATCTTTATGGCACGGACTTGACGCCTTGCTCTGATTGGTCAAAGCGAACCAATCGTGGAGCAGATCCCCGCCATTGTCCCGCCCACCATGACAGGTCTTATAATTCAAATCGGAATTAACATTTATTCCTTCGTGCCAACTAGTCATAAAACATTTCTGATGAGTCGCAACAAATCTACTTTGACTAGTCACATTATTCAATAGACTCCCTTTGAAAAATGTCTGAAGATATCTCTAAATTAGTTTCTCCTAGTCACAACTGAAGACATCTCGAATTACTTATAGAGATATCTACGATAACATATAGAGATGTCAAATCAAATAACTTAATTGTGACATCACCGTGTGAGCTGTGGTGAGTGAAAAGCTTGGTGCAAACTCACACGGCAGAGTTGTGGGTGCTTATATTAGCGTATATGTACGCCTACTCCTTTTAATCTTCAAATATATTGCTACTAGTGCTAATACATTCATACTAGTAGTAAACTAGTTAAAGATCTCTCTAAATATTTATTAACTAGTCATAATGGAGTTGAATATATATCCAAATGCATTTAATTAAAGATATCTTGAGATACCTAAAACCTATTTTGACAAGTCAATACAATTTTAAAATACCGTATTTACTCGCTTATAAGTCAATCCGCTTATAAGTCGCCCCCCCCCCCCCCAGTTCAGCTGTGAGGTTGTGGTATTCTGTGTAGACCCGCTTATAAGACGGGGGAAAGAATTGAGAGAAAAGTGATAAAATAGAAATGAACAAGACGTGAAGTAACTCTTAAAATATCATCACTTTATTTTTTCACAACTTAAACGACCTGTTCAGATGCTCTTTAATCCTATAGAAATGACAAAACTATTCAGACATTTTTGGTGGTAAAAGAAGCATAAAATCAAAGTAACCCTGTTTGTTTAGGTTGGTATTCATCTATTTAAGTTATTGTTATTGAGGTTCAAGGTTTAATTTGTTATTGGTATGGTTGCATTATAATTTTCAAGATTTGTGTGAAAAGTGCCCCGCCCCTTTTAAAGAACTTAAGTGCCTCTCCCGAGAAGCGAACGCTAATGCTGACTCGTGTTTTGTGAATAAATACTACGTTTGAAGTTTCTCGCGCGCAACTCTTTTTGGCACTAATTTGATTGGTGCGCCTTAGTTCTCTTTTCTTTAAATAATCGTTCTGGAAGCAGACATGCACATGTGCTGAAGAAAAATCAGAGGAAATACAATTTTGATATGGCTTGCCATATTGACAATCTCACTTTACTTTAGTGTAGTGAATAATGAGTATTACATCACTGCACTCTCAATACGTCTCTCGTTCTATTTCATCCTCTTTAAAACACAGATTTTAACATTTTTAATAAAATGTTCTCCACAGATAAATTGAAACTTTTATGTGTCACATACACGTTACGTGCGGTGAAACTTTTTTTGTATTGTTATTATTTATTTATCTATTTGTTCTAACAACACGCTTGTCTTCCGACTCGGCGATAAATGACGCCGTTTCATAAACTTGTCAAGCTAGTCTGCACTTGCCGCAAATGTTAATTTTCTTTCTTTCTTTTTTTTTTGGTCACGATGTGTTCAAATCCGCCGTTTTTTTTGTAAACGTGTCAGCAAGAGACAGGCTACTATTAGATATACATCAGTTATTTGTCTGTGATTTAGCATATGTGTTTTCTGTTCTCTACAGTTGTGCTCGAAATACGGCAAGGTGGTTAAGTGAGTATCTGTCAAGCGCATCAGTAATAGTTCTGCTTCCGTTCAGTAATAGTGTTTGTCCTCAAGGGTGACGATTGTGAAGGACAAATGGACGCGGACGAGCAAGGGCGTGGCGTTTGTTCTGTTCCTGGACCGAGAGTCTGCGCACAACTGTGCTCGATCGCTGAACAGCAAACAGGTGTGTGTCTCGACTTGCTCTCTACACAACACCGATGTGAATGTGCGTGATGACACGTGTTCTTGTAGCTGTTTGGAAGAACTGTGAGGGCCAGCATTGCCATTGACAACGGAAGAGCGGCAGAATTCATCCGGAAGAGGAACTACACAGATAAATCCAAGTGTTATGAATGTGGGGTGAGTTTACTTTCAGAATGATACGGTGCTTTGTGTTAAATGTTGGTCTAATTCCTTTAGGGAATCTAAAGAGCTATTATTGATTCTGGTTTTTTTTTGGTCACAAACATGGCTTTAAGTTACACTAAAACATTAAGTGGTGATGGTTTCGACTGACACACAGATGTTTATTCTTCTGAGTAAAGTGCCAAAAATGCTAAGTAAAGTATAGTTGAAATTGTCACCTTTGTGTCAGGCAGTGATTGTCACTTTAAATGATCAACAGCGTCAAAAATCAGAAGGAAAAAAAAAATCAGGGAGAAACTAAAAAATTGTATGTTGATGAAAAGAATGAAGCATTTTTTTTCTTGTTCCAAATCTTTCTTGTGTTTTAGGAAGAAGGTCACTTAAGTTACGCCTGTCCTAAGAATCAGCTTGGCGAGAGAGACCCTCCTCCGAAAAAAGAAAAGAAAAAGAAGAAAAAGACACAGCAGCCAGAAGAAGTGTACGGTTTTCACGACTGCGTCTCTTTTTCAACATCATTCGATGCTTTGCAGGAACGACTGCTTCTACACGTTGGTGTAATCTGTTCTCGTCTATTGCTTTCAGAGAACCAGAGGGAAGTGAAGATGAAGGAGAAGATCCGGCGCTGGACAGTTTAAGTCAAGCAATCGCCTTTCAGGTCAGTACACAGATTTGATATGTACTTATCGAAATGTGCTTTACCTGCCAAATATATTCGCACAATCTACGACGATTTTTAACATTCATGAGAATTTTTGATTCAGGAGAAATCTTTATTGTAATTTGTAACTCATTTTTAGACAAGTACATGATGTACAATCTGTATCGGATTTTTTACTTTTGAATTATTTGAATTCCTGAGACCCATTTGAGTATCACACTGTTAATCGGGAGATATTTTCCTCTATTTATCACTCACTGCTTGTGTAAAAGCCAAAGAATAAAGTTGACAAACTGGAACAATTTTTCACATCAAACATATTTGTCACATCAAATAAATGTAAAATGTTTCACAATTTGTCACATTCGTCTAACAGACTCACAATTTATCCACAAGAGAAAGTAACATTAACATTAGATTAACGTAATAGATCAAGGATAGTTTATTAAACTATATTGGCTACAATAACTATACAATAATACAATCATTATAATAACTTAAAGTTGTAATTTGAGAGAATCATTTGTTAATTCTCATTTGAATAATAATTACAGAAACATTACAGATTCTGAATCAATGGTCAAGGATAGTTTATTCATCTGTTTTGGCTTAGTTAGAAATGAAAAAGGATTGATTCAAATGTGATTTCAGAATATATTTTAATTTGAGATTTTTAATTTATTAATTCACATTTGTTAATTCTCAACAATTATTATCAATATGTTCATATAAGGAAGAGTTCATTTCAGAAATACTACAGGAAAATCTATTATAACATCATAATAATATTATAATAGAAATAATGTATATTATGTATAACATTGCAAAAATATAGTTAATTTAGTTTTTGCATGTTGCATCAAATATTGTTTTCATCAATAATGCAAGAATAATCATTACAGAAAAATTACACATTTTTTACAGCAAGCTCGGAATGAGGAAGAGGAGAAGAGGAGGAAGACGGTGGCAGAGGAAGAGTCTAAAGCTTCAACATCAGTTGACGAACATAAACCCCGAATCAAGAAAAGCGCGTACTTCAGTGATGAGGAGGAGCTCAGTGACTGACTCGCTCTTCTGTCCTTGATCTTACGTCAACTGTAGTCAGATTTTTATTTCTGTTATGTTACTCATCACCAGAAGCCATGAAACCTTGTAGATGTACTTTCTTGTAAATATAATTTCATTTGTTTATTGCATTTTTTTTAATTAGAATTTTTTTTTTTTTTTTTCAAATATTTCATTATTAGAATTATTCATATCATCACATATTTTTCTTCTTGAGAGCGAGTATAGCCTGGAAAAAAGTTCACCCTGGGATTAATAAAGCTTTTTTTATTGAATCTGCATCGAACTGAATTTACACTTACTGCACGGGTATTTATTTAGACGTTTCTAGATGGATGGAGCAAATATAGCAGCCAAATAAGAGCATTTAATAAAAACGATCCCAAAACCACATCCACTGGCTGCGTAATAACAGACACGCGTCCGAAGCCGTAGTTACGCGCACATGACCGGTTGACGTGAGGTGAAGCTGCCCGCACGAGCTACTCGCGTCAACTCCACGACCCCGGCGCGCGGAGCGGAAAAAAAGTCGGCCGCGGATTGGCTCGGGCCCGGTCACGTGACCCGCACAGCGCTAGCGTCTCTACCACAGCCGGGAGCCGCGCTCGAGGACCGAGTGGGAGAGGCGGCGCGGCCCGTGACGCTTCGCGCAAACTTTTACTTCTTTTTCCGCCCCCCGCAGAATGGGAGACAAGAGGAGTCCGACGAGGTAAAACCAAATAGTTGAAAAAAGGCGCCGAGCGAAACTCCCAAACGCCAGTGCTCGGAGAGACGCGGGAAGCCACATGATCCCGCGGTTCCGGCTGCGCGTGAATTCGTACGACGCACCAGAGTGGCCACCATGGCGGAGCGCCCGCTTTATCAGCGCGTTCGCCGCCGCTTGGCTCGACCTTGCGTGGACGAGACCCGACGCGAGCCACCACGCGGCCTCTGACGTTCTCTGTGTTTGTTTTCCGAAGGCCGAAACGACAAGCGAAGCCCTCCGCCGACGACGGCTACTGGGACTGCAGCGTGTGCACGTTCAGGAACAGCGCCGAGGCGTTCAAATGCATGATGTGCGACGTCAGGAAGGGCACGTCCACGCGGTGAGTCGCGCTGTTTGTCGTGCTTTTAAAGTTCGCTGGCCTGTCAAGCCGCGCGATTCTGTTCGGTTCGGCGTTGGCCGTGCGCGTGCGCGAGCGGGGGCGCGCGCGCGCGCGCGTGCCTGCGTGTGACTGACGGGTCTTTGTGGTCCGCTTATCTCGCTCTGTCTCGGCGTAAATAACTCCTCATCTAATACAATGTGCATCACCACAGGAGCAAATGTGAGTGTCGTATTACTGCGTTGTTATTATTCCGGGTGTAATACGTAATAATAATGTAATACGATGATCGCGGCTGATTTGAAGTTTCGTCCTTATCGCTGTTTGGAAACGTGGGACGGTTTGTCTCTTCTGATTGGTCGTGTTTATTGTCTGTCAGAATGCAGTGTGATGATGATGATCACAATATGAGTAGTTTGATTATTTATTTATTACTTTCTCATTAAACGAAGACAACAAACAGTCAAACATCAGAAGACGTCATATTTCGATATACAGTGAATTGGGAAGCGACCATTGTGCACCAATAAAGCGGCGTTCGTTTGTATTATGGCATTGGATTTGGACGTTAAGATTTCTCCCAATAAAGCGACTGTCGGAGTCGACTGTATAACTTTAATATCAATTTTTTGTTGTTTTCAATGTTCTTTATGCGGTGACGTTTGAGGAAGCACGGTCCGCTGTCAAAGCGATTATTTATTTGTGCAATCAAATTAGTAAGATGAAAGGCAATATGATTCCGAACGCTGCGCAACCATTGGCCAATCATTAGCAGTTGGCCAACCAATCAGCAGCCAGCGGTTTGTTTTTGTTGACAAGGTTACAGGATGTCCCATTTAGTCACTTGTCCCGACAAGTGGAAAGACATTCGGAAAGGAAAAAGGGGGAATAAAAGGAAAGTTATAAGAATTGGAGGTTTGTAAATTGAAAAACTCCTCCTCTAAAGAAGACGGACGCTTGGATGTGTTAGTGATTAATCCCACCGTTTGACGTAATCTGAATATCATCGCTGTCCTTATCAAGGCACAAAACGCGTTTCAATACACTGAGTTGTACGTAAACAAATGCGACGTTTTTACAAATCGCCGCCCCTGCCTCCCTAAAGCGAACGATCTCACCAGAGCCTGTATTTTCTCACGCTCGTCTCAGTGGCGGACGGCTCTTTCCCGCATGTCGTTGTGATGAGATCAGGTCAGGAAGTAAATCATTTGGCAGACGAGGAGGACGACTGACGTTTTTTTTTTTCACGATGCTCGTCTGTTTAATCATCCACTCGAGTTCCAAACCCTGTTACCGTAGGCGGCTTTCAACAAACCAAACGAGTGTTTTGATGGCTATCGGCGGGACGCTGGGTGGGGGGTTGGGTGCTGTGGCGCGTCCAGAAGCAGCTGGCGTCCAGACCGACGCAGCTCATTAGCATTCAACGGCTTCACCCAGACGAGCGTCACATCAGGATGCACAGACACGCCGCACATCTGCCTGGCCACAAAGGATTATGGGTGATGTTACTCAGGTTGTCCTCTTTCACGCCACAGAGCTACGATTAGTTTTACAGATCTGTCCAAGTGAGGAATTCTATACGGAGTCTCTATACGGAAGTGTATCTATATTTCTAAACGGAGAACACGGATGGAATGGGAAGGTCGACGACCTGGCCGGGAAAACTTTCCCGTGGCCTCAAACACTTGAGAGTTTGATTCCTGCGGTGAATTTGAACATGTCGGACAAATTTATTTTCGTCATCCCTGCTGCTCGTTTTATAGAACTGGACGTACGCAATGAAAGTTCAGGTATAATATCAAATCGAGTCACTTTTATATTCAGTTGCGTGTTGTTGGTTTTTTTCTTTTTTCGTTCTAGAAACAGATTTGCTCAAGTTGTGATAAAATGTCTTATTTTTACAGGGAAAAATGTTTATAAAATTATTTATATCAGGAAAATGTATATTATTCTACAAAGAAATTATGGTTCTGCACCTTCTTCCATCGAGTCATGATTGTATTTTGTTTTTACTTGTGTGAATTCGTGTTGCGCTTTTTTTTTGTGTCAAATGTGGCATTGTGGTGGACGTTTGTATGTGTGTAAGGACTTCCTTGATTAATCCTGTTGCTGATGCACACTAACCGGTGACGGATAAAGCGGCGTATGAGCAGTGGTGTAAAGTACTTGAGTAAACTGACTTTGTTACTTAAGTATTTTGGCTCCTTTGTAGACTTTTTTTTTAGGAGTTTCAAAAATATAAGCAACTTTTACTCTCTACTTGACTACATTTGTGATTGAGTATCAGTACTCTTTACTTCACTACATTTGTATGGGTGTTTACCGTTACTCGCTACATTGTGATTATGTGCGTATGTGGTTAAGTCGGAGTCCTTTTCCGGTTAGTTTTTTGAGGCTATATCGCCATCTGCACGATGCCGAAGGTTTGATGCTGTTTATTTTGTGGTGGTTTTTGAGCCTTTATTCAGCATGAATAAAATACTTAAGTTCTTTAAAAAATTGGATACTTTTACTCAACTCTACTTGGAATCGGTGACATGTAATGGAGTATTTTTTTTTACAGAATGGTATCTGTACTTTCACACACATGAATGATTTTTTTTTTTGAGTGATGAAGAGTTTCTGCTGTGAGTTAAAAACATTTTGAGGACAATCGTTCTGATCTCCATACTATTAGTTTGTTCCACTACTATAAGTTTACAGTGTTCAAGGTCTTGTTTTTTGACATTCATCTAGTGAAAAAGTCGGACCTGTGATCAGTTTGTGCGGCGATTAGAGGATTTGGATCACCTTTATTACATAATCTGCTCATAGTAATATATTTGTGTGCTCTCGTTGGTGTCTTTTTGCTCCAGAAGCCACTGGTCTTAATACAGAAAGAGTCAAGTATTTTTCGTTTTGAAAAGCCAAAACTGCAAATTGTTGAAACGTAAGTAAACGTGGCAAATTTAAAGATTTACATAAAATGTTAATAAGCATACCTAACATTCTTCTAGGACTAGGCGATTAATTGCATTTGCAATTTTGCATTTCTTTTGCAGTTTTCCAAGTAGCGTGTTATGGGGGATGAGTTCATCGCTTAACGTGGGGTAAAATGAGTTAAAAGTTGTAGAATAAGTTCAAGTTTAAATTGTTGCCATCCCGATTTTTACTTTATTTTATTTGTGTTTGATTTATTGGAAATGTATTTGTATATGTCTGCGTTTATGTTAAGTCATTTTTATTTTCGTGAAGGCTTTAATGTGCGTCAGAAGAATAATTATATGTATATGTAATAATAACTTTATGTACTGTGCTGCTGTATTTGTTAATTTATGATGTTGAAACATAGTTTTGTATAACTGGTATGGCATATTTAATTTATTTTTTATTTGTTATTCAGCACGCTTGTAGCTGCTACAAGACTTGATGTTTTAGACACCACCACTGCAATAAAAAGGTTTCATTTTAAAAGTAGTTTTTAATGTAACTAAATAATTGCCCCAAAAAAAAAATCGCAATTGCAATATTGCTTCTAAAAAATTGCAATTAGGATTTTGGGCAAAATTCTACCAATTATTCTCCAAGTCCATTTTAATACCAGGATCAGTCGGATCAAATCTCGCATCTCTTTGTAAGGAACTCTAAACCCCAAGTGTCAGAGATGAGGAAGAGGCCGACTGTGTGCGATGTTTTTTGTTCCCGACTTGTCAACTTGTTTGGTGCGCTGTGTCAACCACACGATTCTATACAGTTTGGTGTGTGTGAAGATGATCAAATGCCAAGACGAGCAGTTCTAGTAGGTCTAGAGTCACTTCCTGTCTGTCCGAGTTGTGTTTGACGTTCGCAGCTTCAGACGCAGGAACAAAAGAAGTTAGGCTTTTCCGTAAATATGTGTACACATACAGTCAGTGGTGTAAAGTACTCGAGTAAATGGATTGTTTCTTTACTGAAGTATTTTTTGGCTACTTGGCACTTGAACTTGGTATCAAAAATATGAGCAACTTTTACTCTCTACTTGATTACATTTGTGATTGAGTATCTGTACTCCTTCTACATTTGAATGGACACTTACCGTTAGTCGCTACGTTGTTATTGTGCGTGACTTGTCGGCGTCTTTTTCTACCGCGGTTAATTTTGTGGGAGTATGAGGTGATATCGCCATCTGCAGGATGCTGAAGGTACTGGATGCTGTTCATCAGCTAAATCACGTGAACGTGATACTTTTTGGCACATTTGAGTTTGACAGAGATGGGCTTATTTTAAAAAAAAATGGAATTGGTGTTTTAGTTTAAGTTTTTACTCGTGTGTTTTCGATGTGTTTTACTCGTATGGTTTTCAGATACTCTATACACCTCTCCATATAGTATTTATAATACATGAAAAGTCTAGAACATGTATTGTTTTGGAATAATTTTTCAAAGTGCAAAAACATTATCGATGGGTGTTTTATCTTAGTAAAATAATGACATTTTGGGTACTAATATATTGGCTTTCATGTGGATCTTTAAATGATATTATAAAGCCAAGACTTGATCCTTACGTTTCTCTTGACACAATTTTTATGAATGTTCAAGCTTTCCAGTGACTTAGAATATATTAGTTGGTTTTCTTTAACTTTCTGCTCGATTTAGGCTTATTATTATATACTAAGTACACCATATTGACAATCTCACTCGCTTTACTTTACTAAGTACGCTGTGTTTTGTCTGTCTTTTAATTAGCGTGTGACTTTTCAAGGAAATGATTTGCGTATCATTTCACTAGGCGAGCGCTAATCGTCCTCGCTTTGCAGGTTTGTGCGGCAGCAAGTGGAATTCCGTGTCTGGAATTCCCAGATTCCAAATCTAGCGAAACGAATGCGATCCGAGGAGCGTTTCCCAGCACGAGTCTGCCAAAAACAGCCA
>MU204345.1:94882-105725 GCA_017309775.1 Paedocypris sp. Pulau Singkep | reverse complement strand
CATGTTCGTTTCACGTTTCACGTTCATGTTTCTAGCCTCACTATCTATTCCCAAATTTTCTGCCTGGAGTTTGAATGTTCTTCCTGTCTGGGTCTCCGGTTTCCCCCTACAGTCCAAAAACATAATTTTTAAAACATAAAATGGATAATTGGCATTAGAAAACTGGCCATTAGTGTGAGTGAAAGCGTGAATGTGTGTCCCACTCTGTGACTGGTGAGCTGCACCACCTCCCTGAGACCCAGAAATGGAGAAAGCGGTAGAAACCGGATGGATAGATAATCAAACGAGTGTTAATACTAATAAGAAGTCAGCTAAAGGGGCCGACAATTGGAGATTTCATCTTTAGGCAGTTTGTTTCAAAACTTTTTTCCCCAAATCAAAAAACAAAACAGCTCATCATTTTGGACTAAACCGTTACGCAAATTACAGTATTAGATCCTGTGAAAAAAATAGCAACCACATTTAAATTGTGTAATGACAACATTTCAATAGACAAAACAAGAAAAAAGCCTTTTTATTTGAAAATTGAACCCCACATATTTGTAAAAATGACTCTAAAAATGAAAAATATTTAATGTTAAGCTGACAGTGTGCTACTCGTTTCACAGTCAGCACCCAATCAAAACCTTTTGAAAAAAAACGTGAAGAAAAGTGGTCAAATGTATCTTACAAGTTCATTCTACAAAATAAAAAGTTGCCGTGTCTCCTTACTATACTATTACTGAGTGACATTACAACACACATTCTTTATTCATTTTGTTTCAATTTTATCATTATTAACAATATATACTGCTTATAACGTTTATGGTGTTGGGGTCATTTTTTTATCTTTTTTTTCCCAATACATCTTTTTAATGGCTACAAAACATTTACAGACGAGCTGCAAAAGGAACTCTTTGTAAACATATTTCTTGCAGTCGTTACACTGCTGGCTTGCTGTCTGTTATTACTGGTTATTACTGGTGTTATTACAGAACCTACAGCTCTGCCTCTGGGGTCAGCAGGTCAAAGTGGGGCGGGGTCTCTGGCTGCTCTGGTTATTTACTGGTTATTGTTACTCCATCTTTGGTCCTCATTCTCTCTTCTGGAGCTTCTTACTCACACCCAGATTCCCTCTGGACAATATAAGTTGTCTTTCTCTTCGTTTTCACTTTGTTATTCTGTGATTATTTTTCTTCACTTTCTCGAACAATAATTGTTTGTTTATTTGTTTGCTTCTGAGTTGGTAAACACAGATTGGAAGATGAGCTGGTTGTCAGTTTCTGCACAGAAATTCACTTGATTCACATGATTTTTGTTTTACTGATCTTTTTAGGACCGAGCCCTAACACAGCCAGTGCTATATTTTTCATTAAAGAATATTTAATAATTGGTCATTTTGAAAAAAAAAAAAAAAAAAAAAAAATAATAAATAAAGTATTTTGTTGAGGGAAGCAATCAACAAAATATTTTTAGTAATTTTTTGCATTTCAGACCGAGAAGCTCTCTTCTATATCCTCACTAGGTAGTAACTTTTTGCCTAGTGTTAGTAAATCTGTCACGTGTATGGACTGGTGTACGGACTACAACAGCCAGGATTCTGTGTGTTGTTTCCTTCCTGGGTTTGCCGCTTCATTGTTTCCACATTTTCCCCTCGTTAGTCTTGTATTTAAGTTGCCACCTGTGTTTGAGTTGCCACCTTGTCTGTCATTGATGTTGCACCCGCCTGTTTCCGAGTTTGTCCCGAGTTCATGTGAGTTTTTGTTATTAAATGTGTGTTTTGTGCACTATGATCTCCGGCTCCCCTGTTCTGCACAGAGGATCGTGACAGAATCTACTACAGTACTTGATTTTTTTCCAGCACAGTTTTGAACCAGTCCGTCGTGATCTTTGAGGTAATACTGCAGTTTGCTTTCCACAAAGCTTAAAACGTCAATATAACTTAATTGTCAATATAATTGCCAATAAAATAAACAACAGATAAGCTCTAAGTCAAAATTTAATCTAAAGCACACGCACCCAGGTAAAAAAAAAATCACATAAAATGAAGGTAAATATATTTCATTGTATTTTAGATTCATTCATTGTATTTATTTATTTTTTACTAATACTTAAATTATGTTTCTGTGTGTATTTGTTTTATGTTTATTTAATTCGAATTTTCTAGTTCGTTTTTTTCCATTTCTCTCTTTTTAAAATGGATAAATGGATGGACAGGATGATGCACAAATTAGATTTAATTTACAAATTAATCATCCATAAATCGTGCGCCCGCGCGTGTGTGTGTGTTTACATTTGAATATAAAAAAAGCTATTTATTAGACCGTTCACGCAAATGGAGCCGAGAATCCGTAATATATATGAATAAGTAATATGCATTACACAAACTTGACCACTAGAGGGCAGCATTTACTCAGAACTCAGATTTCAAATAGCCACCAAGTCGTCACGAAAAAGAAAATTGCCCAACACCAAATGACCCATTCAGACTCATCTCTTTTGGTGATAATATCACTAAACGAGTAAAGCATTAGAATGTGACACGTGACACGTTTCTATTGCAATGCATCGGCTAGTAATCCCTGGTCCTGATGCTGCGATACAGACCAGCATCTGACCATAAACACAGAAAAAAGGACGCGGCAGCAAATCCCTTGGATAAAACATGATCCACAGACTAGAAACTTCAAAAGAATAATAAATGTTTGCGTCCGACAGAAGCTTTATTTTTTTTTTTTTTTTTACATCTGAAGAAACGAACAATGTTGCAGCAGCTTCATTATTATCTTGAGAATCAAACCCATGGCCTTTGTTGTTGCGCCATGCCAATTGTTTGTTTTGTTTCTTTATTTTTCCCTGAGCTGTAAATATGTACATAACATATTTTGCTATTTATTACTATTACTATCCTTCACTTATTGTAACCGTTTATCGGTGGCTGTTCCCATTATCGATTTTCCCAACTGTGAGATCATCAATATTAATCGGTTCATTCATCATTTTACATAATAAATAGTAAAAGCACAAACAATAATTTAAATCTACACACTTAAATTCATAGACAGATATCTATTCATAAATTAATTTGTACAAACAATATAGATATTTAATTTATTGGGACATGTACAATTACAGAACCGAATACACACTTGATTCTTAACAGTTTTTTCACTTTAACTGTCAGAATATTTTCAACACAATATAACATCATATTTTCTGTCTTTTTTATCTCATAAATCTCTCTCTCTCTTTAATCCCTCTCCCTCTCTATATCTCATTCCCTTTCTCTGTCTCCCTCGCTCTCCCTCTATCTCTTTCTCTCTCCCTCTCTCTCTCTCTCTCTCTCTCCTCTGCATCTCATTCACTTTCACTCTTTCTCTCTCTCTCTCTCTCTCTCTCTCTCTCTCCACCACCCTCACCCTCTCTCATTCTCTTTCTCTCTCTCGCTCTCTCTCTCTCCCTCTCATCTCACTCTCTTTCTCTCTCCCTCTCTCTCTTTCTCTCGTCCTCCATCTATGTCTCTCCCACTGTCTTTCTCTCTCGCTCTCTCCATATCTCTCTCCATCTCACTCTCTTTCTCTCCATCTATTTCTCTCCCTCATTCTCTCTCCAACTTTCTCTCTCTCTCTCTCTCCAACTCTCTCTATCCCCATCTCTCTCTCTCTCTCTTCACTCGGTCGAGATTTTCAATTAGGTAATTACAGCCTCTTCGCTGCCCCACCCCCACCACACACACACACACACACACACACACACACACACACAGCAATTACCTGTCTGGCTGTGTAGGGCCCGAGGGTCCGAGCTGCATGGGGACGTCTGATCACAGGCTGTCAAACAGGGACGGACAGAAAAATACACCAGGATGCTGCTTTTGTTTTGTCTCGTCATTATTTATGCATTTTTATTCAGAGCGGGAGACGTGGCTGGTTGGAAACACAATCCCCCCTGAAGCTTTTACCACCAGTAAATGCCAGAAAACGCCTTTATAAATAGAATAGAGTGGAAGATTTAAGTCTTTGAGTGGAAGTCTTTTTTTTATTATTATTTTCTTTGATAATTTAATGTGAATTTGTGTGTTTGGCGGCACGGTTATAAATTATAATACAGAGTACGAATTATATCTTAAGTGTTATACTTCTAATCTAACACTCTAACTACACAGTTTGTATATGCCTGGTGATTGGTTGGTTGGTTGGATGGATGGATGGCCAATCATTAGTAGGGATAGACCTACGCATCTGCTAAGGCTAATGTTTTTTCATTTGTGACATTTCTATATTTGTGATAGCGAAATATTTGAAATGTAATTACTAAGTTCTTCTGAGCATTTTTCTCCAAGCGCACGTGTGAATATGTAAGAGAATTGATTGCTTTTTATTCATTTGATCGTCCGGTTGTTTAAGTAAATGGCTATGACTATCAATATGACAAGACAAAGACAAAAACAAAGACCAGTGAGTGATAAGTGACATTACAAGATACAAGTCACCGAATCCAAGAAGACTTTGGATCTAAAAGTATCCACTTGAGTAAAAGTATCCAAGTTTAAAAGAACTCGTGTATTTTACTGAATTTAGGCTCAAAAACACCAAGAAATTTGAAAAACAAGAAACTCTTTACTTTTAAGGTTTTATTTCCTAATATAAAAAAAAATGTTCTTTACCACCTCAATGTTTCAATATGGCGGAACAAAATAGATGAAAAAGAATGTCAGTCTCAGTCAAACTCAAATGTGAAAAAATCGCAATCTCTAACTGATGTTCACAATATTTAGCTGACGAACAGCATCCAGTACCTTAAGCATCCTGCAGATGGCGATATCACCCCGTCCGACCCAAGAAATGAACGGTTGTGAAAGATGCCACAATGTAGCGAGTAAAGAGTACAGATACTCAATCACAAAGGCTCAGATTTTTGATACTCAGCACCAGTACAAAGTAGCCAAAATACTCAAGTAAAGTAACAAAGTACATTTGCTCAAGTACTACACCATAAAATAGCACAGAATAGTGTGCGAATTCAACTGATACAGCGAATTTTATTTATTTCTCTTGTTTAACCTGAAACTCATGCAGATACAACATTTTGAACTGCATGTTCATTCTCCTGCTATCGAGCGACTTTGTGTTTTAAAGGAACTGAATCTCTGAATTCGAGCAGTCAAAGTGCTCAGGCTCCCATGTGAGACAATTTACGCCAGTGGCCACTTCATTGTGTGGTATTGATCAGGACGGAACTCGCGAGGACGAGAGCCGATGCTGATGCTGAAGAAGAGGCGAAGAGAAAAAGCCTCGGCGTACACGGTTTGAACTCACGTAGTCTTCCTGAAGGCAAAGACAGTGAAGACCTATCACGTCTTCCCTGGAAAACTCAACTCTGTGTGTGTGTGTGTGTGTGTGTGTGTGTGTGTGTGTGTGTGTGTGTGTGAGTCTTTATTGAACCCCTTTGAATTATAATTCTGAAAAGTGCCAATTGAAAACTCGCACGGGTCATTCTATTGACATCAGGTGCTTTTGCGTCTTATAGTTGAGCATCATACATCTTTCGAAAGCCATTCGAGACACTAGAAATGCAATTATGTTCTGCTTTTTTCTGAATGTGATAAATGCCGCAGGACATCATCAGGAACACTGTTCGTCACGTGAAAGACAGACTTTGACAGACTAGCATCTGGGGTTGTCGCGTCGCCACGGACTACGTCTCCCATGATCCCTTGTTTCCGTAGTCACATGGTTCATCCGTTGCACCTGTTGTTTGTTTGTGCTTCATTTGTAGTTGTATTTAAGTCTCACCCGTCTCAATGTCCCGTGTCGGTCAATGTCGTCGCACCTGCGTGTACCTGAGTTTGTCCCGTGTTTAGTGTGAGCGTCTTTGTTTTATTCAGTAAAAACCCGTTTCTGCTTCCTGCATCCAGCACCATGTTGGATTGTGACAGGGGTATCTTGGAAGAATGTGTAGTTACACTTATATAAGAGTAAAATTCCAACTCCATCAAAAGTTTTTCTTTACTTTTTTTTTTTTTTTTGGTGTTTAAATAACTTGGCAATTAGTGAACAGTTTAGCAAGAAGTGTTCTGCTCTCAATATAATACTTAACAATGTACCAAAATTAAACATTAATGTACACTCTTGTTTTTGTACATTGTTTTTGTACACAGTTAAAACTGTGAAAAGCGCACTACTTTCAGTCACACCAATCAGCAGTTATGCTTTTAGTCATTAGTAGTTGGTGTTAAGAAAATGTCTATGATTATCACTATGACTATGACAATGACATGACCACGACTATGACCAGTGAGCAAGCACATATGCGACAGTGGCCAGGTAAAAAAAACTTCTCTAAACGAGGAAAAAGCCTTGCGGAGAACCCGGCTCACGGATGCCAGTGATTCGGTTCCGAGCACCAACTAGGCAGCCTTTCTATATACCATTATATTACCTTTTTTCTGCATGTTGTTTTAACAGGTTAATATATGCTTTGTTGAAGAGACGCATCTTCAGTCTAGACTTAAATTGACTTACTGAATCTGAGTCTTGAATTGTGCTAGGCAGAGCATTCCATAGTTTTGGTGCTAAATGTGCAAAGGATCTTCCTCCCTTGTAGAATTTGGAGATTCGCGGTATTATAAGCTGGCCGGAGTTTTGGGAGCGCAGGAGTTGTGTAACAGACTAACTAAGTGAGAAACACAGACACACACATTACACTCTCACTCACACCTGTGATCAATTTATGCTTGAAAGGCATGTATATATACTATATAAATGCAATACTGCTTATATAAAGCATTTAGTTAATGTATGACTGGGAGGACTTATTGTTAATGAAATGAACTTGTAAAATTGAATTTGTAGTGATCGTAGTTCTAAAAACGGCTTAAAATCCTTTAAACATTTCATGGCACTTTTGCAACATAGTTAGGTTGCTATTCATCTTAAATCCCAAGGTAAAAGCGGCAGCAATAACGCGAAAGTGCTGAAAATAATCAGAACTGCATCTCCTTCTAAAGGGTTTTAAAAGTAGCTGCGTTCGCTAAAACTCTGAGCGCCCTTGTGAGTCATTATACAAAAAAAGACTGCACGAGTGTACATGTGCTTTCACACAGACCCATTCCATCTTCATGTTAGGCAAAGGTAATTAAACTGTCACTTTGTGATTGGAAAAAAATGCAGCCGTCGCCACATTCCACTAATGCGGAGAAATATTCCTCAGTCGTGCTCGACTTTCCTTATCTGCAGCTTTGATTTGTGTGACGACGCATGTCAGTAAACCATCTTCAGAGGGAAATCAGTCATTGTACGCCTTTGTTTACATTTTCCTGTGAGACAATGAACTGTAATCACCAGATCAGACTAATCACTGCTTATTGTCTGTAGATGAACAAACTCGTCGCCATGTCGTGTTTTAATTTATTTCAAATAATATAATAGCTGTGAGCAGCAATTATTGGATGTTGTATCCACTTTTGGCCTGATCTGTTCAAGGTTTTTAAGTTGACAAATCGTTAGAGTTGTTGAAGCGTTTAATTGTATTTGATGAGCTTTTATGACATTTAACAGTATTTACGCAGCAAAACGTGTAACTTTGACAATCATTTAATCGACTATCACATATGCTCATATTTCAAAATAATATTTTCTTTTTGAGTATGATAATTCTATGAAACGTTCTGTTTAGTGTCCAGTGTGCAAGTCAAATGCCGGCAGTAAAAAAAAAAAAAAACGTACTTTAAAAAAAAAAAAAAAAAGAAGCACAACCTTTGCACGCTCGACAATTACACGCCTTAAAAGTCTTGATGTGCAGGATTGGGCTGTAACACAAACGCTACGTGGTCTTGTCTTTTATTTTGCTTTCTTTGAAACGCCGAGCACCCTTTGCCATTGTATTTCACCCGACCATCACTCGCTCTCATTAAATTTGAATTGAATAGAAAACAACTGAGCCATTACGCCGAGGCGTCTCTATTCTTCCTCCTCGCACTCGCTCTTTATCAGCCTCTCAGAAGCCAGAACATCACAATAGCCATCATTTTTTGCCACCTTTCAGCCTGGACTGGTAGAATTGTCCAAGACACGGATAATGTTAACTGGCTTTCACGTTTGCTGAAAAGAGGGCAAAATAAAAGCCACCTAATTAGCGACTTTGATGAATCGCCATTTTGGACGCAGAGGATTAGCATACTGATTGGACCGATTATTCGGGATTGTGGCAAGTCCAGGGAAAGCTGAAATTACAGGCCATGGACACTGAATGGAGGGTTCTCATCCTCTTTGTAGTGACACAAATCAGACAATAAAAAAAAAAAAATCCAAAGTGCACACTCCAGGGCTTTTTGGCATCGGAGCAGCGTAATAACGTCTTAAGGCGAGGACGAGATCGGTGACACGAGGAGCCGATAAATTTGTTGGTGGATGGCCGTGAGCAAATTAATTTGTACTTCACGTCATGAAGATGCGGGAATACATCCTGACAGATGCTGGAGACGGGAGCATTCTGCCGCCTGCAGGGGTTCTTTGTCTTGTCTGGAGACGCCACAAGGCTGAGATTCCTGGCAGGACCAGCCAGACGAAATAAAACGAATGTCTTCAGATCTTAAACGGCCGTTACATGGTTTCAGATTTATCTGGGGGAAATCTCACATGGACTAAAATGTCGACATCTGCTGTCTCGGAATTACTGAAGACATGACATTTAAACATCTGAGATCATGTCGCGTAATCGGGAATATTGAGTATTTGGGACAAATCCGAGACAAAAAATATGATTTTTTTTTTAATGAAATTTTACACTTAATTATGACATTCTGCAAACTCTCTGAGTTACTACTAAATCACAAGTTATTTACAGTGGTGTGCTTGAGTAAAATGACTTTGTTACTTTACTTAAGTATTTTTGGATACTTTGTGCTGAGTATCAAAAACGTAACCAACGTTATATTTGTTTAACTACATTTGTGATTGTACTTTTTACTCCGCTACATTTAAAAAGACACTTACCGTTACTCACTACTTTGTGATTGTGTGCTACAAGTCGGCATCTTTTTTTATCGCGGTTAATCTTTTTGACGGACTAGGTGACATCGCCATCTGCAGGATGCTGAAGGTACTGGATGCTGTTCATGAGCTAAATTGCGTAAAAGTCAATTAGCCGAAATGTGCACCTTTTTGCACATTTGCCTGACAGAGTTTGGCTGACACTGACTTTTTGTTCTTTTCGTTCAGTTATTTTGAAACATTGCGTTGTTAAATTTGACATTACACATGAATAAAGAGTTTCTTATTTTACACATTTCTTGAACTTTTTTTGAGCCTATGAGTAAAATACTGAAGATCTTTTAAAACGAGATACTTTACGACTTTTACTCAAGTATTCTTGGAATTGGTGACTTGTAACTTGTAATGAAGTCACAGTACAGTATCAGTACTTTTACTAAAGCATGGTTTTCAGGTACTCTTTACTTCTCTTTACTCTTTACATTTAATCAAATGTAAATGTTCTGTTCAGTTTGGATCCTTCCAACCAGGCCGACTGTTCTCCATCGCCTCTATTTCCAGCTCCTGCTCAATTTTGCTCGGCGCAGCAGTTTTCCTCTCTGAATAATGACTATTGCACTTCATACACAGAACATGTGCATTTGGATCAAAGAAAGTCAGATTGACTAGCTGCCGAAAATGGTCAAGAAGGGAATCATCGCTTTACATTTAATTTTGAATGTCTTTCAATAGCCAATAAAAAAACATTAATTGTACTGCCTAGATAACGACAAAATATATCCAGAAATTTTTTTTATTTTAATTTATATTTGGAAAAAGCTATTTATTTCTATTATTTCTTCTTATATCTTGTATGTTGTATTCTCATTATATTTCTATTCTTTATCATCATTTTTTCCCTTTTGCACATTTATTGTACAGTATTTCCCCCATCTCAATGATAAAATGCTGGAACGATCAAAACACATTTCACTACATGTGCACGTTGTACCAATTGTAATATGTATGTGACCAATAAAATTAGACTTTTAATTTGATTTTAATTTGAAAATATTTTTATGCACAATGAAACTACTCAAATGTAACATCAGAATAAATACACAGGTTTATGCTCCATCTTTTGTTTGAATGTACTTTAAGGAAAAGTCGACATACATTTGCTACATAATATTTCATGTGGAAATGGGTCAAATTTGTAAATATATGCATTATTGCAAATAAGAAAATAAATGCGGCGTTACTCATGAACACATACATGGCATTTTAAACAATATTATAAAGTCACTATTCACAATTTTCTTTACAAATAGTGTGTGTGTGTGTGTGTGTGTGTGTGTGTGTGTGTGTGTTCGTGTTTTCTCCTGTACAAGCCCAGTTCATTCATTCACTCCATCCATTGGACAGGCATCAGTACAGTGTGTGTGTGTGTGTGTGTGTGTGTGTGTTTAAATAGTGACTATATTACCTTAACCTCACTCTTACTTACATTCTTACTTACTGGTTGATCTAGACCAGTGAAGTGGCCCAGTCTGAATATCTGTCTCTAATACTACACGTCTCATTTCGTTTCAGCCTGATACATCAAATAAAATCTTTACTAATTCGCTGTCCGTCTCAACAAAAACACTCAGATCAGTCTGGAGCTCCAGAAAATATGGCGCCAAAGTTGATTTACACACACACACACACACACACACACATGAAACATTTACAGATTCCACTGGCTTTTGCTCATGAATCCAATCACACACACACACACACACACACACACACACACACACACACACACACACACACACACACACACACACACACACACACACACACACACACACACACACACACACACACACACACACACACACACACAC
>MU204345.1:67141-89062 GCA_017309775.1 Paedocypris sp. Pulau Singkep | reverse complement strand
CACACACACACACACACTACTTTCATTGCGCTTAATTAGCTCAATCGATATCTTCATGCAGGACTGTTCATCTTCCTGTCAGATAATCAGATTAGTCCACAAACACAGAGCGTTTACTTAGACACTCGTATCCTTTCCACAAATGAATGTTGTATTGATCAGAGCGGCGCCGGCCGGACTCTGCAGCCGCTTGTGAGCTTTCGGACCTCCACACTTCGTTTATTGTGGTATATGGTGTAAAGTACAAAGTAATTTTTGTTCATTTTGTAAATATTGTAAATATCTTAATAGTAATTTTGGATACTTTGTACTTTGTACTCAGTATCAAAAATACCAGCAACTTTAAATTCACGCAGTCCCAAAAAATCACCCAATCAATAAAGTACAAGTACTAATACACGTACAAATACTATTCTCAGTGTTTCAATGTCTAAAGAATTTTTTTCAGTTTCTTTACGCGTTCGTTGTACTGTTGTTTCTTTGGAATCAATTGAATTATACATGTATACATATTGTATATTTACAAAATGTACAAAAGTGTACCCAAGTACTTTACACGCACCATATTGCAATAAAAGTCCCCGTAGAGTTTGCAGTTGGGAAGATCGGATCTGTGAATGTCAACCTTTGATTGATATTAATAGCCGAGCTGCGGATAACATGCCAGTATTGAGCTATTTCAAATAATGTGAAAAACTCAATCAATGAAATGCCTCAATGCCAAACATCAGACATCTGTCACCTTTCTGTAATAAAAGTCCAGAGGAAAGACCTCTGTTTCCTGTTAAATAAGATTTCGTCGAATCAATCTTCCTGAGTGGAATCTAGATGGATTACCTCCGTGTTTTTTGGATTTTGAGAGAGGAACCATCTGCTCTCATCACGGAAACGGTCCATCAAACCTCCAGAAAGTTTTACATCCATGTCTAAGACCAGAGCCAATCAAATTTGGAGATCTGATTTCAATTTTCGGGCCTAAAGTGACCGACAATAAATTATGTTCATAAGGCGGATTGAGACACAGCTTTACTACTGGTGTGTCCTAAATGTATCCTAAAACAATATACGGGATTACTTCACGAGTTTTAGAAATTTAATCAATTTTGTTTTTTATTTTAATTGATTTTAGTTTTTAAGTATCTTTTCTGTTTCAATCTTTTTCTGTTTTATGTTCAATATTGTTGATTTCTTGTATTTTTGAATTGATGAATGGATGGGGAAACAGACAGACAGGTTATTGAATGGTGGCGGGAGGCACCAAAAGACAACATTCAACATGACAGCAAATAGAATAGACAGTTTGATTTGACTGGTGGTTGTTTGGTTGGTTGATTGGATGGATGAACGGATGGATGAATAGATTGCTGCATTGATGGTTGGTTGGTTGGTTGGATGGATGGATGAATATTTGGATTGAATAATGATTAGTTGAATAGATAAATGGTTGGTTGAATAGATTAGATAGATAGATAGATAGATAGATAGATAGATAGATAGATAGATAGATAGATAGATAGATAGATAGATAGATAGATAGATAGGTGGATGGATGGGTTGGTGGGTGGGTGGATGGATGGATGTATAGATAGATAGATAGATAGATAGATAGATAGATGATAGGTGGATGGATGGGTTGGTGGGTGGGTGGATGGATGGATGCATAGATAGATAGATAGATAGATAGATAGATAGATAGATAGATAGATAGATAGATAGATAGATAGATAGATAGATAGATAGATAGAAGATAATCTATCTAATAATAGAAGATAAGACTAATATTTGGATGGATGGATGGTTGGTTGGATAGATGGATGGATAGTTGGTTGGTTGGTTGGTTGGATGGATGGATGGATGGATGGATACATGAACCCCAACATACAGACAGATATATGCATAACTTTTCATCACTGACTGTTACTTTTTTCTGTGAAGGACCATGACGGATGATGCAAAATGTGTCATGGACTTGCTGAGAGCCACATGGAGCTTCAATTCACGTCGCACATTCCACCGTCTTCATACTGAAATGTCGGACGCAGCATGTCAAACTTCCCACTGGCCATCAGTCAGCTCAACAGTCAAGGAACGGCTTCAGGTGCGAAGACACCCAAAGTGTGAACGTCACGTAAAACACTGTCTCCAAACCGTGCCGGGTTACCCATCAGAAACCTCTCTCTGCATAATTATCCTTCCCTGCCTGGAGACAGTTCGTCTTGTTTCACTTTTCCCCGAGTCTTGTGGAGTGTCAGATTTAAAGTGTTGATTAGAGAGGACACTCCAATTCTAATTCGAAATTGAATCATGGTCGAAAACACAGGCAAGAGTTCAAGACACGCTTCAGACGAACAACAAAAACCAAGTAGCAGGCAAAAATTCCACAAGAACGAAGTGTCACGCAACCAATGGCAACACGATAATACATTTGATCTAAAATGACATATTTTCATTCATTTGTGATTGCTCCTGATTTGAAATTTAGTTCTTACATTTACGTACATATTTAAAATATGCAAGTGTAAGCACAACCTTCGTCTTTAAACTTCTAAAATTGGAAGAAAAACAAATGCTCATATTGGTGTAAATACAGTAAATACGGTGCTTTTTTGTCAATAAATTTGAAGTCTTCCTTTCAACTGGGATTTTCATCCATGCTGTTTGAGCTGTTGCTTCGACAGCTTGTTAGCTTGTTGTTAAAACAGAAAGCATCGTGTTCCAGCATCCCTTTCAAAATGTGTCCATCATTAAAGTTGGAAAAAAGCACAAGAAAACAAACCGCCAAAGAGAGCAGGAGTTTTTAAAAACACAGTTTAGCTTTTTTCTCTTTGTAAGTGAATATTACAGGGACTGATGGCCTTCATCTGAGAATAAGAATGTAATTGTCTTGGATTGTCCTCCGCTCTTTTCACATGTCTCCTCTCTATCAGTTGTAACGAGCATTTATGAATAAATAAATATGAACGGGAGCAATAACAAGGTAAACGACTTGCACACATACATAATAGAGCAGCTTTTTAACATATCGAGTCTGGGAGTCGCCATCAGAACATATGAAGCTCCATAAAACATAAACGATTCCAAACTTCAGATGGGGCAAATATCTTTGGGTGTGGAACACACACACACGAAAAAATGAACTACATTATCAGTTTTCACATTTACAAAACTCTAAACACAGTTAGCATTGGTGTTTTGTGGCCATACCATTCACACACTTCATGTCGTTTTCACCCAATATGCAGTCAGTGAACACACATTCCATAATGCTTACATTTTCTTGACAGACATTCTGTACCTTCTAACAAAAAAATTTATTGTTTTTGTAGTATTTACGAATGTTAATTCTCAACAGCAACAACAATATTGCAAACCTTACATACAGTATAAAACCCTCTGCTTATGGAATCATATCAGTTTAAAAACAATATCAATTTAAAAAATATATCTCAGCTGATAATAAAAAAATTGAATAATGGTTTAAGTTGACAGCTGATTAATGTTGGGTACATTGGGCCAACCACAGCTGAGTCCAGTCTGGCTTAGACTTAGTGGGGGTTATAAAGGAATTGGGGGTGATGTTTATGGAAACATAAACAGAAAAAGCCAAAACTGTAATGTCTGGATGAGGAGGAGTAACGGCCCAGTGAGAAGAGCAGGAGCAGTGAGAAGAGCAGGGCTAAGAAGAGGGCAATGTAGAGGTGTAAGAATGCTATTCTGCAAGAACAGTAGTCAGTGATGAAATTTGTGCCACTATCATTGAACATGTAATCAATCACGACCGTTCACTAAGAAGGCTGGTGAAAGAGTGCAGCCCAATTTGAGGTGGTCACTGGTAAGTATTGCATTTTACCTGAATAGTCGTAGCTCTAGTGAGAGTGTCAAGGAGCTACGACGACAATATGTCCAGGTATATATATATATATATATATATATATATATATATATATATATATATATATATATATATAAATATACTGTATATATGCTTTTTTATTTTTGGCGAGACACCCGCCAATCTGCCAATAGCAGCGCTTTCTGCCCAGCTAACGAACCTTTTGGCCCAGTGGATATCCACCAGCTGCCGGCTCATAAGCGTGGAGGAAGACGGCTGCCTCCAGCGTCTTCTCCAGGTGACCCCGGGCGACCCCACTTACAGGCGACCGGCCAGGCGGATCATCATGAGGAGAATTCACCACCAGCATGTCGCCAAGAGAGTCACCAAAGCCGCGACGCTTGCGGAGGCACGTTGGGTAGCGCTTTCCGGCGACCACTGGACCTCCATAAATAACGACAACTACCTGGGCGTGACTGCCCACCTGATAGACTCCGGCTGGGAACTTCACTTCTTCACATTAGGTGGGTCAGGTTCAGTGTTTTTTAAAATTTTTTTTCTTTTTCAAATTGACGTTATCAACCAGTTTCGACAACCACATCGATTGTCTGTTCATTAGGCGCGATGAAGACGGAGGAGCGCCACTTTGCCGAAGTGTGTGCCAATCAGTTCATGGACGTGGCCAAAGACTGGGGGATCGTTGACAAAGTCAGCACAGTCGGCACGGACAGTGCCCCGAGTATGGTGGCCGCGGGGAGGCTACTGCCCTTCCAGCACATCCCCTGTGGTTGTCATCTCCCTCCGGGAAGGTGGATTCGAGGCTGCACTGACTAGAGTCTGTAAAGTGGTGGGACATTTCAGGCACAGTCCGGCCAACTCGGATGAGCTGAACCTCGAGCAAGCCTCACTCGGGCAGGATCAGGAGTCCCTCGTTCAAGACGTTCCAACGCGGTGGAACTCGACCTTTGACAATAATAAAAAAAAAAAAATCAGTGTGCAAAAAATACGACCCTTTGTTCCTCATTTATTCCATTAAAAAATGTAATTCAGTATAGATTGATGCAGATAAATTCAGAGAGAACAGTGAGATAAATCTAGACTTTTGATCTTTGCCCGTCCCTAATATATAGTATACAGTAATAACATGATTTACTTAAACTTTGTTTCAGAGAGAATTTTTATTCAATCTTGTATTCAAGAGCATTCAATCTGACAAAAAGTTGTTGATGTGGATAATATGTAATTAGAAAAAGGGCCACAGTTGCAGCAATTACTAATGGTTTTATCCCAGGCAACGTCTTAAAAATCATCAGATATAATGTTGATAAGAAACATGTGGCCTAACCCTGAAGATCGCAGAGATTAGCAGTAATTTTGTGGGGTTTTTTTTATTTTATTTTTTTGTAATTAAATACCTGTAAAACAGAAAGTCTAAAATTCTATTGAGTTTGTGTAAAGTCAATAATAACCAGTATTTTGAAACCTTGTGTGCTTTGACTTACTGTATGTACATTGTGAAGTGAAAACAAGTGTTGCCTTTCATAGTCAGGTCACTTCGAAGTCTGTCAGTTACATGACTATGGGCAGGCCCGTCGCTACAAGGCAGGCAAACCAAGCAATTGCTTGGGGCCCCGAGCTGGCCTGGGGTCTTCACAAAGATAGCGCAGGCCACCCTCCCACCCTGGCATCAGGATCCTGAACTACCTGGATGACTGGCTTCTGCTAGCCACTTCACAGTCAGTTGGTCGCGCAAAGGGATGCAGTGCTTAGGCACGTAGGCTGACTAGGGCTCTGCGTCAATCGAGAGAAGAGTACTCTGACCCCGTGTCAGCAGATCTCTTTTCTCAGGCTCGACCTCGTCTCCGTTCAGATGCGCGGCAGGCTATTCTCACGGAGGGCCGCCAACATCCGGAGTCAACTGGAAGGGTTCCCGCGTAAAACCAACCTTGGCTCCCGGGTTCCGTGCAAACTCTTCCAGAGGATCCTCGGCCATATGGTGTCCGCCTCTGCAGTGACTCCGTTAGGCAGACTGCATATGCGGCCCCTTCAGTTCTGGATCCAGGACAGGGTCCCAAGTTGAGCCTTGTCTCCACCTGTTCCACCCTTGGTCAGGGACGAGCTTCCTACGGGCCGGCGCTCCCCTTGGAACCGTCTCCCGTCATGTTGTGATATCCACGAATGCATCCAACACGGGGTTGGGAGTAGTGTGCGAAGGTTCCTTCAGTGGCACATCAACATGCTTCAGCTACTGGCCGTGCACCTCGAACTGAAGCGGTTGCTCAGACAAGTCGGAGGGAAGCACGTGCTGGTCAGGTCAGGTGGTATGAGCTCGTATTGCTTGACCAAGCTCGCACAGCCTCTGGATGTGGTGTCTGCCGAGGCTCAAATCGCTGACGGCAGTCCACATTCCAGGCATCCTTAACACAGCCGCGGATGCACTGTCGAGGCAGGGCCCCGCCCCTGGCGAATGGAGGCTGAACCCTCAAGTGGTGACAGAGGTGTGGGACGAATTTGGTCAAGCACCAAGAGACCTGTTCGCCTCGAACGAATCGACTCACTGTCCACTCTGGTTTGCGCTGACCAAGGCGACCCTTGGCATAGACGCTTTTGCCCACCCATGGCCTTACCACCTGTGGAAGTACGCCTTCCCGCCAGTTACCCTGATTCCCCAGCCACTGGGTCGAGTCAGGAAGGAGGGTCATCAGGTGACTTTGATCACAAGACCTGGACGTCGGAGCTCATGGATCTGGTCACGTCCCCTCCGAGGCAGCTACCTCTGAGAGCGGACCTCCTCTCGCAAGCACTGGGCTTGCTCTGGCATCCACGACCAGACCTCTGGAACCTCCATGTCTGGTCGCTGGGCTGGTTGCCTCGTTAGATGAACTACCACAGTCGGTACAGGACACTATCGCTCAGGCACGTGCACCGTCTACGTGGCGGTTGTACGACCTGAAATGGCAGAGTTTCGTCACCTGGTGCCGCCAGAAAAACGAAAACCCACTGAGTTTCCCCGTCTGGACGATTCTCCAGCAGAAACTCGAAGAGGACCTGGCCCCTTCCACTCTAGGCGCTAGCCTCAGTGAAATGAGTCGGGGACCTAGAGGCGTTCTCTGCAGATCCTTAGTGCCTGACCTTCGGAGACTCATGCCTAGTGCTGAGACTCAGGCCGGGTTACGTGCCCATGGAGCCCACTGCCACCAGGTAGTGACGTTCCAGGCAAGACCTGGCCGGTCATTCGTTGTGCCCAACTTGCTGCGCACGAAAAAATTCAGACACTCACAGCAGCTCTTTGTCTGTTATGTTGGTCGGTAGAAAGGGAATGCCGTCACCAAGCAGATACTCACGCATTGGACCGTTGATGCGATTAAGTTCGCGTATCACGTCCACAAGTTTGTGTGTGGCCTCTTTGGTAGCGGTGGCAAGAGGAGTCTCTCTAGCAGACATCTGTAGAGCTGCCGGCTGGGCTACACCCTACACCATCATTCGGTTCTACGAACTGGATAAGGCGTCAGTATCCACGCAGATACTCTCTGCAGGGGAGAGCAATACCTTCACAGTGTAGGCCTGCGGAGCTAACCCCAGTCTCTGGGGCCAGTCTCCGTTTCCAGTGTTCTTCTACCCTTGAGCTACTCTAGAACCGCGTAAGTCCGCTCACCACTCTAGGGGTTGCAGCCAGACAGAGGGCCGAGACCCCTGGGGGTCCCAGCCTCTGTTCCCCTAGTTGGGCAAACAAGCGTAAGGGGGGTTGCCTAGTTCCTGGCTGTGTTCCTCTACAAGAGCAATACTCGCCAAGTATGACGCCTGTGTTTCCCGAAGGGATGAGGCAGAGTAGTATAAGTATTTGTAGGGCGCTTTTCACAGTTTTAACTGTCTCATAACGCACGAATAGTAGGTTAATAGCTAGGCTCTCCTCCCTCTCCCGAGCTTTACTCTGTTTAAGACAGACACTGGGCTTTCTTCGAAGAGTGACGTCTGGCGCAATCTCAACAGAACACTTTGCACCAGGTGAGAGGTGTTCTCCATCGACCCTGGCGAGGGTCCCCCACAGAATGGGTCAAGAGCCAACAGATTCCTTGGTTTCCCCGGTGGAGGTGAGTGCTTTGGGCTAGGCCCACCTCTAGATGCTGTGGAAGATCCACTGAACGCTCCTCAGCTAGGTGCGCCGGAGGGGTCTTTTCGATAGGATGCTACCCTGGATGTGGCCTGTTGTATTATCCCATAGTCAGGTAACTGACAAACGTCGAAGTGACCTGACTATGAAAGGGAATGTCTATGGTTACTTGCATAACCTCAGTTCCCTGAATAGGTCAGGGAACGAGGCGTCTCTTTCCGCAGCCACATTCAGGGTGTGCTGCTGGAAGTCTGCGTTGGCCCGACCGGCTTCAATCAGCGAAAGGTAATGAGCATGATGCACGCACCGCCTTTTATATGGTATTGGTTGAATCGTGTATGATTAAAGTGTAATGTGAGGGAAATAGTTTCATTGTTGCTCCTTCGGTTTTTAAAGAACTCTTGCTTTAGTGTCATAAATAATTAAAAAGCCTCTAATCTGAGCAAAGGACTGTGGGCAATGTGGCCACAGTAGTAGCTACTCTCATAACATCAGTTTTCATCACTTCAGCCTTCATCACCTCAACTTTATAACATCTGTGCAATATATATAGTTATTTTTCTTAAATGTTATGAATGTTGCGTGTGTATAAGTATGTATGTCCCCTGTGTTTCTGTATTTGCACTGCCTTTTTTTGTTTATCACATTTGTTTACATGTACAGTATTACATTGGCTATTGCTTTTTGTTATTTTGTATATCTTGCACTTGCACCTTAAATTTTGTTGCACCACTTTTGTTGTGTAATGACAATAAAGATTATCTTATCTTATTTTAGTGAGGAAGTGTTTTGATCATTTCTCCCTTTGAGTGAGTTTTTAATTAATCATTAATGGCATTTACATTCATGTTTCTCTTTCCATCGCTTCTCTTATTCCAACGTCACAAACAATATGTAAAATAGCCTGTCAGATCATTCTTCTGTGACACTGCTTATTGTCGAATTAAACTGCAAACTTTGCCACTGTTGTGATATTTCAATGCAATGCTCCAGTTCCTAATCAAATTCCCAACCAGCTTGTGAATTTCTTTTATTCCTTCTTTAATTATTGATGGCGAGAGATTTCAGTGCATGTGGAAGGTTTCTGACGGATCCACAGAAGCGTTTTCACTTTGAAACGCAGTGCCGTTTGGCAACATGCTGCTCTCATTACAACAAAGAAGAAAACATTTCACTTTAAAAAGGACTGAAAATTGAGCAGGGTTGTTTTGAAACAATAGTTGGAATTGAGTTTTTCCATATACGGATATATGCAGAAATCGTAAAATCCTATTCCAATCTGGATTGAAACTATCCGACGGGCCATCGTTTTGTCAGACGTGGTACGTTAGATGAGAACGGATAAATGTCAGCGCTGTCTGACTTTAATGGAGTCATCAGAGTTTATCTTTCCATCTCCAGCCAATCAATTCAAATAATTTTCGTCAAAAGCTGTATCACAACCAAAAGCATACGCTCTGAAGCTACACTACAAAAAATGCACATTAAAAAACAAAAAAATAACAAACAAAATGAGTAAAAAAAAGACTACAATTGGATCTTTTATCTGCCAAAGGGTGAGAAAATTTTAAACAAGACCAATTTTCTTGAAACAAGCAAATTAATATTTTACTCTTAATTCTAAGCTATTTAATTTATCTTATCTGAAAAAAAAACAAGATTTATTGTGTAATTTCGAAGATCTTTTGGTTTGTCGAGAATTCATTTTTTGCAGTGTACCGGCGGAGAATAAAAAAAATGTTACAGACGGAATAAAAAAAACTTTTAGCGTGAGATTTAAATATCAATAATTTATTATTCAGGGTTTTTTTTTTTGTCTTTTGTTCTCTCATGTAGCACAACATGAACACATAGACCCAGCTACAAAATCGTCCGGTACATTAAAAAGAGATTAAAAACATGACAACTCTATCACTCAGGGAGTCTCTTTACAACCTACAGTAGAAAAATGAGTCCCTACACAAGGCACAATGAAATTGGAAGAAATTGGTTCAGTCCATGTTTAGCGCTTGATTGAGATACAGACAGTGTCATTTGGCATTTTAAAGATGAAACAAAACCAAGACAACATGTTCAAATGTAGAATTGCAATTTCATTACCTAAAAACGGTACAGTATGCACACAAGGTTACCAATACCATGGTAATGATGTGCAATATTAAATCTTTAACAATACGCCAAAACGTAGACCTTTCATAATGAAGATCTTTGAAGAACAAATACTGATATTTACATTTGAAAATTTTCAGACAGATTTTTAGCAAAAGACAATATTGTACATTCAAGTACTTATGCCATTAATAAAATACAAGTGCACAAACGGAGACACTACATTCAGTCTCAGTGTAATTTGTAAAATACCATGTTTAACAAATCACTCACATTCTAGTACAAACACAGCGAGGTAGAATTCCACTGTGAGAATGTGTCGAAGATCACTGTAACATTCGCCTTCGATTCGGAGTCTCCACACGCCAACTAATCACATGTTGTTGAATTAAAAAGCATCCCCGAAACCTTTGCAAAATGGTAAAAACGACATTTTCGAGTTTAAAAAACGGCTACTTGGAACCAGGCCACATGTGCCAGTGGCAAAAGACAAACCCTTGCGACTGGCCGCTAAACAGTGGTGACTGAAAGAAAGGCGTTGTGTACTTTGTTGCCATCAGGGGCTCGAGCGCCATGACTCATTAGCTCTTGAATGGTCATCCAGTTGTCTAGGATTTTCTTGTTTCGTTTCTTCAGCATCTTCTTATGACTCAGCTCCAGGATGCTGACTTCTCCACTTGCCGTCCCCATTGTTTCCCTGAGGCACTCCAGCCGGCTCTTCTGCATGAACTCCCTGCGACGTCGCTGCTCTCTGGCTCGTGCTAGCTGCTGCTTGCGTTCTTCTTTACTCCAGTAGCGTCCCATTTTGAGCTCGCTTACAGCATCATCGTCAGTGGTCATCCCACCGCTGCGTTCTTCGCGGATCCGTAGGGCTCGCTCACGAAGAATACGGTCTCGCACCGGGCGACGGGCTACATATCTGGTTCCGTCGGCTCTTACTTTGACCTTCCATTCAACCCGAGGTGGTTGCAGTGGTCCAGGATGTCCACGAAGGCTTAGGAGGCTGAGCTGGCTTTGAGAATATTCCAGAGAGGAAGAGGAATGCTGCTGTAGTAGCTGGAGGTAACTCTCATAGGTCCTGGGAGGCGTGAGGGCTGCGGGGTTGCTGTGGTAGGGCGATTGGTATTGCTGTACATGTGCAACTCTTTTCCGAGCTCTTTCTTTCTCGTGTCTCTCATCATCCGCAGGCAGAGCCGGGTCGGACTCTGAGGGATTGCTGGGACTTTGTTCTAAGCTGCTAGAAAAGACATGAGAATGGTCTTGAGAAACAGGACTGGTGATGGGGGTCTGCAAAAGTGGAGGGGAGCTTGTGCTGGTGTGGACACGGCTGTAAGTAGGGCTGCTTAAGCTAGGAAAAGATAAGATTGGGCTATTGTATGGGCTCTGGGTGTGCTGGGTACTTTGGAGGTTTCTCTGGTTGGTCAAGTGAACTCTACGCTGTAGAGAGTGGTCAGGCGATCCTTCGCCCAAGGGAGTTGAGCGGGAGCTTTCGGCCGTGTTGTAGGCACTGGAGCTGTCTTTGTCTCTAAACTTCATACCTTGGAGTCTTTCGGGGTGCTCTTTAATGTCTGCAAGCTTGCCACATTGCAATCGACCATCCTTCTCCACTCGAGGTGAATCGTGCTTAGACCTGCGCAGTTGATGTGCTTGCATAATGCTCTGGCACTCTAGTTCAATGTTGCGCAATTCCTGATTGAGCATGTGCAACTCTCGGGCTACACCACCGCCACTCTGCTCGGTCAGGCTGCACTCAATCGTGCTACTCCGTCTGTACACCAACCCACACTCTCCGCTGTTACGGATCTGACACTTCAGTTCAAGAAGCTGCTGAAATCGGTCATATTCCAATCCATTCCCTCGCAAAGTGCCCTCCTGCTCGGACTCCTGCTTTGCTAAGCCTAAGTTGTCCAAAGGAACCAAATGTGAGCCAGCTTCCCACCTATCTCGAAGATGCTTTTGAGTCCTTGTTTGGGAGTGACATTGGGAGGACATTTCATGTTCAGAGTTCTTGTAGCTGCACATCACACCACCTTCCTTCTCCAGTAGTGTTGAGGAGCATGTTGCTTCATCTGATGCCAAGACTTCTTCTGACCATTTTGGCTGTGAAGTTTAAAAACAACTTATTACTGGGTAAAAGAATCAATACTGCAAATGAGGTTCATAGGCGGACGCTTACCTGCTGTACACAATATGCTTCTTTTTTCTTTTCTTCTAAGATCTCCATTTTCAGTTCCTCTAAAAAATCATGATGGTTCTCTTCGAGCCAGGCACCGTCCAACTTTAATGAGAGAGTTCAGAAGTTAATATCAATTCTAGAGTCTAACTGGGGATAGTTTGGGTTGATATCATTGGTTGCCAGCACCATACATACATTTTCAAGTACAGTAATCCCTCGTTTATCGCGGTAGATACGTGCCAAATAGGTGATTATCCGCGAAGTGGAGGCACAACATTTACGTATTTATTTAACACTTATTCAGACTTTTAAAACAAATTTTTTGCGTATTATTCTTTATTAAAGTTAACACACATTAAATGTTAACAAACATATCCCCACCGCACGCGTCGTCCCCACGGAGATATTAGTTTTCAAAGTGTTTGAATGGGGGGATATAAGCGCCAATGACGTGATGACGTTGACGGGTGACTTCAGACCGAAACCGAAAGGACGAGCATGAAGCTCCGAATCCGTTTGGTCATGTCTTTGGTTTGGTTTTGTTTTATTTAAATGTTTTGTAACGCTCTTCACCGGGTTGTACGAACGGGAAATAACACTGCCCATTAAAGGTTTTGGTGAGCTTCCCATCCTCTGCCTTTTTATTTTTGGCGAGACACCCGTGGCCGGGCCGACGCGTTACATCGGGAAAAAATGAATCCGCGAATATACGTAATAAAGAAAAAAAATCTGCAATGCAGTGAATCTGCGATAGTCGAACCGCGAAATAATAGGGATTACTGTACTGTTGAATTTTAATGAATTGTTTTAACTTATTGTTCAACCCTCCTTTTAAACCATATTTTATTTTTAAAATATTTTTAAACTTTTGAAAACTGGTCCGTTTTAATTTGCACCATTGCCTACAAGCTCACCGTTCCTTCCGGCCTGGTGACGAGAAGCACTATGGACCTGAAATTTTCATTTGAAAGGAGAGCTACGGCCTCTTCCTTGTTCTGTACATCTTGGCCATTTATCTGGAAGCAACAAGGAGACAGTTATGACGACGTAAAGATAACAACAGCATGCTGCTATTTCTGTGCCGGAAAAAGCTCTTCATAAGTGTCATGAGTGGAGCAAAATTACTTTTCCTCACACACACACCAAATCTGTGCCCCCCTTGTGAGATAACAACCTCCAGTCAATTATACATTACTTGAAGAAAGACTTTGCATCGATTACCAGGACCGGCCGGACCAGTCGTTTCCGAGAGCGCTCTGTCTCACACCGAGACACACAATTAAAAAATGTCTGACAGGTGCCATTCATCTTATCTTCAATAGAGTAATGGCACTGTCAGAGCCAGATAATAGGGGTGGAGAGAGCGAGACAGATGTTGTTGCTGAACCACTGTATTCATTTCCCTCACTGTTACATCCACAGACGCCTAGTCTCCTCTGCATCTTTCTCTCTCTCTCAAATCGTCTAGTGCTCATAAAAAGACCCAATTCCTCAAGCGCTTTGGCTGAATGTCATGTCAACGTGATCTGGGTAGAGAAAGAGCAAAGTCGTTTAAGAGACAGAGCAATTAAGGGAAATGTATCTCGAAGAACTGGTTTATTAACTCTGGGTGGACTCTATGCTTGTAAAATCTTAGAACAGACATATTCTTTTATGCTGCTATTCTCTACATGGGTACTTTTTTCAACTCTATCTATGATACACTGCAAATATTTTCTCATAAAAAGGAGAAATGGTTCACTTTGACATTGCGTTGGAAAACGGACACTGGTGTATCGCCAAAGTGATTTGAGTTGCTCCTGGGCTTTTCTGTGGGCGAATGAGAAGACTCACGCACTGTGTTCTTTCATGTTGAAAGGATGTCTACCATTCTGTCTAGTTCCCGGACCAAAAATGTTGCCATAAGCGTGAATCCATACGCACATGAGTTTGAGGAGGTAATAAAAGGACCGTCTTGGTGTGACACACTAGAAGTTCTTCCAAAGCGCTTGAAGATTCATTTATAGATTCACTTGTTCATTTATGGTCTGTGTTTGTTTGTTTATTATGATGTGTGCAGTGCGTTATGGTGATGTTTGTTTATTTATTTGTTTGGATTTGTTGTTGCTGTTGTGACGTGAAATTTCAACGCTGTGGGACTAATAAAGGATTTTTCAATTCAATTCAATTCAATTTCAATTCAAGAATTGGGTTTATTATAAACACTAGAATATAAGCGGTTATGGTTTGTAACCTCTGTTTGTTGTAATGAACTTGATACATTTTTTTTCTTGTCACAATTTATTTTGTTGCGATAGTATTTGTAGTAGCTTGCATCAAAGACCGTATTTACTCGACTATAAGTCGAGGATTTTTCCTAAAAAATTTGGACTGAAAGTGGGGGGGTCGACTTATACGCGCGGTCTACCGAAATAGAAAATATTTTACTCAGATCAGTGCGCAGATATTTGACCCTTTCTCACAAAAATAAACAGCAGAGACACAATTGCGGTAATTAAATGAACATTTATAATGTAAATAAATAAATCTTTCAGAAAACGGCACAAGACGTGCAAATGAGTAGCACCAACTCCGCTCGCCGCTGCTCTGATTTCGAACGCTGTATTTATTCCCAAAACACGAGTTAGCATATAGCCATGCGATTCTTGGGAGAACTCTCTTAAAGGGGCAGGGCACTTTTCCCAGAAATCTTTAAAATGATAATGCAACCATATCAATGACAAATTAAACTTGAACATACATAACAATAGCTTAATTAGATTAACACCAACATAAACAAACAGAGTTACTTGATTTTTAGGTTTACTTTACCACCAAGGATGTCTGAATACTTTAGTTATTTCTATAGGAAAGATTAAAGAGCATCTGAACAGGTGTTATCATTATTTCCCTGTGCTGCTTTAGTGTCTCCGTGAGCTCCAAATAACCAGAATTGACTTTAAATGAAATGAAATGGGTTTCTACTCATTTCTATCTTTTCACTTTTCTCTAATTTATCTCACCCGTCTTATAAGCGGGTCTAAACAGAATACCACAATCTCACAGCTGAAGTGGGGGGGGGGTCGACTTATAAGTGAGTAAATACGGTATGTGTATGTACTGTTTAGCTGATAGTGCGAGGTGTGGGTCTCGTGTTGGTGGCGTAAGTGTCTATCTGGGCGATCCTATAAGGCGTGACGTCAGAGTTTACGTAACATTAATCATTTAATAGAATATAGACAACATCTGATTCGGTTAAGCTTTTGGATGCCAACACCAATTTTCATTGACTTTCATTCTCAATGACTGATGACATTAGTAACGCAAAAACCGAATAAACAGTTTTTAAAAGCAAGGCAAGAGCGTGTCACCTGTAAAATGCGATCTCCCTCTCGGATGCGTCCGTCCCTCGCAGCGATGCCGTTGCGCTCGACCTGTCAGCAGCACAAACGCGGCGTCAATATGTAAATTTTCATAATTCATCTCTGCTGCCGTAATTCCATGACTTATCACCAAAAAACATTTTTATATTAGAGGGATTTGCATATCAATTATAATTGGAAAAAAATCCATTTATTCTATGAAAGAGCCAAATATAATGCCACTCATGCAGCTAGTGAATACTCAACATGTTGTGTCTATTTAGAATCTAGTAAAAAAATATATTTTGTATCACCAAATTGTGTAATTTTTCTCACGTATTGTTGGTTGACTCTTCATCGTTACAAAAGGAAGCATATTTGGAGAATTGGTGGTCTGATTTCACATTTTTCAGCATGAGAAAATGTGTGAGAACACGTAATATCTGCAAATAAAGAATTTGTCTTTTGGAAAAATGTGTCCTTTGTTTGTATTCGAGGTGTCAATGAGGTGAGAATGAGGAAACGCTCCATTTTACACCCCGCTGGGGGGAGGGGTGTGAAGGTACCACTCCAGCTAATTAAAATTGTCAGTAAAAAAAAAAAAGTCTGAATATCCAGAACAATTTTCCAACATGACATGCTCTTTTCATGCTTGACTCCATTCTGCTACATTTCTCTCTGCCATTTAAACTTTGGGCAACTGTTCCTTCCACGGAAGAAAAGAGCGACGGATCAGATAGAGCTTTTATCTTTTAATTGCCTTCATAATATTTTGTATGAATGCTATACAAGGTTAATCAGATGGATTGCCTGCATTTGATGATGGAGGGCAAGTGATTTAGATTTTGACCAAAAACAGAATTAAAAAAACGCTTTTATTGTTCACATTAACATTTATACACGAAGGCTGTTTTACATATTGATGAATGTATAAAGCATGAATAAAAACAGTACTAACATACGCAAATAATAAATAATGTATTTACGTGAATATACGCACCCCGCAAATGTAAGCACCCCCTTATTTTTCAGGTAACAAACAAAAAAAATAAATAAATAAATCTTAAAAAAAAAAAAAGCTTCAATTTCGATAATATTCTCTTAAAATACTAGGTTTTCTTGTTTTTTTCTTGTTTCATTTTGATATCGTTTTACTTGAATAATAGGTAACAACAGTCAATTCAGCAACCGAGCAAATTGATTGTGTCTGTTCCTTGGACTTTTTTTACTCCTTGCATGTGTCCTTCGTTTTTGACGGCTTCGACTCTTTCTTTTTCGATGACAATTGCATTTTAAACAATAAATAATTAAGTTAAATATATTTATAATAAAAATAATGAATGTTTGCAGATAACTGTCACACTCTCGCTTCTTGGGAGGAGCGAGAGCGACGTAGGGAATCCAGACACGAGGAGATGTGACACAGAAGGGGTTTAATGGACAGATGCACAATACAGGAGTACACGAGGAGACGAGGAAGCAGGGCTCGGAAGGTAACTCGGGAATCTTTGGAAACTGAGGTCTAGGGATGACTCGGAACGCTCAGCAAACACAGTCTGGAATAACTACCGGCTCACTCGGAACATAGGTAGGTCACGGAGGGTCTGAGGGTTGAACACTAGGTGATGCAGACGAAACCAGATGAGGAGCAACACACAGAGGAGAACTAAATAGGGCAGGTGATTAACATACAAGACAGGTGTGCGCGGCAAATGAGGAGACAAAACAAGGGGCGGAGTCCGGACAAGATGGGCAGGCGGAGTGTAACAATAACAGTGTCTGATGGACGGTCTGTGAATCTTCGGGATGAAGTGAAGTTAAAGAGTTGGTTTTGATTAATGGTGTTCTTAAATTTCAAGCGATGTCTGATTTGACAAAATGTAAATCTGCCATATGACAACGGCACTAAAAATGTAGGGCAAGACCCCAAAAACTGTGAGAAAGTTGGGTTAGGGTTATGGTGAAGTGGTCAGGAATGGTTGAAAGCATTTATAGAACCTCTATTTGACCGCCGTGGCTTCTACCTTTCAACCCTTCAGTCATGGTGTCCTTCAAATAGAGGTGGCGTTCAAACAGAAGTTTTATTTCATTAACAAACTGTAGGAAAAACTCACCTGGCCAACAAAAATAGCCGCGTATTCCTCATCATCAGTTCGATAACACAGAGTCAGACCAAGTTTTTCTTGACTGTTCATCCGACAGAGTTCAACCTCCTGAAAGACATCACATGGTTTATACATATCTTTAGTCGCTATAAACATAATAAAAACAATATTGTGAACATTATAGTGACACAAAGATATGATACAGTTGAGATTTGCGGTCAAAAAAACCTGTAAAATACTGTAAAATCTGCAACCTTGAACGAAACCGTAAAACATTTCATTTTTCAAATTCCACATGATAGTTTTTGTTAACTATGACATTTTTATTTTAAATATCACCTCAGCTACAAAGTGCATTAGAGGTATTCATTCTTCTCTTCATTCGCATAATGGTCGAGAGTTTATTCTGTCCTCACACGTGATTGGCCGAATCGTGCGACCATCAAAAAAGTCTCAGCAGATCTGACTAATAGCAAATTATGATCTCTTTTGGAAGTCAGTTTTTGTCGTTTGCTACAAAGCATCAACTTCTTAAGCATCAGCGATCTAGTGCAGCGCCGCGATTGGGAAACTTCACTACTTGAGTAAAAAAAATAGCTTAGCTACTGAAAAGCTATTTGAATCAGAAAATAGTTCCGCTACCATGTAGTTAAGCTAATAGTATAGCTACTGCCCAACACTGGTTAAAATCACAAACATTTAACACACTGCAATCAAGCAACCCACCAGACAACCCTTCTCATTGAAATTTGAGTAGATATTTTACTGTTTTTTACCTAGGAATTTTACCTACAGTTGCAGACTTTTTTCTGGAAATTTGGAAAAAAAACAAAAAAAAACACCTTTTTTCCTGAAAGCAACAGCGACCCTAGTGGCCATGTCACTGGAAACAACATGTGGCAATTAATTGCTGCCACCTGGTGATTCAGCTATGTATTACAAGTGTATACATGTGTAATTGTGTATATGTGTAATTTTTTAAATGAGACTGTTATTGGATCACAAACTTGATGTAGCACAGGAGCTACACCACGCATTATAGTCCACAAGCTGAGGATGAAAGAAAATGGCCAGTTGTCAATATATCCACTAGGGGCAGTATCGAAACTGTGCTCTGCATTTATCCATCTAGTGAAGTTAAACGCACACAGTGAAACCCGTTAAACCCGGAGCAGTGGGCATCTTGGCCAAAGACACTCATTTACAGAACCAGCCGGAGTGGGATTCAGTCTTGCAATCTCTTGGACACAAGTCCAGTTCCCTAGACCCGAACTGTCACATTTATTCATATTATAATCAACTTCTTTTCGGGAACCTCTGAGCTCTGGTTTAGTGACCGACCAATCACAATGCAATTCTGTTGGATTGGAGGATTGCGATGACCCATCAGGATCTGCAAACTTCATGTAGAAAGATCCTAACCAAGGCTGCTTGAGCTTTGTTCTCTTGCGATTACACACTGCGTCGCCCTGAGGGAGAACATACGTCACCATCTGAAATATTGACAAGACGGCTCGGAGACGTATCACTACCATCAGGCCCAGACCAGCCAAGCAGAAGGCCTCATTTACCAGTCAACAGTCCTGACCGAGCTCCAGCCCCATGCATCAAAAAGCAAAAGATTGACTACTCCGAATAGCTCGGCTTTTCACTCCTCCACCAGGGACGCTTGTCCAACCGGCAAAACGTCTAGATCTGGCAAGGCATTTCTTAAAATGAAGAAATGGTTTGGATATAAACAGGCTGAAGCTTCTTGCACCGCAGCAGAACGTGGAATGGTGTCAGCTTGCACACTGAATGCAATTCATCACCACCAGCTCTAATACACCTTCATATTGATCTGCTCCAGAAACTCAGCAGTACTTCATACGTGCTCCTCAAAGTCCATTGTTCAGACTAGGTGTTCATCAAATGCCGAGCTGTTCCTCGGGGCTGCAGAGCAGAACAATCCACCCAGCACTTTTTAAAACCATGCTGTGGTTCCACATTACACAAAGGCTATTTCGTGTTATTTGTCGGATGTTTTATATTTGTTTTCATTGTGATCAGTGGTGTAGAGTTGTTCACTTTACTTGAAGTGCGGTTCACTTTTAAGTGTTTAAAACATTTGTAATGACTATAGACAATATAAGGGATATAATTGATTAGCTTGTCATAGCTCATAGTCTGAACAACAATGGACATATTTTTCCTTTTTAACTGACTCTTTTTTCCCCCAAATTTTTGAACTTATATAAAGTATGGACATTTTTCTTTTTAAAGACTTTTTCACATAGCGTCCTTGCGTTGGTCTCGGACAAAGAAAAGCGCTATATTAATAAACTTGAACTTGAATAACCAACTTTTACATTCCACTAGACCACATTTGTGATTAAGTATCTGTACTCTTTACTCCACTACATTTGAATGGACCCATATCGTTACTCGTTACATTGTTATTGTGCGTGACAAGTCGGCATCTTTTTCTACCTTCATTCATTTCTTGAGCAGACAAGGTGATATTGCCATCTGCAGGATGCTGCAGGTACTGGATGCTATTTATGAGCTTGCAGTTATTTGGTACATTAGACTGACTTTTTAATCATTTGTTCTACCATTTTGAAACACTGAGAAGTTAATAAATAAATGAAGAGTTTCTTGGTGTTTTTGAGACTAAATTCAGCAGGAGTAAAATACTCAAGTTCTTTTCAAATTGTTCTACTCAAGTTCTTTTCAAAGGCAAGGTTTCAGGCACTCCTCTGATTGTGATTTACAGATTTTAACAAATGTTATTTTAGTCAAAAATGTCATCAAACTAATTTATATACGTATTACTTGTAAATAAATTACTCACCCACAGTCAATTACCTGGAAAATCCAATCCAATTTTAATGCACCACAACTAAAACTTACTTATAAATGTAATAATAAAACTAATAATATTCTAAAATGTGTGTGTGTGTGGGGGGGGGGGGGTAAAAACATTTCCGTATAATTCACTGTAAATATTGTTTCCACATACTTTATATAAAGATTGATTAACTGACTGATAAATGAGTTTTCCTCACCTCACATTCAAACTCATCCGTCCTTTCCAGTTCTTCTTGAGTCCGTGCAACATAGTCTGGACAATCAAAATACTCGTGTTCCATTGTCTGGATGGAATGACAGCTACGGAAAGAGCGAAACAGAACATATGTTAGTCGGGGCATTTTTTCGAGTAATTATTGTATTGCTGTGTGTTTTTTTTTTGGTTTTTGGTACAGTCCTGAATATATTTGAATTGACCAGAATTTACATATATTTTAATTCTCCATAATAGACAAATAGAGATCTCACCCAAATTTTTTATTGACCTTTACCTTCTAGTTGTGTGACACAAAAGGCCGTGAGACTAAGCACAACCTGTTCGCAACGTCTTCACAAAGCACCATAAAACAAATGAAAAGTAGCAGTGCACAATTGAAACATGATAGTGTTAGAAAATGTCTAAAAACTCAGCTTCTTAACGGAAAAGATACAATAATGACACACACACACGTGCACAACTGGACGTTTTATGTCTTATTTTGCAAATCCCCGCACTCCAAGACGCTGTAAAAGCATAAAACAGAGAAAGCCATGTGCCAGCACGTTTGATATTTTAGCACTCCATTAGTTTTTAATGACACCGTGCTCGACTTATTACAGGAAATGGATCACAATAATTACACCCGAGCTCCGGCTCATTTTACGACAGCGATGGGGGATGTTTTGTGGAAGAGCAGGTGATTGGACAGTAGCGGAGGAATAGAATCGACGTGCCTGTCAGACAAGAGGAAGGGGCAGATGTCGGGCACCGGTGGCGTGGTGGGTCTCATCTTAGCCAGAGCCATGATGTGTTCGAAAGTGATGTCGGTTTGAGTACAAACATCCACCACTTCCTGTGCGCTGCTCTGCTTCCGTCGCAACGCCGGCACCACGATGGGATCCTTCCTCAAGGCTTCCGCTGTGGCCTCATGTCCAGACTTGGAAAACTCACGTCCATTCACCTGCACAGAATAATAATAATAATAATGAGTATTTGTAAGGCGCTTTTCACAGTTTCACAGTCTCAAAGCGCACGTGTTAATATGTAAGGGAAATGTTGCTTTTTATTCATTTGATCGTCTGGACTCTGGACTGTTGGTGTTAACTAAGTGGCTGCGGTTATGACAAGACAAAGACCAAAGAAGAACGCTGTCACTCACTCTCTCTCTCTCTCTCTCTCTCTCTCACTCACTCACTCA
>MU204345.1:53620-67041 GCA_017309775.1 Paedocypris sp. Pulau Singkep | reverse complement strand
CTCTCTCTCTCTCTCTCTCTCTCTCTCTCTCTCTCTCTCTCTCTCTCTCTCTCTCTCTCTCTCTCTCTCTCTCTCTCTCTCTCTCTCTCTCTCTCTCTCTCTCTCTCTCTCTCTCTCTCTCTCTCTCTCTCTCTCTCTCTCTCTCTCTCTCTCTCTCTCTCTCTCTCTCTCTCTCTCTCTCTCTCTCTCTCTCTCACGTTCATGACAACATCAATCTTAAAAAGCACATCATTCGTGACAGACATCTATGGAATCATTATAGTGGCAAAAATATAAAATGTTAATTTCTAAGATGTGCTTCACATTTACGCTTGTTTTTCTATTTTTTGCTTGCAATCTTCACGTGTGAAACATTTTTCGCTTCAGATTTTTTCCGTTCGTTTTTTTTTTTGCCTTTGTACTTCTGGCACGAGCTTCACGTGGCCCTTACTCTGATTGGCTGATGAGAATGTGATTGGCAGCTCTGTGACCAGGAAATGTGGGAGGTTTAGTGAGCGCCAAACACATTCAGAATCGGAGCATCTTCATCGTCTGAGTATTTATCTGTTTGTAGTATTTAGAGCACACGTATACAAGGTTTCACGTAAAATCATATTTAGCACGGAATTATGCGTTTTTAATAGGAATGGATCCTATCATCATTATTTTTATTAATGATAATAATATTAACAATAATACATTTTATTTGTAAGACGCTTTTCGGGACATTCTATATTTCTATCTGTCGAAACAGATTCAGATGTAATCTGCCACTACAATAATTTAGCAAAAATAACACTGTAATTACTGTACTAACATTAAAACAGCTGATGGATGATATGTGTAGGCTCGCTGAACTCCTCACACATTTCCTGGTCATGATGCTGCCAATCACATTCTCACCAGCAAATCAGACTAAGGGTCCGCCCCCATGTGAAGCATATGCCAGAAAAAAAAGAAACGAACGAAAAAAATCTGAAGAGGAAAAAAAAGTTTCAAACGAAAAATGGAAAACTAACTTTACAAAAATTAACATTGATTATGTTTGGCACTAATCTGATTCCATAGACATCATCGTTTAAATTATGTGTATATCTTTTTGTTCTTTATTTATCTTTAATTGTGGTAGATGGTGTTGTTTATTATTATAATTTTTACTGTCCTGCACAGTGGATACATGTTTTCTGTTCAATTTCCCAACTGTGGGATCAATAAAGTTCATTCATTCATTAATTTGTTCCTTCGTTTGTTCATTCTTTCTTTTATTCATTCATTCATTCGTTCATTCATTAGTTCATCCATTCATTAGTTCGTTATCCAGTCAGTCTGAATTTAATTATAGCATTCCTTTTCCCATTCATGTCATTCATTCATTCGTTCGTTCATTCATTCATTCATTCGTTCATTTATTTGTTTATCTAGTCAGTCTGAATTAAATTAAAGCATTCCTTTTGCCTTTCATGTCATTCATTCATTCATTCGTTCGTTCATCCATTCATTAGTTCATTTATTCGTTTATCTAGTCAGTCTGAATTAAATTACAGCATTCATTTTGCTTTTCATGTCATGCATTCATTCATTCATTTCTGCATTCACAACTACTTGATAGTTTTCCTTACTGTGTATTATTTTGTCAAGAATTTTGACTAAAACTATTATTTTCAACCTTTCTTTAATTTGGAGTCTATTCTTCCCAAAAACTTTCTTAACTTCATCTTTACTAGAACTTATTCGTACTATTGTGTCTATTACTGAAGTGATGTGACATTAGAAACCACATGCTCACACTAGGTCTTATTCACAGGGTAGTTCTCACATTTCAGAGCGGCCGTATGTCGTTTAAACACAATTTCATCCAGTTCCAGTGAAACCACTGACGTCTGACAAGCTTCAAAGCTGCACGTCAGAATTCACTCGAGCACATCGGCCGCTTCTCTGGGAAATTTAATGAGCTGCTTACACGTTTCAGCCATCAATCTTAACATCACCAAAGATTCTCAAAAAAAAACCACCTCTTAATATCATTTTACGGTTAGATAATGACACAACAAATCAATACAGTTCTAATATACATTATTCAGTTGTATTGTGCCATTGGATCACATTTCTAAATGCTTACAATGTTATTGACGGTTTATTTCAGGACTGTAACTGTCCGAACAAAAGCAACAGCGAAAAAAAAAATGAAGATTACTACAGTAACAACTCGGAAAAATCACAAAAATAAATCAGTTATATCATATGAAAAATCATTTAAATTAAATGCTTGTTTATGTGTGAATTAATACACTAAACAGTGTTTCTAAATAAATCTGTCAAGTATCACAATGAACCATTTTCAAAAAATATTTTACAAATCACACCAAATAGAAGTTCTGTTTTTAACTATAGACATTGAAAATTGTTTCACCATAGGATTACATTACAACACTTTAAACCAAAAACGTAATATGATACTGCTGAAAAAAAAAATTCAATCTCTTTTGCTGCCAGAATCATTCATCATGTGTGATCACGTTATGTTTCACCATATGGTTTAAGCCTTTGAATCCCAGATGAATCCCAGAGACAGAGATGAAGACTCTCATACCTGCTCACTCCATCTATCCCAATCTGCACTTTCAAAGCCAACAGATGGGATCTCCATGATTAAACCTGGCCTCAAACTTTGCCTCGATCTATACACACAATGCCATTATTGAATTTGGTGAAAACTTAAAGGAACTTGAGACCTCACACTCAACAACAACCACACAAAGAATATTGGCGTGAATAATTGGTATTTACTTAATTTACTGGGCAATTACTCAAGGTTTTGGAAAGAAATGCTTTATTTTTCCAATATTAGATCCACGAATCAGCCACACTGTTTCTACTGTAAAAGATTTAAAAGAACAAGGTTAAGCTTTTTAAAATTATATTAGGATGTTTGATAATAATAATAATAATGAGTATTTGTAAGGCGCTTTTCACAGTTTAACTGTCTCAAAGCGCACAAAATACTATACTGATACTAGCTAACTAACTAACTAACTAACTAACTGTCCAACCTACTAACTGATATTGTTAATCGTTTAAACACAGAGATGCTCAACCTGCCGTTCGTGGGCCACATTCTGCCTACAAAAGTGTTGTGTGTTTTTTTTCTAATATTCATATTCCATTTAGCGATTTTAGCACAATAGGAAAAAGAAGACAAAAACGACCTTCCAAGTCTCTGAAGAACACATGTTATGCTAAACTGTCACCAGTGCATCAAATTTCCAGAAAAAAAAAAAGAACTAAATATGGCCTCAGAATGTACAATAAAAATGCTACAATAAAATGAAAAAAAAAATTGCCATTTTGCGAAACTGTAAGTTGTTACTCGCGAACATCAATTAACGAAAGGTTATGCACCACAGTCTGAAAAAATGACATTCATTGCATTTCAGAGTTTTTTTCATTTTTCCAGTCTTGCCCAAAAACAATCAATATGGCTCATATAGAATAGACAGTCCACCAATGGTCATCTTTGATCCCTGGTGATACGAATGCAAAGGTTATTTCTGTCAGGAGAATCTGGCCAGCAGATAATCGAGGCTTCTCTTATACCTGGGAGTCTAGAAAGGTCAGATGCCACTTGGGTTTGTAACGAGGTTCCTGAGCCACGGAAGCATCAGCATCACCTCAGCATCACCTCAGTCCTGCTCTATTGATTTCACTCCATCTGTATCTCGGCAGGACCGGCACATCTGAAGCTGAGGAGACGAGTGTCACCGTCGGGTCGGTTCTTGTCAGGTAACACGCATCTATCGGCTGGTCTCATCCCGGGTGACATTAGCACAGTGGAAAGATACGAGCGTTTACGTGTATCTAGCATGTGGCATGGTAGATAAGAAGTGGGTGAAAACTCTCGGCCGAGCTGAAATGGCAGAGCTCACCGCAGCTTCTAGTTTCTCTACGGCTTTCATTCTAAAGGCCGACTTGTTCAATATTTTTATTTTTTTTTTTAGAAAAAGAGATTTAGAGATAGACAGATGGACGGGTGGACAGATAGATAGATAGATAGATAGATAGATAGATAGATAGATAGATAGATAGATAGATAGATAGATAGATAGATAGATAGATAGATAGATAATGAGATAGATAGATATATAGATAGATAGATAGATAGATAGATAGATAGATAGATAGATAGATAGATAGATAGATAGATAGATAGATAGATAGATAGATAGATAGATAGATAGATAGATAGAGAGATAGATAGAGAGAGAGAGATAGATAGAGAGATAGATAGATAGATAGATAGATAGATAGATAGATAGCACAAAATTAAAAAATTAAAAAACAAATTGATAAAAACTACATGTTTAGTATGAAACCTCAACTGTGTCTAAATGTTAAAAACAATCGAAATGTGCTTCTAATCTGATATATTAAGAATACAGTAGAAACAATCATAAATCCATCTCCAATTTAATTTTTAAATACGAATTTTAATTTATTGCGACCAAAGATTGAGAAATCTTTCTTGCAAACTGCGACCGAAGCAGAGAATGTGCATTTTGTCACGTCAACAAAACATCTACAGCAAATATAGAACAAACAAACCAAAATAAAAATCATAAAAATAAATCAAAAGTCCTAAAAAGGTCATGAAAAATCCACATTTCTGAGTGATCTCCGGGAACATTTATATCTACTTATGTCTGTCTGCCTCTTTCAGCACGAGGAATTTTCTCCATTAGTTTTACTTGAGTCACAGCTAACAAACTTCATTTTCTGTTCTTTAACCATTCCGATTTGCATATGCCGTCACTTCGCCAATGAATCACTGTGACGATGTTTTAATGAGCAGCAATTATCCCGCACATGCATGATTGAGAGCGAGTAAAGGAACTTTATTCAAATCACTGTTGGTGTGCAAAAAGATGTCTGTCTCATTACGAGTGTTATTCAAGTGCACTGAACGCGGCAAACAAACCCGGCTAATCTGAAAGCATCGCTTAACTAGTTCGTCAAAATCAGAGTCGCATTTTACCCAATTATCAAGTCAGTGTGAAACATCCTAATGAGAACAACAAAAACCCAGGATCAAATCACCAGATTTGTGCTATTAACATTTTACAAGTAAAAAAAAAATCAGTCAACATTGTTGCAATAATGTCGTATTAATCATGTTGCATTAAAGAAAATCAAATTACTTACAGCGAAAGTGTGACCCGAAAAAAAACGTTTAAACACACAAATGCAGAAAAAATCCCAGCTCACCTCATCGAAAGGCGGCAAATTGTTTTTTAAACTAATTATCGTGTTCATGCGGATTTAAGAAACCCTTTATCCCATTTTAGAAGTTAAAAACTTGGAGGGAATAAAAGCATAAATGCACGTCGGCCTTTGTAACCATTATTTACAGAAAAAATAAAGGACTTGGAATGTGGAAAAATGGGTGTTAATATTTACTTCCATATTTGAAATATCCGCATATAAGCACATTTATTTGTTCACATTCCAGGTCTTTTATTTTTGTATCCATGCAGCGACACTCAGAAGTGGCTAAATAACACGGGAATAAATAAAAATAAAATTAATAATAAACTTTTTTTTACAAATTTTCATCCATATCTGTTTTTTTTTCTGTATTTTTATACCTTATCTTTTTTATTGTATCTCTTTCTCATATGCAGTGCCCCTCACCCCATGTTTAAATGCTGGACGATTGTAAAATACATTTCATTGCATGTTGTACCATGTATAATGTGTATGTGACAATTACATTTGAATTTTACTTGGATTTAGGTTTGTTAAAAGAAGTATTTTTTAAGAGTATTTAGACGAAATGTTAGGTTTCTGGAAAGTTGACTGAGGTGCTTATGTCCGCCTAATAATGGAAATTATATTTTTTGCCTGAAAAATCAGGGTCCTGATTATTATTCGCATAAATACGGTAATTAATTATCACTCCTGTATCTGTGATTACAAGGTGTCGCTAACTTTAGCCCTAAATGTCTGAAATCAGCCTGGCACGTTTCTTAGTGAAATGTGGTTCACCCGAAGAGGAAAAGTCCACCAATCGAATTACTCTTTATTTGCACAAATTGCCACTTCATCCTCACGCTGGAAGTCGAGTCTCTAATTCGCCCATGGTTTAAAAATAGTGTTTCAAAGAAAGCCATGCGTGTCGAGCTAATGGCTTCTTCAGCTGCATCGGTAAGGCCGTGACGACACACTGTGTCAGCAAAACATTTCCATTTCTTCGGTTTAAGTGGCTCATTACAATGACCTGACGCAAGCACTCGCCGTCTCCACTGCTACAGATCACACGCTTTCCTGGAGTCGCTGTCAGTGTTTTACCCGGTGTAGGAAGCAGATGTACTGCCGTCGATCTTATCAGACGCTTTCGGTGTGAAACGCAACTGTTTCCGTGGTTTCTGTGACGCAATACAGACAAACGCTGTTAGAAACGGACTCTTGTAACACCTTCAGAAACACACAAACTTCAGCTTTAACGGACGTGTCAAGCTTTTAAACGCACGTGCAGAAAGAGCATTGGATATAATAAACCTGCTGAATTGTTTATTACTTCTATTATAATTATTATATTGTGACTATATTATAACTACCATATACGGTATTATATACAAACACTGCTGGCTAATCATCCATCAGTATTATCTGAACAACAACTTTTAAAAACGTAAAAACGTACACTCTAAACTGTTCTCCAGATTGAAACAACTGTAATATTTCATGTTATTAATTATATTATTATTATTATTATTAAATTATATATTTTATATGGTTGATGCAGACGATATACTTTATTCAAACTATGCCGAACTAATAATATATCCATCATTATCAGCACAGAAGAAAATAGGCTTATCTTATTTCTATAAAATGGTGTTATTCATCTTAACAACTTTTAGAGTAGGAATTTACATATACAGTATATTCTATCTCCTGATTGGTTTAAAAATGGAAGTTAATTGTCACGTTGCTATGGACTACATATGCCAGAATTCCCTGTTCCCTCTCTTTCCTGTGTTTTGTAATCACATTGGTTCCACCTGTGTGTTCATCAGTGTATATATTTATTTTGTGGCTTGAAACCATTTTATTTCTATGTCAACCGTTGCCCTTTTCAGCGACCATTGTGTTCAGTCTTCATCTAAGTTTTGCATTGATTTTTCATAAGTAAATATGTATTTTGAATATGATATTTCAGGCACAAAATAAAAATTCCATTCTTAGGCGAACACAACACCTTCTTACCAGACTTTCCAAAAACCTAAAATTCTGGATAAATACTTCTTTTAAATTTTTTTAACAACCGTAACTTATGACTCTTTCATGAAATCACCTTGATGTTGCTTTACTTGAATATTAGATAAATATAGTATAGATAAAATATAGTTAGATATTATTTCAAAATGTAGTAGAGTATATCTCCAGTATGTTTCCACTCGCTATGTCCATATATGGGCGTATTGTGGGTTTTTATTATTCTGGGTAGATCGAGGTGGGAATCTTGTTGATATAGCGAGTTTCGCATGCTATTTTACTTAATTAATTTTTATTTCTTCCAGTGTTGTTTAGCCACTGCTGAGAGAGGCTGTGCGGACAATGTTTCTCCATTCAAATGTCATTCTTCAAATTTCTTTGCTATTAATAAAAGCACTTGAAATGTGTAAAAAGGGTTGCTTATATTTACGAGCTTATTTGAAATATGTGCATGTAAGGGTGAAATTTACATCCTTTTCTTTACTTCCTCTACGTTTTTAAAATAGTAAAGTGTTGGAATTTCCACTACAGAATCAATGTTTTTTTCTTTCAAATCTTATATTATTAGTAGTCTGTGAGAAATCTAACACTGTACACACACAAACGTTTACTGGTACGTTCACTTTTTTTTTTTTTTTTTTTTTACAGTTTTGCTGTCTGATTATCGAGGCCGGCACGCTGACAGGTCTGTAGCTTTGATAATCACAGATGAAATTAAAGACAATCTCCAAACAAATGTCCTACATTGCTGCAATGAAACGTCCAGACCAGCTACTGTACACTAAAGCCTATTCAGAAGCACATTCATTGTAAAACACCCAAGAGACAAGTAAAGAGATATCAATTCTGCTAGATGTAAATTCGCTTTTAGAACTAAAAACCTCGACTTTGGATCCAAAGACATTTATATCTTCTGAACCTGGAACCTGAAGGTTACCCACAGCACTGCTGAAGTCATCTCAAGGTTCTCCAATAAATGTCCAAGCCAAAACGCCAATGAATCATCGCAAACAAACTATAATAAAACAAGGAAGGGTTGGAAGGTTCAGGGATAAGTAGACCAGCGGTTTTTTGTGCAAACTGACACCTCCTTGATTTGCCGTTTTGGGATTAAAAATGACCGTGGAATCAGTCGAGTGATGAGTAACTGCTGCAGTTCAAACTTTACCGTTACTTATTTACTAACGTCACGTATGTGCTTTGCACTATTTCCTGGGGTGTACTACGCTTTTCAAAACGCCAAATCTCACGATTGCATGAAGATCTTAAAATGTTGAACTGGTGTGAAAGTTAATGTGGTTAAAACTGGGTGTGTTGTCTATAAAATAATATGTATAAATGTTGTAGAAATCTGTACTACGACATTTTATGTCCATTAAACCACGATAACTCAAAGTATTTCATTGACTTCATTAAGAAACCAAGATAAAACAACAGTTTAGTGTTCGATTTATCTCAAATAGAATTTGGCTTGGAAAAACCATTTTAAAAGACAATGATATAATTGCATGACTTTATAAATTACAATGTGTCTAAATTAATACCTACATAATAATACTTCAAATGATTTCAAAATTACACATCTATCTATCTATCTATCTATCTATCTATCTATCTATCTATCTATCTATCTATCTATCTATCTATCTATCTATCTATCTGTCTGTCAAAGCGTTTCTTAATTAATACATAATAATGTAAATCTATCCATTCATCCATCTATTCATCCATCCATCCTTCCATCCATCTATTCATCCAACAATCCTTCTATCTATTCATCCAACCAACCATCTATCCAACCATCCATCCATTTATCCATTAATGAAGTAAACATTACAATTCATGGCATTATTAGATGCATTAGAAATTACAAAAACTTGAAGCTTTGCCTGGAATTCAAGCCTACGAACATTGATATTGCAAACTCCAGCTCATCTTAGAGTAAAATAAGTATGAACACAAACCCAAAAGGGCACACGAGCCTTTAATTCTTCTCCGACAGGATCATGGCAGGTTCCTGTCTCCAGTAAATCATGTCAGACAAACTCTATTAGATGCAGCATGTTTGGTGCCAAAGGCTTATCGTCTGCTACTTCCTCCCACACACATGAACCTGACGTCCACCATCATTACTGATAACACACTCATCCGACACACACGCCGTGTTTTCCGAATTAGCCACAGGAAGTGATGCGCTGACTAATGTTCCTTCGTTTATAAAGATCTCAAACACAAAGCACGAAAGGCTTTATCACCATGCGCAGTTTGATCAGGATTCATAAGGGGGCGGGGCGATTTGGTGGGCGTGGCAACAACGACATCACTTTGCGATGCAGTGATCGCAATGTAAAATATGTTTTCAGGAAAGTATTAACACTGAAACATGAAAATACACTCAAATCGTATTTTACTGGATGGCTAAAATATTTGTAATGTATTTTTCAGTAAAAACTATCCAAACATGGAAACTGCACATACATAAAACAGCTGCAAGAATAAGCTAGGAAATTTTTATATAGACTATTTTCAATGTAACAAAAAATATAGAAAGTTGCATTTTACTAGTATATTTTCTTTACACATGGGCATTATGTTGCATATACAGTATATATTGTTTTTCATGTAATAAAATAATTATTGTGTGTCTGTCTCACCTTAACAAGCAAATTATAATACCGTATTACATTGGATTGTGATTAACTTACATTGTATTTACAGGAATTTTTACAAAATACAATTTGCGACACAGTGTGTGAAAACCAGACCAAATGCGATAAAGTTTGATTTTAGCCATTCGTTTCACTGTGATTTCAGTTGTTGACATGGTTTTACTCAATTAATATTAAACACATATATTTGTATTAACTAAAAGAACACGGTAAATTTCAAAACAATTACTGCAGCTTCATTTTTGCCATTATTTAGCAATTAATTAATTTTTTTTTTTTTATATAATAATCATACTGTCATTACCATTTCCACACAAATCTTTTTGGACCGATCAAATAAAAGAATGATCAAACTGACGATGACGTTGAGTGTTAACAAATCAAGAGTAGAAAAGGAGCATCTTTATAAAATGCATGAGGGATGATTGACGTGGGACGTTGAACATACGGGACAAAACCCGTCCCGTACTGATTCCAAACGGGATGCGTAATTACAATCTGAAATACGGGACAATTCCGTTTTCCAATGGACGGGTGGCAACGGCTCTGGAAATCAGGCCTTTGTTGCTCTGCACTTACATCAGACAATCCAGACGGTGGTGATTCACGCTCGCACGGGCCAAAGCAAACACAGCTTTGCACACAGAGACGTGCCATTCAGATGGTTATGAGCGATAATCCAGAGACCAGAACCAGGCCGAGCATCTGCTCACCGTCAGAGAGCCAGACAGGTTAGCGGATCATCAGACTCATCAAGATGCTAAACCATGTTTCTGTTGCGTCAGTGATGCGTGAAGTCTCAACTGTGAAGATGGTGTTGTTCTTCTCCGGATGAAAAGAATCTGTTATTCCAGACGCTGTCCAAGAAATAGTCATTTATAATCTACTCGTCGTCATCAAGTGCTTTATAATTTGGCTATGAAAGAAGAAACGTCAAATTAAAGAGCCACTAATTGAACGTAAATCTTCACTTTTTTCTCAAACAAAAGAACAGAAACACCCATCGTGACCTAGTTCTTGACCCACTTCATTCATGAAACACACTCAGTCATAACACACGTCATTTACAACACACATCAGTCATGACACACATCATTTACAACACACACTCAGTCATAACACATCATTTACAACACACACCAGTCATAACACACATCATTTACAACACACACTCAGTCATAACACACGTCATTTACAACACATACCAGTCATAACACACATCAGTCATAACACAAATCATTTACAACACATACCAGTCATAACACACATCAGTCATAACACAAATCATTTACAACACATACCAGTCATAACACACATCAGTCATAACGCACATCATTTACAACACATACCAGTCATAACACACATCAGTCATAACACACATCATTTACAACACATACCAGTCATAACACACATCAGTCATAACGCACATCATTTACAACACACACTCAGTCATAACACATCATTTACAACACACACCAGTCATAACACACATCATTTACAACACACACTCAGTCATAACACACATCATTTACAACACACACCAGTCATGACACACATCATTTACAACACACATCAGTCAAGGCACACAACATTCACGACACACACCAGTCATAACACACATCATTTACACAGATCAACAGACACTCAGTCATAATAACACACATCATTTACAATACACACCAGTCATAACACACATCATTTACAACACACACTCAGTCATAACACACATCATTTACAACACACACTCAGTCATAACACACATCATTTACAAGACATACCAGTCATAACACACATCAGTCATAACACACATCATTTACAATACACACTCAGTCATAACACACATCATTTACAACACACCAGTCATAACACACATCATTTACAACACACACTCAGTCATAACACACATCATTTACAACACACACTCAGTCATAACACACATCATTTACAACACACACTCAGTCATAACACACATCATTTACAACACACATCAGTCATAACACACATCATTTACAATACACACTCAGTCATAACACACATCATTTACAACACACCAGTCATAACACACATCATTTACAACACACACTCAGTCATAACACACATCATTTACAACACACACCAGTCATAACACACATAATTTACAATTCACATCAGTCATACCACACATCATTTACAACACACACTCAGTCATAACACACATCATTTACAACACACAGTCATAACACATCATTTACAACACACACTCAGTCATAACACATATTTTACAACACACCAGTCATGACACACATCATTTACAACACACATCAGTCACAACACACATCATTTACAACACACGAGTCATGACACACATTATTTACAACACACACCAGTCATGACACACATCATTTACAACACACACCAGTCATAACACACATAATTTACAACACACATCAGTCATAACACACATCATTTACAACACACACCAGTCATAACACACATCATTTACAACACACATCATTTACAACACACACCAGTCATAACACACATCATTTACAACACACATCATTTACAACACACACCAATCATGACACACATCATTTACAACACACACCAGTCATAACACACATCATTTACAACACACATCAGTCATAACACACATCATTTACAACACACACCAAGTCATAACACACATCATTTACAACACACAGTCATAACACATCATTTACAACACACACTCAGTCATAACACATCATTTACAACACACCAGTCATGACACACATCATTTACAACACACACCAGTCATGACACACATCATTTACAACACACATCAGTCATGACACACATCATTTACAACACACACCAGTCATAACACACATCATTTACAACACACACCAGTCATAACGCACATCATTTACAACACACATCAGTCATAACACACATCATTTACAACACACATCAGTCATAACGCACATCATTTACAACACACATCAGTCATAACACACATCATTCACAACACACTAAAGTTTTTACACATCATTCCTGACACACTTCAGTCATGACTCATCAGTCGCGACACACATCATACAGGTCACGCATTAGTCACAACACATCAGTCACTGCACTGAAAAGTCATGACACACATCAGTCACGACACACATCAGTCATGACACACATCAGTCATGACACACATTTTTAATCCACATCAGTCACAAAACACCTTTCACAACACACATAAGTCATGACACATATCAGTCACAACACACAAAAGTGTCAACACATCAGTCACGGCTCACATCAGTCATAACACACATCAGTCATTCCACACAACATTTACAACACACATCAGTCACGACACAAATCATTTACAACACACATCAGTCACGACACAAATCATTCACGTCACACATCAGTCATGACACACATTGTTTATGATGACTGTAAATAGTCACGTCAAATCACAATGAACAGAAATGCAATTATTGGTTTCATGATTATTATATATATATATATATATATATATATATA
>MU204345.1:35371-53520 GCA_017309775.1 Paedocypris sp. Pulau Singkep | reverse complement strand
ACATTTACAACACACATCAGTCACGACACAAATCATTTACAACACACATCAGTCACGACACAAATCATTCACGTCACACATCAGTCATGACACACATTGTTTATGATGACTGTAAATAGTCACGTCAAATCACAATGAACAGAAATGCAATTATTGGTTTCATGATTATTATATATATATATATATATATATATATATATAATATATATATATATATATACATAAAACGTATATTATATTTAGGACAAGGCAGAATCCCACTCAATACTGACAGAAATTAAATTCAAGCACATGAACAGAAAACCATGAATTAAATCCAGAAAAGCGGAGTATACGTTACATCATAGATATCTTGCTCCGTGCCAAATCACAGTTAAATATGTCACATGATTGAATAAACCGAGTCACAATGTGCAGTGAGAGTGAAGGTGTGTGAAAAGACGTGAAAAGACACGTTACTCACGTTATTGGCTTTGCAATTTAGCTTCATTCAGTCTCTTCATTCAGTCGCTCTCATCCTTCTTTCACGCTTAATCAGATATTCAGACATTGACAAGCCTGGATTTAAATTGTAGTTTCTAGTGAACAAAATTAGAGATTTTCTTTTTTCGCTCTTCAAATGATGACAGCGCATTCTTTGGTCACAAACCAATGGAAAAAAAAGGACAAAATAAAGTAAATTTTTGTTCAATCAAAACTTGACAGCTTGACAGTTACTCTCTATGCAGTGCTAATTTTGACAAATACTTTTAATTTCGTTTAGTAATTTTCGTTTTAAACTCAGTTTGCTTTAGTCCAAATTTAGTCATCTTAATTTTTTTTTTTGTTTTAGACATTTTAGACTAAATCTAAATTACAGTATAGTAACTCTTAAATAACAAAAATATAGGTGCTATATATTTTTACAGTCGTAAACGCGGCCGAGTCGGGGCAAGTGGAAGTGGTAGGAGCCACACAGATGCCCATATTCGGATGATGAAAATATATTACGAAAAAAGACAAGGACTTACAAAAAACAAAAACAAAAAGAAATCTCCTCCAACCAGACAGTCAAAGTGCTTTTCCCACCTAAAGTTGATTGGGTGAAACCATTTGTTCCAGAGGGGGAATCGGAAATAACTAAATCTTACAACATGAATCCTAAACATTCACACAAGACAAATAACCCGAATCTAAATAAATCAGGAGCAAATTAGAATAAACCAAATCAAGAGACAAAATACATACATCTGCAATAAAACAAGACAGAAAAACCACCATCACCCACTACTCAAAATGACCTTAGCTCAAGCCTTTAAAATGGCTGAGAAAAGCCACGCCTTTCTCCTACAAACAAAAAAGTGGTGAGTATCCAGGGTTTAACTAATTTAATAAAATAAATTATTTTTATATTTTTATAAATCTAATTTTTATGAACTTCTCTTTTAATCCAAATAAGTATATTCTCATACATGAAACCTCAACAAAAAGGAATTGAAATACAGTAAAATACAATTAATTATAATTACAGCACGCTTATAAGTAACAAATGGTTGCGTGGTGAAAAACGAAGTTTTCATCTGCAGATGGCGCTTCAGGTGTGTTTATTTGCTCATGATTGTTGCTCTACACACGGCAAAAAGAATTTTTTTAAGGTCACGTTGAATGCAAAATGAATCCTGATCGTTTTTTCCTGCCGAGAGAAGACATTTTTGAAAACGCTCGTGGACGTCGTCACGAAAAGGCATTTTTGTTTCGTTTTTATTCGTTGACGAAAGCGTCAATAAATGTAGTATTAGTTTCTGTCCTTAAGCGGGAGTTTTTATATAGTTCTCTTTTCGTTTTTTGCCGGTAGAAAACCCTATTAAACGATATTTTGAAGTTGAGACTAGTTATATTGTTTTTTTTTTTAACTCAACACGTAGTACAATGTGTGTATATTGCATTACATAGCATAATAAGGATTATTATCTCCTGTTTAGCAGACAGAGCGTTTTGATTGTGTCTGTTCCTTGAATTTTTTCTTACTGTCTTACTTTCAAATTCATGTATTTCATGAGGTTATTTCAGAGGTTTCATGTATGAGAATATACTTATTTGGATTAAAAGAGAAGTTCAACTTTATATTCTCATCATATTTAATCCGTTAGCATGAATAAGAAAGGCGCAGAACAGAACTGGACCAGAATGTGGCTCGCTGCTTCAGTTTCAGGCAGTGGATCTGGTTACGGAGTGAAGCTCCACAGATGGACTTGCTGATACCTAATATCCCAGCGTCTGAGAGCTTGGGAACCGCTAATGATCATCGAAACCCAACACACGCGTGACAGCGCCACACTATCGAATGAATACAAAAAAAACCCCTGCAGGTTTAGGTTCTGGACTGAGCTGAGTCAGGCTTCCGTGAACTTCACATATAAACTGCAGCCTTCTACAACTGAAAGCGCACATTGATTTCCGAGTGAGGTCACGGTGTCTATTGTGCTGTTCCCATTGTTTCGCCATCTGTGGCACAAAATATGTGAAAGTTGTGGTCCAGTGGTCGATAGTTGGACACAAACTGCCCACTGCTCCTGGTTTGTGTGTGTGTGACTTCATTGGATGGTTAAAAGCAGACCACGATTTTGATACGGCCCCTAGTGGCGATATTGACATACTCAACCCATATCTATCTATCCATCCCTCCATCCATCCCTCCATCCATCTATCTATCTATCTATCTATCTATCTATCTATCTATCTATCTATCTATCTATCTATCTATCTATCTATCTATCTATCTATCTATCTATCTATCTATCTATCCATCTATATATCTATCTCTCTCTTGACAACCTATCCACCCTCCCTCCCATCCATCCATCCATCCATCCATCCCTCTATTCATAATTTCCTTTCTAAAAGTGCATTTTACTATCCAGCTATCTTTTATCTATTCATTTGTCTGGGTTTATGTAGAATTTTTTTTTGACAAACTGCAAAATTATGGTCGTTTTCTAACCTCACCTTAGACTCCATGAGCCCGTTCTGCTATATTCCATCAGTAGAGCTGCTGTCTGCCACACTAATTTCGTTAATTGACCTTCGCAACCTCTGATTTTGACCAGGGACTATTTTCAAAGGACATTTTCCCTTTCGAAACGCGACAGCATGAATAAAAGCGGAGGTGTAAAGTACTTGAGTAAACTTCAAGAATTTTTGTAAATTAATAAATATTTTTTTACATGTTAGTATTTTTGGCTACTTTGGTTCTTGTACTGAGTTTCAAAAATATAAACAACTTTTAAATTCACGCAGTCCCAAAAAATTCACGTAACCAACAATGTACAAGTACTAACACAAGTACAAAAACTGTGCTCAGTGTTTCAAAGTCTAAAGAATTTTTTCAGTTTCTTTATGCGTTCGTCCTACTTGTTTTTTAATCATCACAATTAGTATGCATATATATGTATACATATGGTAAATTTACAAAATGTACAAAATTCCTCAAGTTTACACGAGTTCTTTACGCCTCTGAATAAAAGTCTTGCTCAAAAACATTTGTGTTGAGGAACCCATGGGACTGGGATTCGAACCGGCCACCGTACACGGGTGAGAAGAACTTGACATGAAGAGACAACTAGAAACACAAACAGGGAGGGAGGGAGGACGAGAAAGAGGGAGAGAGTAAACCGAACTGTTACATTTAAAGAATAAGTTTACCTCGGGGAAATAACGGTGCGGATGACAGTTGATTATGAATTCAGCTTTACAAGAAACATCGGAGAGACACGAGCGTCTCATTGGGACTGAATGAAGAATGTGTCAGACGAGGAGGAAATGACCGGCGTCCTGACAGACTGTCCGTCACATGTGGTCTGGGGCTAGTCGAGAGGAACCGACAGGAGCCCTCTGACCTGTGTGTGTGTCCCTCACACGTGATCATCTAATAACACAACTCACAGAGACATTAGCAGACGAACTGAAGCCAGTGTCAGCTTGATGTTTCTTCAGACTCCTCATTTTGTCTTCACCTCGGCCAGAACAAAAGCCACGCGGGGGAGGGGGAAACGCAGAGCTTGGAAATCTGCTCCTCTCACCTCAGGTAACGTGCTGGTTCAGACTCGCTGATAAACCCAGTGCGGGGACTCGGGCTCTCATCGTCACTCCTGGACCTTCTAATTGTGAGCTAATTACCCTGGATCCATACTGTGATTTATAAACACAACAAAGCAATCTGAACTATATATATATATATATATATATATATATATATATATATATATATATATTGGGAAATATGTTAATTGGGAAACATCGGCACAAGAGCGTTTTGACCCCACATTTGTTTTATGAGATATGATTTGGATTATATATATGTGTGTGTGTGTGTGTGTGTGTGTGTGTGTGTGTGTATATATATATATATATATATATATATATACATATACACACACACACACACCGTATTTAGGCAAATATAGGCACCCAATTATTAGGATTTTCAGGCACAATTTTTTTTTATTATTTTAAAGGTTTTACATTTCTGATTCAATTATGTTAATAATACCATTTTTTTCTTTTTTTGACAAACCTAGCTTGTGACTCGTATCATTTTGATATCGTTTTACTTGAATGATAGATAACAAAGTCGATTCTAGTGATCTTTCTTTCATTTCTAGTGATCAGAACTTCATTTTCAAAGAGTCTTTGCACCAGGTTGTGCATGCACAAAACAACTGCGTGAGGCCCGTCAAGTTCTGTTTATCTGACGCTGTATAAAGAGAATCAAAGCAAAGGATTATTATCTCCTGTTTAGCAGACAGAGCGTTTTGATTGTGTCTGTTCCTTGAATTTTTTTACTTTTTGCCCGTGTTCTTCATGACACATTGTTAGTTTGTTAGTATAACAATCATCTGTTGATCTAAAATCAAGTCAATCCCAGTTTTCTATGTGTCGCAATGTAGTCGCTTTCCACTGAGAACGATTTCCAACACAAATATAAAAAAAATACTCCACACAATCATTGTCCAGGAAGCTGTGTCTATGGTAGCCAGCCTGTTATTTCTCTTTCATAAGTAGTTTTCTGGAGGGTCTTTTGTGACTGTCCTGTAAAACGGCAGATTATATGAACTCAACAAGTTGCACATGCATGACGCACACGTAGGGAATTTAAGAATGAATGAATTTCAATTGAATGAACACAATTGATGTAATGAACGGGGAATTAAGTTGGTGGTCAACTAGCCAACAATCACATGGTATAAACACTGTGTAAATGACATCTTCCTCAGCTCAGACTCCAGTGGTGTAAAGCTTGTCACTTTACTTGAGTATTTTTGGCTACTTTGTACTGAGTATCAAAAATATAAGATAAAAAATATAACTTTTACTTTCTACTTGACTACATCTGTGATTGAGTACTCTTTACTCCACTATTAGAATGGACACTTACCATTACTCTTTACATTGTAATTGTGCGCGGCAAGTCAACATCTTTTTCTACCGCGGTTATTTTCTTGGGCAGACGAGGTGATATCACCATCTGCAGGATGCTGAAGGTACTGGAGCTGTTTATCAGCTAAATCACATGAATTAGCGGTTGCACTTTTTTTTGCACATTAGTGTTTGACTGAGACTGACTTTTTTTTCTTTTTTTTTAATCTCTTTTGTTCTGCCATTTTGAAACATTGAGGTGTTAAATAATAAAAAAAAAGAGTTTCTTGTTTTTTCTTCAAAATTCAGTTTTGAGAGTAAAATACTGAAGTTATTTTAAAATTGGATACTTTATGACTTTTCCACAAGTCTTATTGGAATTGGTGACTTGTAGCTTGTATTGTAGAGTAATTCTTACAATAAGTTATCCGCACACTTTACACCTCTGTCAGACACACGACTCAGTGAGCACTGGCTGAACGAGAGAAAAGATGAGGCTTGGTCTGCTCAAGTGGATTCACTATATGACAGGAAAGGTCAATACTGCATTTTTTAAAATTCTACGCACAAGAAAAGAAAAGGTCACGTGATAATTTTAACTTGAGATACTGTCATACCACCAGCAGATGAAACAGCCAGAGAAAATCCTGAGGTATTTTCAAATGTAACATTTAGGAAACACACACACACACACACACACACACACACACACACATAATAGAAATCGAATAGTAATACATTTCGCCTTTGATGAAAGTGTAAATCATAGAATGATTTCTTTCAGCCCAGAAAGAAACGATGAACTCAGCATCTGTGCAGGAAATTAGCCGGACCATTGTATGAGGGTCTATATTTTTATCTATAATTACACAATCACTCCACGCAAGCTCAAGCCAAAAGGAATGATATGAGTTTTAAATGAGATTTCCATCACCAGAGCTGGATCTGGCATTGTCCTCCAGCGTGACTGCTCCGGGTTCTGTTCCATCGGTCAAGTTTATCATCCAACACACTCACTAGATCCATCAAGACGCCGTGTTTCCCGTCCTATCGCCGAGAAGCATCGTTCAGCGACACGTGCCGAGACAGGAAGATGGATAGAGTGTTCTGAAAGACAGACTCGGGACGTGGCCCAATGCTGACAGTGCCAATAAGAGAGATCTGACCGAGGAAGAAGCGTCCAAAAGCTCCATCTTATGGACTCACAAACGCCTGTTCGTTTTGGCATGTCTCCTTGAAGGGTCCCCTCCATCTGGACATCCATTAAAGCGGAAGGCAGTGATGCACTGACTGCCCAATTCACTCACACTGATCCATATGGCTGTTAGTGCTCTTGGGAATGTCACTTTCCACGTGACCCTCAACCAGTGCAAAGGTAAACTGGCAATCACCCAACGGAAAAAAGAGAGAAAGAAAAAAAAAATACCCTATGGCAGGAGCCGAACCTCTTTATTTAATTAAAACTACATGTGAATTTAATCACGCGAGTTTGGAGCTTCTGGAGCTGGAAGAATTGCAAATGATTCCCGCGAAAGCAATATCAGATTATAGATGCGCTTCCTGCTTTCAATCCCGGTGTAAAACCACGCTTTCTTATCTGCTTGAAATCCACAAATGATGCTAAATGTGACTGTGTGAATGAGTGGGAGGTGGTGTTTCTTCTTCTCCGATGCTTATCTACAGCTTTGAAAAGCTGAGCCTCGGTCCCCATATACACTCAATGCTGTAAAGTGATTGAGTTACTTTACTTAAGTATTTATTTTGGCTTCTTGGTACTTGTACTGAGTATCAAATAAATAGGCCATTTTTACTTTCTACTTGATTACATTTGGGACTGAGTATCTCTGTATAATCGTTTCTCCAATACATTTGACGAGACACTTACTCATTACATCGTGATTGTGCTACAAGTCGGCATCTTTTTCTACAGAGGTTAATTTCTTGACCAGGAGATATCGCAGGATGCTGAAGGTACTGGATGCTATTTATCAGCTAAATCATGAGAATTAGCGGTGGCAATATTTTGCAGATTTGAGTTTGACTGAGACTGACTGTTCTTTTTTTTTTTATCTATTTTGTTCTGCCATATTGAAATATTTCATTTCTATATTAGGAAAGAAAACCTCATTAAGTTTTTCCACATTTCTTGGTGTTTATTGAGCCTAAAACCAATATGAGTAAAATTCTCAAGCACTTTTAAAATAGAATTGTGATGGAGTACTGATCTATAGTAAAGCATTCATAGTTTTACTCAAGTAGGATTTTTCAGGCACTTTTTACACCTCTGCTCACTCAGGTTGTATTCTTCGTGTCCCCTAGTTTCCCACCCCTAAAATTTCAGCTCACCATTATCTCACACTTTTCTTTCTGTTTTGGTCTACATATTCAATTCAAGTTAACTAAAGTTTGAACAAGCATTTTATTGGACGACTGATGAACTTCATGCCTTCCTTGGAAACCTAAATCACAACCTTTGGTGATGGAACACCAAAAAGAATCATAGTATTGTCTTACTTTTAGAGAAAACGTCATCTTTGAAACTTCTGCTTTGTTTCATGTCACATGAATCTATATTATTTCCTTTAATTAATTTATTTCATGTGAATCCATTATCCAAAGTCTATCCAATGACAAAAGGACTTGTCTGACATGTAGCTGAATCTCCCGAGACAAAATTCAAGACAAGAGTGACGGAGAGGAGAAAAGAGGGCACTGGATGTCTTTGTAATAGGCGTAACAAAGGGAGGAAAGGATAGATTTCCATGGTGAGCCCAATGCAGGGCAAACAATCGCACTAAACTCATAAATCTCGTGGACCACCAGGGCTAGAAGAGCTAGGAATAGTGACAAATTACTAAAAAGAGCATGGAATAAGTGTGCGTCTGTGTTTATCCGTGCATATTTTCATATTTCTGAGCAGAAATATCCCATGAAGGCTTCACGCAAACATAAAAGCTGGAAATTTAAATTGGCGAAACGGCGTAATATCCAAGGCAACGATTCCTTGACACACTTTCGCTCCGGCTTGGGAATTCACTCCGCAGAGGGTAGATCCAAATTTGCTCTTTTTTCTTTCAACTCTGCGGTACCTTCATCCCTCCTGGAGACATTGCAATACTTCTTGTTTTCATCTTCCTTGTCTTTCGCGCGTCTCCAGACACCAAAGGGAGCAACTTGCTGCGTGGATTAAAAGATCTCATGACACCGACGCCAAGCATAACCCACAAAACACATGCAGACATAGCGAAAGCTGCATACCACAACCTTTTCCACATCCTTATTTCTACACAAGCGAGAGCAAAAAAGCATAGCTAAAACTGAACTGCTGACACCATTTGTGCTTATCACACCACATATACACCTATTGTTATGAGCTCTATGTCCTCAAGCCTGCGACTGACTGAGATGATCTCCTATTTTGTATCTACACATACACACCCCTGTTCCAACATATAATTGCAGACCCCAACCTTTGGTAAAACAACTTAATGCAGCGGTGATCAGAGCAACTCTGATCTTTTTGACCTTTAGAGCATCGGTTTAGAAAGAGTCTGGCTGACATTGTGACCCAGATGACCAAAAGAGCCAGACTTGTGAAATTCAACAATTACAAAAGGGGTTTAAAAGCACAAGGCGGTCAACAACTTGTTAACTCCTGTTGTCTTGATTGTGCCAATTTTCGGTACAAGCCAAACAAAAACTTGCCTAACCCTTAACCCTAACCCTAACCCAACTACTATCCAGATTTCTTTATTCTTGAACCAGAACATATATTCTAGAACTCCATGGGAACTGGAGTGCCACTTAGCCATAATGCAATTTCCACTAAGTTGGTCCACAGGACAAATCTCCATACCGACCTTAGTCTTCAAAGAGTTCATCTACTAAATGCATCCAGGAGAAATTCATCAGCAGGTGAATAGAGAATCTTTAGGAAATGTTGTAGATATCTGACCACGGGAGACCAACAGTGAGGTCCAAGCGTCTTTTAAAGCCTAGACGGGTTCATCATCTAGAACATGGAGGTACTGCTTAGTCTTCAGATTCTAGTCTGACCATACCATACACAGATGAAAAATGACATTTGTGCAGTCAAACCATTCAAAGGTTGAAATGACGGAGAAGTAGAGCGTCTTCTTGTACCTGTGCGATCTCGTACAGCAGCTTGTAGTGCTCCTCTCTCTTCTGCAGGCTGCACAGGTTGCAGCCCATCTTGCCGTCGCTGGTCCCTCAGCTGATCTCTGACAGAAGCACAGAGGATCTCCCTCAAGCGCTGAGTGTCGTCGCTCATCAGTGTCCACCACTCGGCGTTTCTAATCTGAGTAGAAATTTCACACCGACCAGGCGGACGATTCTATCCGTTGAGAGCCGTCTGTGATGCGATGGCTTTCAGACTCTCTCCGCTTCTCTCTCATCCACACCCGCTCACTAGCCGTCATCCACACATGCTGTACTAGCCCCTCTTTCATACAGACACACCCCCCCCTACTCTCGCTCGCCCATCTCGCGCTCTCTCTCTCCGTCTTTTGGATCCTCCCTCTCGCTATCTAAAGCTCAGTGCACATGACTAGACCGACTCCAGCTCATGAATAATAAGGAGGATCTATTGGTTTAATTAGAAAAGATGATGCATTGCTTGTCTTGTTAAGGCTTTAGCTTGATGATTACACCGTTGAATAAGATGATCACCGTTTCAGTGGACTTCACAGAACCAAAACGCAACAAAAATGCATCTTATCAGTTTAAAATAACAATCAAATGCCATTGATTTTAATTTGGCATAATGGGCGATGCATAGATTCCATATTTCAGGTCAGGACTGAAATAATCTCAGTCATCGCAAATAAATGAAAAAAACGTTGTCTTTATGCAGTGGTGCGCTTCTGTATTTGCAAACTCTTTTTTATCTATAAACAATGGTTCCGGAGGCAGACATGCATATATGCTTTTATTGGCCCAATGACAGACATAAAGAAACCTTGACCATAACTTTAGCAACAGTTAGGCTAATAATGTCTAAATACTGACTCACTGAAAGAAATTTAAATAAATTAAATGCAATAACATAGGGAACTCTGTACTCTGTCTGCGCCCATTAAAATCGGGACACGCCCATACAGTATATGAACATAAAATGCAATCATACTGGAGATGTACTACATTTAGAAATAATATTAGTTCATATTATTATATTATAATAATATATAATTAATATAGTGTTGAGTTTACATTAATTAACATATTACACCTCATGACACTATTATGCGAGAAAAAGAGTCACAAAGGTTTGTTAAAGGAAGTACTAGTAATAGTTGGATTCTGGACCTATTATCACTAATAGATGGAACACAAATAAAGTAAAGAAGTGCTTTGTGTTCACATATTATTAGAATTTCGATTTTGTGCCTTAAAAGTCAGGGTTTACATTTGTGAAGCGCTTATATTTGCCTAAACACAACATATAATGTTAAAAATATAGTAAAGTTGCATCAAAATACGTAAGTGTCATTTACCTCAATGCGCTAACACAGTAATGATTTAAAAGGCGTCACGTGTGGTGGTTACAGCCTTGGTCTGTCCATTCAAGTCAGTGGTTGATAAATTGGACAAATTAGGAGGGTTTTTGAAAGCTATGACCCCGTAAACATGCAAACGCGACAGGAAGAGTCACAGACCGCTATTGATTTTCCATAAATTAGTTTCTTAGCCACAGTGAGAGTTAAAGAGTGAATAGGAGGGCGAGTGTGGCGATGATAGTTCACCATAGAGCACCGATAGAGCGAGAAAGCTCTCCTGGGAAGCAATGATCCCATTTATGGAGCTTTGATTTCACTCAGCAGGCTTAGAAGAATAAAAGCCAACGCTGCACCAACAGAAGCTTCTCTGTCCATCGGCAAACCTCATCAGTCGCTCACATCGTGTTCTTAGGGTGACCATATTGTGATTTACAAAAAAGAGGAGAACCGGCGCGGCCTCGAGACAAATTCAGACAGGCTTCTCAGAGGTCATATGCTTCAGTAGTGCAAATCTAACTTCTGATATTAAAAAAAAGTAAATCTGTAAAAACTTAATCTGTAGCGAAATAATAGTCCTAGACTCTTTCCTAATAAATAAGTTAATTAAATAATAAATGAATAAAAAATATGAATCAGTGTTCTAATTATCAGCTCTTTTGTTGTAAAAACAATAAAAAAAAAAATATATATATATATATATATATATATTAGAGCTGTTAAAATTAACAAGTTAAAGCACGTGATTAATTTTAAGTGCTTAATCGCGTCAATTATTTTTTACAAAAATGCAATGAATAGACCCAGAGAGCCGAGCTAGTGTCACTCTGGTGTGGCTCATTATGATCAGAAGCTCAGAGTGATTGCTTTCAGTTTTAAGGAGTTTAAGGACAGACTCCGTCCGCGGTGTTTTGAATGTTTTTTGAATGGACTTGTTAAAACTGAGACTTAACCTTATTTAGACGTGTCAACTGCAAGTACGTAACTTCTTCTTTAGATTCAAATCTCTGTTCAACAAGTCGCCACTTTAGATTCATAGGGATTAGATAAAGACAATACTGTATTTGCTTACACTTATATTTAAAAACAGACAATCTAAGCTTTATGTACTTTATGTACTTCATGCACAATCTAATTTCTTTATGTATTTTCTACAACATATGTTTCATGTTAGAGTGAGAAGATTTATTAATTTGGTTTGTTTTCAGCTGACAAAAAGAAGGTAAAACGTGCTTCAAGTCTTAGCTTTATTATTAGTATTTATTTATTTATTTTTTATAAAAAACACAATGCTATTTTTTTGTTAAGAGTGTATCCTAAAAAATGGGTACTTCAAACTTTCATTTGATGTACAACACTTATATGTAAGTTCAAAATTGTGTTGTAACTTTTTTTGTGCGTTTTATCTTGAATAAAGAGTGATTCGACCTTGGAGGGTTAAAAAATTAAGAAAATATTTTTCAAATTGAACAAAAATTATACTAAATTATATTGCAGTATTTAAACTAGTGTTTATTTAGTGTTGACTTTACATTAATTACCATATTACACCTCATTATCCATTATTCCAAAGTTTAGTCATTTAACTGCGATTCATTGTGATTAATTTGGTCAGGGAAGTAATATGACAATACTAATAATATGAGTATTTGTAAGGCACTTTTCACAGTTTTAACTGTCTCAAAGCGCACGTGTGAATATGTATACTGAATGGTTGCTTTTTATTCATTTGATTGTCTGGTTGTTTGACAACAGCGGCATCAGGTCCATGGAGGCACCACAGAAAAGATGAACCCGAAGCTCCTAGGAAATTCCGGTCGTACAACACTTGCCGCACCATACTTGAAGTACCATAACTAAGATTTTGACAATTTTCTAAAGGTGCAGGTGTGATTCGGTTCCGAGCACTAACTAGGCAGCCTTTCTATACGATATATTAATATTTTCTGTAAGTTATTATAACAGGTCAATATATGCTTCGTTAAAGAGATGCGTCTTCAGTCTAGACTTAAATTGACTCACTGATTCTGAGTCTCGAATTGGACTAGGCAGAGCATTCCATAGTTTGGGTGCTAAATATGAAAAGGATCTTCCCCCCTGGTAGATTTTAGAGATTCGTGGTATTATAAGCTGGCCGGAGTTTTGAGAGCGCAGCAGTCGTGTAGGCTCGTAGTAAGTGATGAGCTCACTGAGATATAGAGGAGCTAAACCGTTTAGTGCTTTATAAGTGATTAAGAGAATTTTAAACTGGATGCGAAATTTAACAGGTAACCAGTGTAGCGACATTAACACTGGACTAATATGGCTATACTTTTTTGTTCTGATTAGTAATCTAGCAGCTGCATTCTGAACTAACTGAAGTTTATCTATTAGTTTAGCAGAAGAACCTTCCAGAAGACCATTACAGTAATCTAACCGTGATGTCATAAACGCAGAGCACGGAGCCTTTTGGAACTCCATATTTAACACTAAATCTGTGTGATGAGACTCCATTTACATGGACGAAATGAGAGACAGATCAGACAGATAGGACCTAAACCATTCTCACGCGCGTCCAGAAACCCCAACGTAATGATCAAGTCTATGTATTAAAATATCATGGTCAACAGTGTCGAAAGCAGCACTAAGATCTAACAGAACTAAGAGTGAGACGTTCCCTTTATCTGATGCCATTAGAAGATCATTGGTGACTCGGATTAGTGCCGTTTCTGTGCTGTGGTGCGATCTAAAGCCCGATTAAAAATTTTCAAATCTATTGTTCTGTTCCAGAAATTTACAGAGTTGTCCCAAAATAACTTTTTCAAGAATTTTAGATATAAATGGAAGGTTTGAAATTGGTCTATAATTAGCAATCACGTCGGCATCAAGATGTGGCTTCTTAATAAGCGGTTTTATGACGGCCTGTTGGACATTTGGACATTTAGACGGATGGTTTCACTTTAAAACGTTGCCTAAACGTTGATAACTTCGTATATATGTGTACAACATTTTGCAAAGCTGAAATCACGGCGTACTTCGCTAATAAGGAAGAGAACAACATGGAAGTGAACGGCGCGACCGACCGCGTTAACAACACAGGTTTTTTGCACTGATGATGAGTTTAAACTGAAAGTGGTCGCTTTCTTTAAACAGAAAGACTGTGATGCTGCGCTGAACTTCACTTGCAGTAAAATACTCCTTGTTGTGCACAGCAGCACGATGATGATGATGATGATGATGATGATGAAGAAGAATACTGTAACGGAAACATGACGAGTACAGCGATGTCCGTCGACTTTCAGCTTTGTTTTCTCCTTTGATTGTGTGATCAGCGCTCTGTCTTTTTTTTTGTGAATATGTGATCATCTTTAGTTAAAAATGTGTGATCAGCGTTTTCAGCTAGACTAATTATCAGTGCCATACTTTTGCCACTCAAATATTCAAATACATATCTGTGTATGTATCTCTTTATATCTATATATATATATATCTCTTTTCCTCAATAAAATCTTTTTTTTTTTTAAATTATGACTAGTTTACATGTTGTTTTCTATCAAAAACAGTATATTACAGTATTTAAACAGGTGTTTATTTTGTGTTGACATTCATTCTTACCTTCATTTATATTTTACACTTCAATATTACAAATGTCTATACTTATTATTATTAATATTAATTATTAATAATAAATTATTAATAATACATTGTAAAAAAAATTTGTGCTTAATCGCAATTAATTTGATTGGGGAAGTGCGTTTAACTAGTTTAAAAAATTATTAGTTTGACAACCCTGTATTTCTACTAGTGACCAATATTTGTGGGCAGTTGTCATATAAAAAGTTTTTATGCGAAAGATAATATAATAATATAGAAAGCTTCAATTTATTAGCCCATTTGGCTATTTTTGAGAAGCATCAGCCATTTGAATTCAGCCTCTCTCTCTCTCTCTCTCTCTCTCTCTCTCTCTCCTCTCTCTCTCTCTCTCTCTCTCTCCCTTTCTTTCTCTCTCTCTCTCTCTCTCTCTCTCTCTCTCAGACCCTCTGATCACGTGAGATGATCTGCATGAGATGCTGCTTTAAAAAATTATAAAAAAAAATGTGAAAATATGGGTCAATAGTTGTCCGGAACCTCAATCAGAACCCAATTTTTTGGGTTCAGAATGTAAAAAATTTAGAAACGAAACCTAACTAAGCCTAAGATAAATTATGTCAATCAATCAATTCCATCCAAGGATAGTGGCGTCACACTTAATCATTAATCTTCAAAGGGATTCCAACCGTTAATTCCAATAATTCTAACGCCACTGTATTCTCATCTATTGGACCTCAAAGTTCTAATCCATATTCACCAAGGAGACAAGGGTCACCTCGCCAGATCAGAAAGCAGCGCAGCAGATAACATCAGCTGCTGGCATCACGGGTCATCGGCGATGACCCTTAAAGGTGACATCATCAGCAATAAAAGTGTCTAGAGAGGCTACAAAGTGACCTCATCTCGCCTCGATTTTGCACTCGTGTGCTTGTTAGCATATACGAGTGCTACGGGTTAATTACTGTACCTTTAGAAAGTAAGAAATAAAAAAAAAAGTCTGATTTGACTCCCATTATAAATTCACCATTTGAATACGAATAATGGCGTGCGTGTATGGCGCGAGACTCCCTCCGTGATTTATCCACGCTCATGCCAGCGGGCTACGTGATCTTTCAAGTACCACTCATGCATCCTGAGAGTTTCACCTTTGATCTTTCGCTAGATGTAGATGGCGAACGCCCTTCAGAGTGGCATTTACACAGAGACAGATTCCAAATCCAGAACATCATCTGCAGTGCAAAAATGCACGTGGAAAAAATTAGAAAATAAGGAACAAAACGAGACTTAAATCAAGCTAAATTATCTGCCAATCGGGTGAGAGAATTTCACTTGATAGGACCGTTTGAAACAAGATCTATTTTCTTAAAACAAGCAAATTAATCGTTTGCTTTAATTCTAAGCTAGGTAATTTATCTTGTCTGAAAATTCAAGATTTCTTCATTTCAAGATCTTTTGGCTTTTCAAGACTTCATTTTTAGCTAGCTATGTGGGGTGTGCTGTTTCTAAGTGCTAGCAAAATGACGCTCATTACGCTTAGAGGCTATTAGCCACGCCGCAGATATCTATTAACCTATTGTTACACGCATCAATCGATATTAATAATTCACGATGCCGTTTGGAACTTTCAACAGAGCCGAAAGAGTTGAAGCAAGTGAACAACTTTGGAGAAACGTTCACTTTAAAACGATACGTCCAACACAGATGGCATCTGAATGGAGATATCAGGAAGAGCGTGAGCTAATGTGCCAAAAACATCCATTATTTAAAACAATGAATGATTAATTGGAGCAAAAACACCAGTGTAGCTGTTGTAAGAGCCGGTGCGGAAGGGTCGGGACGTGAAAACAATCCCAATGCCGACACTTCAAACACAGATGACATTCAAAACCTATAAATCCTCCAGGCAACGGGTTTTCGCAAACTATTCCTTCTCAGATTTCAAAGAGCTTCTTCTAAAAGTCTGCAATATGAACGAATAAAATATGAACGCAGAGAGCTCCAAAACGCCACAGATTACGCTGAAATCCAGCAATCCAAATGTATATTCAAGTTCGCACGCGTTTAATAAAGTGTTATGCAATATTTCCATTTCGAAATCAGTCGATTTTTTTGTTGTCCGCTTTATCTAACTGACCAAGCTTTACCTTCTTTGTTGTCAGTGAACTTTTGGTTGACATCTTTGTGAAATTATGAATTCGATAAATCCACAATAGCCGCATATTTGTGGCACGAAGGTGTTTTGTTCTTTACTTGTTCAGTTAAAGCAGTGGTTCTCAAATATTTTTGGTCGATCCCCCCTATAAACCTATTGGAAAGTCTCGTGCCCCCCCCCCACACCACCACCACCCACACAAAAAAACAATTCACCCCAGGCTACCAAATAATTTCACTATTATTATATTAATTAATTAAAGCTTTTTTCATTTGAACAACTTGCAGTGAAAAAAACACCTACATAACTTGAAACATGTCTTCTTAATTTTGTGGGCGCACGCCGTCTGCTTCAAGCGTTTTAAGGCGCGAGTCTGTCCGACTTATTTGCCTTTTCTCTTCTCTTTTAAAAATGGATCCGTACAAACAAATCCATATTCATTATGTGTCTTTCGTGAATGATTCGTTCGATCATTTCGGGTGAACAATTTGGGTGAACTCTCCTCAGTGAACAATTCGTTAATCCTGAGCAGAGCTATAGAAGTAGCGAAAAGAATCATTTGCAAATTGTTCAAACGGACAGCGCAGCGTTCAGTAAAAAAACAATGAATGACTAGAAAAGAATCGTTCACTTTACTGTTCGAGAGTTAGAGAGTGAGTTAAAAGAATCGAAATTCCCATCTCTATAGTCTATGTGGCTGTTTACTGGTTTCTTTTTTTCTTCTTCTGATCTTCCGTGCCCCCCCCCCCCCCCAGCAGCGCCTCTGCCCCCCCCCATAAATAGTTCATAAATAATTCATAAATAGCACCCAGTAGCTTCAGCATCCGATAGATGACGATATTGCCTCATTCGCCCAAGAATTTAGCCGTGGCAGAAAAAGATGCAACTTGCGCACAATCACAATATAACAAGTAACGGTAAGTGTCAATTCAAATGGAGTGCAGTGAACATACACGCAATCACAAACGTAGTGAAGTAGAGAGTAAAATGTTCTTATATTTTTGATACTCGGTACAAGTACGACGTACCAAAAAAATGTAAAAAAAATACTTAACTAAAGGAACAACGTCCAATTACTCAAGTATTTTACACCACAGCTAACTTAAGTCGCTTACGAAAATTAGAACCCGCTCAAAATGATCCGATGCAGTTATCTGGGCGCAATGAGCATCCTGGTGCCTTCCACACACACACACACACACACACACACACACCTTCATAAACAACCCAGTCTCATGGTCAGACCCAGCAGAAGCCCCAGGGCACGATAATCCACAGCACAAACACAAAAGCTGCTGGAGCTCGATTCTGTCTGGTGTTTTAACTCAATAGACCACCACTCATAAAGCACATTACGGGGCTTCCCTGGTGTTCCCTCCGGCTCCGACTCTCAGGAGGTCAGATTGGAAACAGCACTAGACGCCCCTTTACAGCCAAGCAGCATCTGTGCCAAATGTGAGATGCCATCCATTAAGCTCAGCAGCTACGGTTTCCATCGTGGAGCTCCAGTAATTCTATCT
>MU204345.1:5327-35271 GCA_017309775.1 Paedocypris sp. Pulau Singkep | reverse complement strand
TAACTCAATAGACCACCACTCATAAAGCACATTACGGGGCTTCCCTGGTGTTCCCTCCGGCTCCGACTCTCAGGAGGTCAGATTGGAAACAGCACTAGACGCCCCTTTACAGCCAAGCAGCATCTGTGCCAAATGTGAGATGCCATCCATTAAGCTCAGCAGCTACGGTTTCCATCGTGGAGCTCCAGTAATTCTATCTTGCTCTGCTATCTTCTTCTTAACACCCGTCGACTCCCTCAAGGTATTTAGTTCCACCTCTTCGGCCTCGATGATTGGATGCTTGCTGTGTGGTTTGTAATCTGCCCATCTGATTGAGGCTTTGGCATATTTGTCATGAGTGTCATTTATTGGTAACAAAAGTGCTTTAATTGATGTGTATTTCTGAAGGAGATGCTGTTCTAACTGTAACTGTCATATACGCATCATGTATGCATTATACACTTTGAAACTTGTCCTGCTTATCTTGGTTAGTGTAATATACATATAAACAAAATGGACACAACATGGACAAAAAAAATAGACAAAATGGAAGCTAAAAAGAGTCAGAATGATCTAATACTATTTCTTTTCAACAATAAGACATAATACACCGCTGTCTCACACTCACACAATTTCTCTCACACACACACACACACAGTTTTTCGGGAACTTTTTGGTTTCTGACACTTTTATGCATAATAAAAGGACCCGGGTCAAATTGACCCGCAAACATTATCGATATTCCTCTGAAACGAACATAGCAGAAGGGTTTTTATTGTATCTAGAAAGAAGTACAATAAAAAGTTGATGCAATTAAATGCAAAATAAAACATGAATAAAAACAAGGAAAAAGACTATGAAAATGAAAAAAAAAAAAAAAAAAAAATACAATAAAATGAGCAAAATACAAAAAAATAAATGAAATGTAAAGTGAAGATGTTCAAAGTGTTTTTTTTAAAACTGTGTAATAATAAAGCATGTCTGAAAAAAAGTTCATGGCTATAAGAAATATGTAGGAATTATATGGCTATATATAGGAATTCTAAAAAGTATCTTCATATAGAATGATGAGCAAACACATGTCGGCACCAGCTGTTGCTCCATAATGCACGTACTTAACTCGATTATCGTTGTGCATGAGGAATCAAATTATGCTTCCAAATCCGCCTGTAAACAAACATGGGATTTTCTTTCACCCATTCTTCTTCTTCTTAATAAAAAAAAGTTTCCCCTTATATTTCTTGAGCGTGTATGTTGCTTTCTTTTGCAGTAGTGATGACTTTAGTTTTCAATTCGTTTTTTAACAAATTGTACTGAAATACAAATTTACGCTATTCGTAATACAGGATCTATAACCAAATACAAATATTTGTAACAATTATTATTTTGCATATATTTATACATACATATGTGCATCAAATGACGTCACTGGATTTGCCTTATCGTCTGATTGGCTAAATCCAACATACATATATGTATATAATTATTTTAAGATGAATATCAATTTTGCTTATCTTTAGTTTCCCCAAATGAAGCACTATTAAGTTATATATTAATAACTTAAAAAGTTTTTGCATGTAAACATAATTCCCCCTAGGAGGAACGTTATATCATAATACTATCATTTATTATAATTATGAATTAATCATTTAATTCCTATATTATAATAAATTGTACAAATACAATAGGAATTCTAGCGCTTTGGTTTGAATAAAGATATAAAATAGGAACAAACATTTATTCCTTCAAGCATTCACATATTGAGATAGATATTCTAGATACAGTATAACCTACTGTATATTCACAAGACAATGAATGTATGATACACTGATGTCAACTACTTTTGTCTCGTGTCAAGCAGTAACATCACAAATAATTGTTGTTTTTTTCTGTGCCGAGCTTATGTTAACCACAGACGTCCTATAAAAGATATAGATTAGGCGGAACAGGGAAATCAATGTGAGCAAATCGTATCCTTCTTAAGGCCCGTGTGTTCAGTGCAGTGCGTCTGATCTTCATCAGAGGAGCGGTAAAAGTCATCACACTGTGCATTTGAGCAGCCTAATCTCCACCGAGCCTGCAGTGAGAGTCGGGGGCTCGGGGTCAGATTGGTTACACTCCAGCGAGCCCCTCCAAGGCTTTACGGGAGGCGGAGTCAGGTGGTTCCTGCTGGACCAATCAGCTTCTCCTCTTCTGCATCTGGCTCGCCGATAAGGACCCGGGCTCTCTATTGTCCTAGACGCCCCGTTCCATATCAGCCCGAACGTACAGGCTTCTCCTAAAAGCCCGACATTTGCACACAAAAGAGGCCAAAAATACTCAGAGTCAGCATGGTGGTGAATGGCGAGTCCCCCGGGAGAAATGTAAAACTGTGGGAGGTGCGTCAAGCCAAACGTGGAAGGTTTGTAGGTCTGGTCGGATTTTGGAGACGATCTCTCTGGGACCGGCAAATCAATACTGTAAATAACAGGCCAGATAGGGACAATGATTTTGAGGCCTACACAAATGTATATTACTAATATAAACACGCACACACACACACACACACACACACATCACTGTACAATAGCGTGCGTCCCACTGCTGTTGTAAAAAGCCCAATAAAACTTTTACAGGCCTTGTTTCCCCTCGGGACGTGGCATCTAAACGATACAATGACCTATCCTGACACCTTTGTGATCCAATTTTACCAGCATTACACAAGGTGTAATAGCTGAGGAGCGTGTAATATGTTGGTGGTTCGCGCTCCTGCTTCATAATATAGTCAATACAAAGCTGCTTTTGACCTCGTGCGCAGCCGTTCAGCTGTTTACGCTGCACCATTAGTCAATAAAAACATGCTAAAGAGCGAATACCAGATTATTTGCTCCAACTTGTAAACCATTACACAATAAAGCGCGGTGTAAATTTGCTGGCTGGTACAAATAATTTGACCATCAAAGATTACAGTCATTTTTTGTGACTAGTATTTCATTCCAGTAAAGCGCTGAATTAAATTAAGCGCTTTAAATAACACATTAACTGGTTTGGGGACTTTTCTTTTCTTTTTTTATTCATTACATTATTGCTCATTCTTTATTACTTTTAAGAAGTCCAGTTCCTGACATGTTTTTGCCATAATTCTATATAAATCTATTGTAAATATTAATAGTGATATATTAGTAGTTAGTTAATCAGTAGTTAATTAGTTATTATTTTCTTATAGTCAAGTTGGATGCTGGTCTATAGTGTGTATGTACATGCCACTTATGGCGCTATTCGGTCTTATTAACTTCCAATTCTGTGGAATTCATAATTGTGATTTCATAGCTCATAATTTTCATTTTTATTATTTATTAATTAATTAACTTGCATTTAGTTTTATAGTATTTCTGAGCTAATGACATAATATAATATTATATAATATTATATAATATAATATCGCATAGTATACGTAATATATAATAATATTATATATAAATGTAACTTGCATTTGTAAGATAATAATAATAATAATAATAATAATAATAATGAGTGTTTGTAGGGCGCTTTTCACAGTTTTAACTGTCTCAAAGCGCACGTGTAAATATGTAAAGGAAGTGTTGCTTTTATTCAATTTGTCGTCTGGATTGTTGGTGTTAACTAAGTGGCTGCGGTTATGACAAGACAAAGACAAAGACCAGCGAGCAAGCACATACGCAACAGTGGCCAGGTAAAGAAACCTCTTTAACGAGGAAAAACCCTGGGGAGAACACTACACAATCAGTGCGTTGGTTGTTTCGCGGCATTTTTAATGATGATTCAGGAACGATGTTTCCCTCCCCAGTGGGGAAAGAGGCGGCTCCACTTCTCCACGCCAACAGCGTCATCAGGTCCACAGAGGTCCAGGAGCACCACCGATGATTCCGAAACTCCTAGGAGATTCCGGCCGTACGACACTTGGCGCTCAGGAGAGGAGGGGAGAGAAAAAAAAAAAAAGAAGAAGAAGAAGAAACAAAGCAATTAGAAAAACTTCAAGTACCATGGATTTCGACAATTTTCTGAAGGTGCAGGTGTAATTCGGTTCCGAGCACTAACTAGGCAGCCTTTCTATACGATATATTACTATTTTCTGTAAGTTATTATAACAATATATGCTTCATTGAAGAGACGCGTCTTCAGTCTAGACTTAAAATGACTCACTGATTCTGAGTCTCGAATTGGACTAGGCAGAGCATTCCATAGTTTGGGTGCTAAATATGAAAAGGATCTTCCCCCCTGGTAGATTTTAGAGATTCGCGGTATTATAAGCTGGCCGGAGTTTTGAGAGCGCAGCAGTCGTGTAGGCTCGTAGTAAGTGATGAGCTCACTGAGATATAGAGGAGCTAAACCCTTTAGTGCTTTATAGGTGATTAAGAGAATTTTAAACTGGATGCGATATTTAACAGGTAACCAGTGTAGCGACATTAACACTGGACTAATATGGCTAAATTTTTTTGTTCTGGTTAGTAATCTAGCAGCTGCATTCTGAACCAACTGAAGTTTATCTATTTGTTTGGCAGGAGAAGAAGACCGTTACAGTAATCTAACCGTGATGTCATAAACGCATGTATCAGTTTTTCTGCATCCGGTCGAGAGAGCATGTGACGCAGCTTTGAGATATTCCTGAGGTGAAAAAAGGCAGTTTTACAGACGTTGTGCATGTGACTTTCAAAAGAGAGTTTGCTATCTAAAATGATTATTGAGATTAAAATGATGATGAGATTTCAAGCCCGTTAAGATTCATACTGTATTCGGGTGCATCAGACTTTAAGTTTGAGTCAACAAGTAATAATTTGGTTTTGTCTGAGTTCAGCATGAGAAAATTACTTGTCATCCAATAACTAATGTCTGGAGATTAAAGATAAAAAAGATAAAATACATATATATAAATTTTTTTTTTTTTTTTTTAAGATAAAAATTTTAAAAATTGCAATACGCATAAATATTTTATAATTTTGCTAATACTTCAGATTAATCATAATTATATAATTAATAGATTTAAATAATTAAAAAATTACAGTTAGATTGACCTAGATTCAAACAATAATGAATACCCACCTCATAATAAAATATAACATAATATAATACAATACAGTACAGTACAGTACAATACAATATAATATAGCATAACATAATATAATATGATGCACTGTAATATCCACATTTTAATATCCCATTATTGAATTACTCTGTTACACAGGACAACAGCACAGGAATAAGATGTACCACTAAAACTTCAAAGCTGCTGTGAAATATAAGGTCCTGTCAACAAATACATGTCAGTGAGGTTCTGAAGTGACGATCCTAACCCTTCATCTCTACAACATCACGTCACATCAGTGAAAAACTGAAAATGTCCCGGGAAACTGAAGAGAAAGCTAATGGAATGATGTTCAATCTTCAAACATATTAAAAGTCCCAGTAGTTTTTATGAAAAAAAAAAAAAATAAAACAGTAATAGCGTTGATACACTTTAAAATGACTGTTCTCTACAAATTAACCAACGACATGTGTTTGTAGCAAAAACAGACGACTGAATACACACTCTCCAAGGATATCTCCCCGTAAATATCTCATGAACAGATTATACCTGATGTCTGAAAGGGAAGGGTTGAGCCGTAGCCCGTCTTTAATATGCTAATCGGATGGTGTGGTGCGCTATCAGCTTACAGGCCATTCACTTCCTCTCCACACACACACACACACACACACACACACACACGAACACGCACGTCTGAGCGAGCAAATCATTCAATACAAGCACACACTTCTGCAGAGAAAGCCCCATCTGAAATGTTTTGTGCCGCAAACAATGGCAGCAAAAGGAAAGAGCCGAAGAGGAACGGCGAACGTGGCCCTGGGGAATTACTCGACGCTTAGGAGATAACACATAAACGCAGCTCGCTCGAAGTGCGACGGAAAAGTTCACAACGCAGCTTTAAAAAAAAAACGGAAGTGCCCCATAACGCTAATGTTTATCAAACTCTACTTAGCATAAAAAAATTATAAGCTTCTTTGAACTCGTAAAATAATAGTCTCCTCCAATTATCATGCACTTTCTCCGTACACTTTCCGTGGATGTTCTGTGGCGCTGGAGTAAAGTGCAATTTGACTCATTTTATTGCCGAATCAACAACCACGCCGTAAAACAAAGCCACTTTACGGCCAGCCGGAGGGTCCCAGTCTGAGCTAAAGTGAAATTTTCTCCGAAAGCGTTGGAAATAAACAGCACGGGCAATCTCAGAAGAAAGCATCGCAGGCAATGATCCAACCGGCAACCCCATCTCCAAGGTCGAACATCCTTTTTTTTTTCTCGCAGAACGGCTTGGAAATTTGCTTGATGGAGTGCTGGCGGTTATGGCGTGTTTTTTTCCTCCTTCTTCAGCTCACCCTCTTCAAAATGGTTCTCCAGCCTTGTTGAGGCTGTCATAGCAACCACGGCCTATGACGGAGTCTGTGACAGAGAGGTGAGATTCATCTCAGGAACGCTCTTGGGTTCCTCCACACACCATTGGTGCGCAAAGCTTCGATGCCTTTATTTAACACGGGCCTGGAGAGGCTGACAGACGCCACGCGCCTAAAGAACGTCGTCCTCGCCAGGCGCGTGATGAATGGAGGCGTGTATCGAGGCCGACTGAACGATGCTTGTATGTGACGGTGGTTTTATCTCCATCGTGCTGATTGCGGTGTGTTTTATTGTTGGTGAGACGGGGTTCCTTATGCATGCGGCGTACGCACAGACCCGATTGCCGTATAAATGATTTGTGCAGGTCTGACTTACACGACAATGTTTTATTAAAATCGTTTTTCATTGCGGCTGACTATGACAGTGCTTTAGTTGGTGAGAAAATTTAAATATGGCACATTTGATAGAGCCAGTGGTGTAAAGAACTCAAGTAAATGGACTTTTTACTTTACTTGAGCATTTTTTGGCCGATTTGTACTTGTACTGAGTATCAAAAATATAAGGAACTTTTACACTCTACTTGACTACATTTGTGATTGAGTATCTGTACTTTCCACATCCCATACGCTGAATTTGATTCCATTAAAGGATGTTAAAACCAGTATACTATAAATGGTTATATCATATCAAAGTTAAACATATGTTCTATTCTATATTTCATTATCAACAGATTTTACTGACATCAGAAGGTGACTCCTGCTGTTCCGACTGAGACTCTTAAATCCAACATCATACCTAGAATTAGTAATAAATGGACACCAGTACTGAGCCTGATGCCACTCTCACATGCTCTTCATACCAGGGGTTGGGAACCTTTGTGCCTGAGAGAACCATGAACGGCGTATGCTAAAAAATGCAACTCCTTGAGAGCCACACTATATGTTTAAACTTATACTGAAAAGTAAATTAATGTATTATGTGTTTGTGTAAAAAAAAACAACATAAAAAGCAGCACAATAGGTCACTGAATTCAGTTTAATACAGTTGTTCTCCTCCCCCACTTTCTGGTCAAGAAGCTGCCAATCACTTCTCTTCCAGACAACCAAAATAAGGATGAGTAACATAAACATCTGAAATGAAATGAAAAAACTAAATCAAAATGTGGGGATTGCAAGATAAATTTTTTACATTTAGAGTCGATATTTTTGGCATTAATATGATTCCATACAGAACCTGCTCTCTCCACAAAGATGAATTCAAGAAATCAATTCAGAAATTGTAAGGGTTTCTGCATTTAGCTGTCACTTCCTGACGTAGTCGCTTACAACACAACTTCCTGACATGTAGGTTTTAAGTATTATCCAATAAAGATCTCCTGTAAATGAAAATAAGTGGTAAGAAATGAATGGATTGAAAAAAAAGAATGTTTTAAATTTTTTACGTTATCGTAGCTACGCTTATTTCCCCCTTTTTTTTCTAATCTTCAACGCTCAAAAACTTGGGGGGTGCTTATAATCGCCAATTTCAAATATGCACGTAAATTTAAGCCCCCATTTTTCTGTATTTCAACACGTTGTCTTTATGCGGCGAAAGAGTTGAAACAGTCGAAAATGAAGAACACGTGCAGTCTGACTGGAGCAAAGGATCTTGAGAAATAAAGTCCTGACCACTAGAATCGACTCTTTGTTATCTATTATTCAAGTAAAACAATATCAAAATGATACGAGTCACAAGTTAGGTTTGTTAAATAATGAAAAAAAATATTTTTAAGAGAATATTAACGTAAATGAACCAGAAATGTTAATAAAAAAATAGATTTTTTTTTTAGTTTTGTGCCTGAAAAATTAGGGGGGTGCTTCTATTCTCGGGGTACTTATATTCGTGTATATACGGTATTACATTTTTTTGTCAGTGAGCCAGATGCAGCTGTCAGAAGAGTCACATCTGGCTCATACAGAATGCACAGAATGATGCACGTTCTTCACACACACACACACACACACACACACACACACACACACACACACACACACACACACACACACACACACATATATATATATATATATATATATGTGTGTATATATATTATATATATATATTAAGTTGAACTAGAATATTTACACATTTAATTTCATTTATTTTATTTGTTTTTTCCCCGCATTTGTACACTTAAAACGAATCCACACTGCTGAAGCTGCTATAACGCCATTGGGCCAGTGAAATCCCACAAGCTGAGGCAAGTAATTCTTGTTCCATCCATGTTTTCATCTCCTCGCTGTGTCCTAGATTTTCCGCTCACTTCAGTACAAGACTGAAACTTTCGCCAGAAAACAGCACCGGGTGTCAAAATACCACAATTGTCAGGATAAAAAAGCAATTGTGTGAAAATTCCTCCAAGAAAGTTATCACAAACCAGCAAAAAAAAAAAAAAATGGAATGTCATGTTACAAAAACGCTTTTCTCAATAATGTCACAAATTGGGTGGTTTAGATTGGATCTGCTTGGTTTTGTCGCTCAGATTTAACTTCACATCATTCAAACTGTCTTTTTGCCTTTTCATAGAGACAATTGTATTAATGGTATGCAGTGATGGGAATAACAGGGTTATAAATAAATGGCGTTACTGACGGAGTTACTTTTTTCCAGTAACGAGTAATCTTACGCAATTACTTTTTCCTCTGTTACAACGCCATTATCGCTATTGCCAAAAATGCTGCGTTACTATAATTATGGTCACCGAAGTGTCTGTGAACGTGGTGCGACTGAAATTGTGATGATTGGCTTATTTTAAATGTCCATCATTTACCAAACAGAAGTTTTGCGTTTGGTAACATACAAGCACTCACCCAGCAGGAGTCAGTGATGAGCCGAAGAGATGACCAAGGAGTAGCAAAAGTCATTTTTGTTATTGTTATTTAATTTTTGTACATTGTTAAGTATTATATTGAGCGTATAACACGTCTTGTTAAACTGTTTACTTTTGTGAATTTTATTAATTTACATTTGTTATTTTCCATAAGCATAATTTATATTTAGACGTATTTGTTGGCCAGTTGTAGTCTGTGCAATGAATATCAAAAGTTATTGGTTATCTATTGTGTTTTTATTATTCACTATACTAATGATAATGTTTACAATAATAATTAGAATTTGATATGTGTCTTTCACATTGTCCCCAATATCATTAATATTGTTACCATTGTCCCCAATAATATTAAAATAGTTTAGATTAATGTTGTGTGCATTATAATATTTATTTATTTTAATAATACTTTATTTTCGTAAGTTCCATTTCATCCATTTAACATATTAAATATTGACAGAAGCCAAGTTATTTGACAAATTGAAAAAAAAATTGTTGCAAAAAGTAGTGCAATTTAATGTAACTCAATTACTAACAATTACTTGTTACAAATTACTTTTTGTTAGCAGTAACTAGTAACTTATTCATTTTTTAAAGGAACGTTCCCAACACTGAACGGTATGCCTCTATGCATCATAATAAAAGCTAATACAGTATATTGAAATAGTCTATTTAAATGTCCAAACTATGTTTGGAAATTATGTGTCCAAACTATAACAAAAAATAAACAGAAGACTTACATTAAAATATAGAAATGTATTTTACCCGTGGTACAATAGTTGCAATAAAAAAATACCGATTTCACTTTTTCAGGGAAATACAAATCAACAGTGAATTTATTCCAACTAGACAGTTCATTTTGTACCCTCCGTGTCTTTACGAGTGCATTATAGCCCCTTCTATTGTTAGACCCTGATTTATAGCTCTATAAGTCTCAGGGTCGGAGCTGGTCAGTCCGACAGCCATCAGACAGGAAGTGAACACAGCACTGATCTGGGAATGACACGTGTAATGGAACAAAGAATTGTGGGATGCGGTTCATCGGGCTGAACTGGGGATGCTTTTGTGCCCCCGCAGCCCCCCCCCCCCTTCAGCTCGGTCCCAGGACAGCCATTTGCTCATTGGTCTGTTGCGTCCAATAGCAGCGGCAGTAATTGGCTATTTCAGGGCCGTGAAGGTTGAAGAGAAGAGAATAGCGAACCCAGCCAGCTGTCGGTAACAAATATAACGGTCGTTTATCAATTACCGCTACAACTCGACTCTTGACGGCATACGACGTAAAAACCTCTTTTCTTAAAAACGTGCAATGATTTAGTTTACATTTCGGCTTCAGACAGGGAGACCGTCAAGTTCGAGATAACTTGTGAAATTATAGTATTTCACATGCATGTTAGTGTAGGATGTGGCAGATTTAGTAGGGTGACCGTATTTTGATTTCCAAAAAAGAAGACAACCGAGACAAATTCTCAGGCTCGCGACAAATATGAGTTAATTAATAATACGAAAGTGTTCTAAATATGACCTCTTCTGTCATTTTCGCGGAAACAACCTCCCCACTCTTTCAAAACACATTTCTATAAGCTTCTTTCATGTCTGAGATGGAACAAATCCCAGTGTGTCTGGGCAGAAAGCGGGACGAAAAATCGCACATTTGTCCCTTATTCACACCTGCAGGAAATGTAGACACATATACGCATATTCTTTTAAACTGAGGAATAAAACCGTAGAACTCTGGCCTCAAACTTGGCCAACATGTCTGCTTGCGTGTGATCATGAGGACGACAAACAAAGTTGTGTAAAAGGAGTGTAACAACCTCTTATGGGGTGTGAAAGCTGAAGCCTCACACTTCTATACAAGTTTTGCTAGTTGTCATTATTTGTTTGGCGTGTTAAAGTTTTTATTCAAATCAGTTTTGAATAGATGTGTAAAGAGTACCTGAAAATCATACTTGAGTTCAGATCAGTGTAGATTTTTACTAATAAACAAATAGAAATTAAATCTGCATAGGTCTTTCTGCTTTTATGGAGTAAATCCTCACAAAAAAGAGAAATCGCTTTAGATCTTTATGTTCCTGTCGTCTTATTGACCTTGTCTTTTTCTTATCTTTGCAGTTTTCTTTTATATTATTATTTCTGGTATATTATAATATTATAGTTTTTATAATAGTTTTTAATATTGCTGTGGGAAAATGTGGGAGACACCTATCAAGTTTAAATCAATATGATATTGTAAATATTATCACAAGTATTGTGAATAATAAAGCACAATATATGGTTTAGATCTTTGAATATTTATTGCACAGACCACAACTGGCCAACAAATAAGTCTGAATTTAAATTATACTTCTTAAGAAACATACCAAAAATAAATGATTAAAACTATAACTCAACTTGTAGACACACTGTAGCCATCAGTATTTTCATTGTCACAACAGTAAAAGGTTTACCAAGAAGTGTTCTGCTCTCAATCAAATACTTAACAATGTACCAAAATAAAACAATAATAACAAAAATCTACACTCTTTTTAGTGCTGGGACGAAAACCACTCCAATTATTTATTTAAATATTCAATTATTCAATTGAGGAAAAAGGACCGTATTTTCTGGACTATAAGCCGCTACTTTTTTCACAGGTTTTGCACCATGTGGCTTTTACAAAGGTGCAGCTATTCTGCAGATTTTTTCATAATGTAGATACCGTTTATTTTCTCTTTTTTTTTGTCCCGTTTTAATCCGCAAACTAGCTGGCGTGTTAAAATGCAGGTTAGGAAAGGATCTATTTAGTTATCTATTTAGGCTTTGTCCAATAAGGGTTTAGTTCAGGAATCGTAGTCGGGGCAGGCAAGAGGTCAGTACACAAGATAATCCAAACACATAACTAAAACAAGATTAGGCTAGGCAAGGCAAGGCAAGACGTGGTGGGGAGAGTGACAGGAACATCAACTGACAAACTGGCAATGAACAAAGACTGGGATGAACTTAAAAACACAGACTAACGAGTGACACACAACACCTGGGACAAGGGACACGAAACACCTGGATCACTATGACAACACAGACGGGGACTGGATATACAAAAAACATGGTAGTGAGACGGGAGCTTTCAACATAAAAGTCTGTGGACACTTCAAAATAAAAGTTTGTTGTACAAGGATAATAACAAATATGCTTACTAATAATTAAGTGTGATCAGTTTTATTCTTATTAGTTTAACTGCTTTTTTTTTTGACAAGAGAAAATTATATTTTAGAGAAAGTTGGTGCCAATTCTTTTTGTATGACCTTGTATGTCTGGGTCTCGATTTGTGTGTTGCTCATACAATCAGAAAGACAAATGTAATGGCTTCGGTTCCAGTGTCCAATTACTAAGAAACAGACCAAACCATCTTTCATTTCGAAGAAAATGTCTTTGCTAAAGATTTTCAAATGCGTGCAATCATGATTCCAGCTCAACTAAAAGCTCTCACTGCTTCTATAATTGTAGGTGAATACTCATATTTACACAGAAAGACACAGTTCAGTCATCAATCATCAGGAGCAATCGACCGTTCATCAAAGAATATTTTCCGCCCAGGTCTCGTGGTGCCTTATTTTCCAGAGAAACGAAAAAAGAAAATATGTTTTTCCTTCTGTGATACGAACATTTTGAGGCAACAACAAAGAGTCCACTATTCAATGAAATGTTCTCTCAGGAAAATGAGTCTATTTCAAAATTGATCTGGTACTAAAACGTTGAGTTGCTTTTCGATACAGCATATCCAAGCCAATTTTTCCGGCTGCTACTTAAGGATAAAAGCGTGACGCCGGAGAAACTTTTAACAGCGCATCAAAGAAACGAAATGCCACGGCTTTAATTAACCGCACAAACAACAAAACCAGTAACAATTGGTCATTTTGATTGATAGACTAGCAGGCTTTCATCTGTTTGAGAACCCGTGGAGACCCAGCACTGACCCTTGTGGTGATCCAGCTACAAAGGCATGAAATGACATAAAAAGAAAGTAGCAGCGGTTCAGCTCACGTCATGTTATCAGATAATTAGCATGGGAGCTACTGCTGTGCTACAAGCCTGTTGCAAACTACACTAGGCTCGAGCAACACAGTATTTTGGTAGTAAGCAAACTCTTTTCCTGGTTCAAATGAATCAAAATCAAAAGCAAATAGTACAATGTTAAGTTAGAAAAGGATTAGATCTTTATTTGAATTATGAGTATAAGATAAGCTAGACTTTATTATCTTCAAATTTTTGTGTTCAGCAGCAGCGAAAAACAGAGAGACGTTTTTAACATAAACGAATAAGGACAATTTTAATGACAACAATGAAGGCAAAAATGCAAACGGCAGAGACATCAAAAGGAAGAAACAACAACAATAAAAAGGTGCAAAAAGTTGTGCAAAAATACAACTGTGCAAAAACAATTGTGACGAGACTAAAATACAATAGTGCAATTTTGAGCACAATATAATATAATTTTAAGTATATTCAATATAATTTTATAATTTAATATAACACATTTAAAATATAAGAATGTAAGTATTTTACAGTCTATCATTCATATTGTAGGTACAAAGCTTGCATCGGTCATCCACAACCATCATGGTCCACGGAGAAGAAACTACACCAGGTCCACGGAGGCGAATCCTACCAAAAGTTTAACATGAACTAAAATTATGTAGTAATTATTATTGATGATTTTAAAGCTAAAAACGTCAGGCACAACCACTGGAAGGAAATGTAATACTTTATTTCCAAGATTTGTAATGTAACATATTACCTCAGGGTTTCCACTGGCCCGACTATCAAAACCACTGGCCCAGGTTCACGCGTTGTGTATTGATCCTAATAATCACAAAATAAATAAATAACTGTTTGCTTGAACAACATGAAAATCATTTGTTTAATGTAGGTTTAGTGCAAAGTGCAGAAAAACTAAACAAAAACAGAACAAGTGCAATTCTCATTCTTTTCGTGTTTTCTTTTGCTTTCCCTCAATTCCTCTCGTGATTTTATTTTCTTCTGTTATTTGTAGAAATACAAATATATATTTCAATTTATCATTTCATTTAAACTATCTGCCAAAATGTCTGGATATTTTTATTAAAGATCATCAAACTAATTATTTCAAACATGTGTTTAGACGTTTGAAATCTTGGACAAAAGCAGTATGATATCAGTATCTGTAGTATTGTATTATATCTGTAGCAGTATTGAATTATGGTTTAATATTAAAGTGTGTCGTTATTGCACAGTCGTGAAAAGCAAAAAGAAAGCCGCGTTAGCGTTTCGTGATTTAACAAACTTATCTTTTAACAAATTATCGCTAAGCGGATGCCGCCTTTTTTCACCCGCGCTGCTTTATTTAATCTCGTTTTTCATTCTTGATACCAAGACTCAACGAGATTATTCGCGAGGAACTTGCTACTTGTGTATACTATATAAGCCGCTGCGGCGCACGCGCGCACATCCGCGGGTCTCCAAAAACTCGGTGCACTGCACATTAGTCGGGATCACATAACGCTTTACACAATTCGCGCTAGTTAGCGAGCGATACGGTTAAACAGAAACGCAGATAAATAATGAGAAATTTTATTTTTTTTATCGAGTCATTTGGACTCATCTGGTGGCCCGGTTGGTTTTAAAAGTGCGTCCGGGCCACCGGGCCATTTATATTGTCGACCCCAGTACCTCAAATCATCCCATTTACTCGACTCCAATATTTACTTGACTACACGGCTAACCAGCTTGAAATCCACAGTGTGGTTCGGTCAATGGAGGAAAACCCAAGAGCAATGGACCACGTCACGATTGGGCCTGAAGAAGTTGAGCTCGAGCAGATGTTCCTCCTCTTGTTAGGGTGACACTGGCTCACTTCCGGGTCAAAGGTCAACTGATAATCCACCAGGCTATGTCTCAAACAGCACGTGCATGAGAGGATAACTGAAAAGGGAGATGGAAATCAATTGTATTTGTTTTATGAAGAGGTGATATAAGCCTCGGAAGCGATAAGGCATGCGATAAAACATTTTATTAACAGGCTCCTGCAGCATATCGAGCTCAGCCTTATGAATAAAATCAATTACATTATACACACAGTCTATTACTAGCAGTACCATACATCTCCAATAAGTCAAAGATGGACATTAAAGGGAGAGCGCGGCGATGCATCATCGTCTGGCATAATTAGCATGACAAGGACCTTGTGACCTCCAGCCGATGTTCTCATATGCCATAAGGTCACCTCACCCCGGCGCATTGTGTCCTACAGCGCCGCGTAATTGGGCAAACAAACAGCAAATTCAGCTGTTGCTCACTGCAATAGGCTGTAAATATATTAAATAACGGTAAGATACACAAACTCAACGTGAAAGTTCCAGGTGAAGATTTGCTAGCAATTAGTTAGTCGCATCAGCTCTTCTTCGCAAACAAAAGGCTTTTAGCAACAAAGAATACTTGGATAGTTGAGACAATGTTTCTAGCGGAGATTTTGGAGGAAATCCGTGGAAATGATCAGTGATCACTGGATTGTCCAATCAGATCCAAAATGATTTGAATCAAAACCAGGACCAAATGACGCAACTTGTGATTTCATAATTATTCTAACTAGATGAAAACATCATAAAGAAGATTTAGAAAAAAATGTGAAAACTTTGAAATACAGTCCGACTGATTGACGTTCTGCTTGCTTTCTGCTTCGGTCAGAGAAGACTTTAAAGATTTTTGGCAGACATTCACGACCCTTAAGGCCAAGGGAAAGAAAAATTCTGTTGTGTTGATGCTGTTCTTGTTCTGCCAGCTATACCAAATTAAAGGTTTTTTAATTGGAAAAACCACCATGGAAATCGTGTTTTATTGACGTTTAAAAATGGAGAGTAACAATTAGAACAATGTATTTCCATCTTGTTGCTTTCATTAACTTAGCATAGTTATTCTATTGCATTTGTATTACATCATTTACTGAATGAGCAAGTCATGGCAGTTGGGTGCAATTAAACTGAGGAAACTTTACACAAGCTTTTGTTTTTGTTTTGGTTTTTTTTTTTTTTTTTTACCATTTTTGCATTGTTTCATAAAAATGTTTCCTTTTTTCTGGCTGAAAGTGTTGTCAATTTTTCTGTTTTGGCTTTTAAAAAAATAAAAAATAAATATTTTGCACAAACATTATAGCTTTTGGATTTGGCTTCAGCCAATGCTTCACTTTCGGTCGGACTCTACATTAAATTACCAAATTATTGAAAGTGTACAATGAATTGAAATGATAGAAATAGAGTAAGTAGAGTAGAATAGAAAATAACTTTATTAGTCCCACATCAGGGAAATAGCATTTTACAACAGCAGAAACGAATATATAGTAAAATCTACAAGTACCATAAATAAACATACATAAATTAACATAAACAACACAGCACACATCCAAACTTATGCAATAAAAAACAGCTGAGGTGAGTGGAGTTGAATTCAGTTTAATTGAAAATGCCTTTATAATACCTTTGCATTATCTCACATCATTCTGCATCTTACAACAGCAGTGTAAGAGCCAAAAATCAACGTTTTTCTTATTTTAATGTGTGAATTGGAATTGCTCACGCAATATTTCAATTATTTATAATTTTTGTGTTGGAATATTTGGATTATTTTGGATCAGATTGATGCTTGACCTTTGTTGTTTGTTTCACTGCTGGCCACGCCCACCAGGCTGAGGTGCACGTGATGGTCACGGTGGTGTGAGAGGAGAAACAACTTTTGTACCGTGGAATTGTGTTAATCTGGCTCGGCAAATAGGAAAGCAAGGGTATATGTAAAAGGCAGTGATTGTTCTTCGTTTTTGTGTATTTTCATTGCTCGACTTTGGACGAAGAATAAAGGACACGGAACACATCCAAACATTTGCAAAAAAAAGAGACAAAAAAAACTTATCAAAAACTTTGAAAATTCGGAAAATTCAGAAAATTAGGAATTATTCGCAGACATCTATTATACAGAGAAGCCTTTGCACATTATGGACTCAAGGTCTGCGTTAATGGACGTTCATGCTCCGAGTCTCTCGCTCGCTCATTTCCACTGACTGATTAAGCTCAATTACCTCGTCTCATTAAGGTTAATGATCTACTTCCATTTTCCACTCCAACTTCTTGACAGAAGGAGCAGCGCTGAAGATGATGTCCGTTATCGTTGTGCGGAAAGAGGCAAACATCATTTACTCTCAAATCACCACCGGTCTGCATTAGGACTATCTGCAGTTATTTAACATTCTAAATATTAAAATCCCTAATATCCTGCAGTTTTTGTTTTTTTTAATCAGATATTGCCACAATCATTCAACATTGGAATTGTATCCAAGAGTGTAACTTCTTCTCGAATAGAACCGCGGGCTGAGTTTCTTTGCACTGATGTTTAATGGGTTGAAAACATCAATCACATCTTCAACACCATTCAACACCGTAGAACTAAAATAAAGGTTACATGTAAATAAACAATAATTATCAAACAAACAAACAAACAAACAAACAGATTCACGTATCGCTTTGGTTCGATTACGCCCCAAACAACCAATAACCCAACATCAAGTGAATATACATCAAATAATAATGCAAACTTGGAAAATCATGTCATTAAGGAAACAGCATTAATAATAGAAATAAAAACAATAATAATAATATCCCGAAGAATAACCCGACCACCAGTAGCGCCACCAGGCGCTCTTGCCGACACAGAGAGATTGCATGTTGGGTTCTCACTCCAGCTGGTTCTACTGGTTTCTGGTCTCTAGTGGCCATATTGACAAACTCTTTCTTTCTTTCTTGCTCTTTCTTCCTGGTTCTTTCTTTATTTTATCTTGCTCTCTTTCTTTTATATATATTTCTTCTTTTTCTTTTACCTTGATCCTTTTTCCTTCCTTTCTTGTTCTCTCTTCGGTTCTTTCTCTTTTTTATTCTTTCTTTCTTTCTGTCTTTCTTTTTTTTTATTTCTTCTTTCTTTCTCCTTTCTTCCCTCCTTTCTTGTTCTCTCTCCGGTTCCTTCTCTTTTTTTATTCTTTCTTTCGTGCACGCTCTAGTTCTTATCTTTTTTTCTATTTTACTTTCTTTCTTTTTTTCTCTTTCTTTATTGATTTCTTTCATCTTGCTGTCTTTCTTTCTTTCTTTCTCTTTCTTTATTTATTTCTTTCATCTTGCTGTCTTTCTTTCTTTTTTCTTTCCTTCTCCTTTATCTCTTTTTCCTTCCTTCCATCCTTCCTTCCTTCATTTCTCTCGCTCCGGTTCTCTCTTTTTCTTTCTATTATCTTGCTGTCTTTCTTTCTTTTTTCTTTATTTCTTTGTTCTTTCTCCTTTCTTTTTCTTTTTTTTCTTCCTTCCTTCCTTTTTTGTTCTCTCTTCAGTTCCTTCACGTTTTTATTCTCTCTTTTGTGCACACTCGGTGTCTTTCTCTTAATTTTTTTCTATCTTTCTTTCTTTCGTCTTTCCTTCATCACTTTTTACTTCCTTCCTTCATTGTTCTTTGTCCAGTTCTCTTTCTTTCTTTTATTTTGCTCTATTTCTTTTTCCTTTCTTCCTTCCTTTCTTTCTTGCTTGCTCTCTTTTTATTCTTTCTTGTGTTCTTTCTTTCTTTGTTGCTCTCCCATTCTTTCTTTCTTTTTCTATCCTACTCCTTTCTTCCTTCATTGCTCTCTCTCTCTCCGGTTCTCTCTTTCTTTCTTTCTTTTATTTTGCTCTCTTTCTTTCTATTGCCTTTTTTCCTTCTTTTCTTTCCTGCTCTCTCCGGTTTCTTTTTTTCTTCTTTCTTTCTACAGTAAACAGCACCAGAAGCCAAACATTGTGGGGTCATCAGCGACAGGCTTTAAAAAAAAACATTAACCACAATTCATGCTTTTTTAGCGCCTACAAAAACACTAAGCGATGATATGATACTATCTGGTGATCTTTTTTACACCACTCTCACAGGATGGTAATGGAATTTTTACCCTCCTTCACACCATCCGAATCGAACAGGTTTTCAGGCTACTTGTACGTGGCCTTATTGGATTGTTCACACGAGTTAATTTTACTGTGTATCATGGTTGTTCGCACAATTTGCACACAACTCGTGGGTATTTCACACGTCTTGCAAACACATCTCACGGCTCTTCACACAACGTTTACGCGATTCGCACGCGACTAGCACAGGTTCGCACAATACGGTCGGTTTGAGTCTTCACATAATACGGCACAAGTTGGACATACAGATTAAATAAAAATCAAATCAAATCAGCTTTATTGTCGTGAGTAGTGGTGGTGAAATTCATCGATGTGCTTTCCTCAGTTTAATTCGAATGCAATAGCATTTTTGGTAGAAGAATTGATGCGATATACAAACCGTATAACAAATTAGTTTTACTAGAGGATTCTGGATATATTTTTGCAATATCTGCTACAAAAGCATCTCCAAAATTCTTCCAATTGGGCATTTGTTCCATTCTTCTTGCCTTCCGCAAAACCAACCGAATCTTGCAAAATATGAAGTGAAAGTCAATTCACACGATTTAAGATCACATCGAGACCTAGAACGAGGTTTAGATCTGTTTTCTTCATGAACACACTTCTTTTTTGCCTTTAGCAGAATCCACATTTCCCAGCATGCACTTGCACATTAATCTCTATTCCACTGATGATCCTCGCCTAGAAAAATAAGAGTAACACATGCAACTGTGAATACTGAAAACGAATAGCTAATGCTTTCTACAGCCCGTGGCTAAAAATAAAAGCTAGCGACTGCAGAAACCAGGAACGGATTCGATGACCGCATTTCTAAGCAGACGATTTTTCTTTTAAGCAGAGCAGGTGTTCCAGAAACAAATGCTGCCTTCAACACATTTCGTTTTCTCATTTTTCGCTCTGAAAAAGTGGGTGATATTTGATTTCAGACAGATTCCGAAGAAAAATTGCATTTTGTGACTCTTAATCGTTGATTTGTCCCGTAAACCTGCAAGAGTGTGTCAGTGGATTTTTGTAAAGATTTTTATGAACATTAAATATTATAATTAGGAATTAAGATTTTTTTTCCTACTTTCAGCATAAATTTGCATGGTGAAAAGTATATATATATATATGTGTGTGTGTGTGTGTGTGTATACATACACACACACACACACACACTTTTCACACTATGTATACACCATTTATAGTGTGTGTGTATGTGTGTATATACAGTGTAGTTTGCAACATACATTACAATAATGTATATATAAAATAATACATAGGAAAAAATATAAAATATTGTAGCATTAAATTATAAGTAGAAGTATAGTGTTATTATAATAGTATTACTCGTAATCATTGATTTGTTATCTAAACCTAGAAATGTGTTGTGAACAATGATTTTTATGAACATCATATCATATACGTATTTCCTTATTATATATCATATTATGTCATATCATATATTAACTTTTTTTCAACATGCCACTTTAAAATAGTTTATAGTAAACAAAATAAAAAATACTGTAGTATAAAGCATATAGTATTATATTTGACCTATTATATATATTTATATACATACGCACACACACACACACACACCCACACACTATAGTATTTCATAGATATTATAGTATAGAGTATTTGTCGCAAATTACTAACATAGTAAATTATAATTTTGTAGGATTTTTTTTTTTACAGGTAAAACCACAGGATTCCCCGACATTGGCCGAGACTGACGGCATTTGAGGAAGTGACAGCTACTGTACGAGCTTTATTAGCTCATCCTGTAGCAGCTTCAATCCCCTGAGGTCCCATCACTCAACACCTCGCTCGATCGCCTGCTGTTATTTTGCTGTTTTCTTCACAAAGCCTGACGTTCTCTCCAGAGACAGTGAGAGCCGTACACTTTGTAGTAGAGTTTGTGAGAGCACGAGAAGATCATGAAACGGAGTCTCCAAAATCAAGCACAAGGCTGCTGAGGCGAATCAGGACGGTTGAATACTGCGGTTGAAAGCTGCCGAACACAAGCGCCGAGCTGTTTGACGAGATGTTCCACCGATTTAATGGAGACGTTCCCATTATCACCTGCCGATGAACACAAACTACCACAGAAAGCGTAGACGGGCTGGTAACTATAGCAACAGTGGGATGTTGGCGCACTTTAGTTTGGATCATTACAAGACGGGCAACACAAATACAGCCATTATGTGTGATTTTGGAAAAAGATTTGCCGTTCACAATACGCACAACGGCAATATTAATGCACACGCTAATTGAGAGTGACAATAATTCTGTAATGTGTTAATGCTGCTGTTTTTTTTAATGTGTCACTACACGGCCAGTACACTGTACACATACTCTTCAATTACTTTCGTTTATTGTGAAATTTCTTAGAAATTGGTGAAAAGACTGATTCAAACTCGGAATCAAATATGAGCATGAGCAATCTTCTCTTGAATGTTGTGTGTATTTTGAACATTTTTTTAGCACATTAAGTTCAAGTTCTGAGCATTTGTAAGGCGCTTTTCACAATTTTAACAGTTTCAAAGCGCACGTGTGTGTCTACATAATTCATTGATTAAAAGTAAGACACTTTGCGGGTAGAGTAACCATTGCGATGCTTTACAAAAACTAAAAAGCAAAACAAGAAACTAAAGAACAATGAAAAATGTTTAAAGCTGTGTGAAAATGTGAATGTATTTATGTTAATTTGATTAAATTAACTCAAATTGCTTTTTGAATGCCAAATTATTTATAATCTACACCAGGGGTCGGGAACGTTTTTGGCTGAGAGAGCCATAAAAACAGCATATTGGTAAACAATTAGGTAAAAAAGACCCATACCTGTTAAAATACAAGTAAATCTATGCATATTTGTGAAACCAATATGAAATGCAGGACAACAAGTCTTTCAACTCGTTTTGAATTTCAATTTCAATTCAATTCATACTCGTGTGGCTTGTTTTCAACTTTTAATTCTGACAAAAACCAGCATGAAGATCAGAAACATGGGCTGCTTCTCAATATGCCTCCTCATGTCCTCGATCCTCCGTCCTCATGATCCGGAAATTGATCGAGCGTCGCCATCTTGAAGGACATCTCAATTCTCCATGTGAGGAGCGAGGGTGAGGAGGCTTCTGGAGGCGTTATAAGCGACGATACACCAGTGTTTGCTTTGCGGAAGTGTTTTATCGACTTCGTCTGAATTCTCCGCCCTCTTCACGTCTCCACCAACCGCGATTGAGTGCAAACTTTTTGTAATTGCTGGTTATGTTTTGATTACGCTTAATTTTGATATATTTTTAGTACTTCAATCTTTAACTGTACTTAAACTTTAATTTTATACTTTAATCACGTTTTTACATGTTTATTTTAGTATTGCTTTTTAATTGCAAATTGTGCGCTTGGAGACAGTTAAAACTGTGAAAGCGCCCTACAAATACTCATTATTATTATTATTATTATTATTATTATTATTATTATTATTATTATTATTATTATTATAATCACTAAACGAATGTTTCTTATAACATTCTTTTGAATCTAATTGAATTTTGAATGGAATTAAATGCCTTTATTGTCATGGTAAAATATTTCTTTATTGATTTTGCTAGGTGTATTTAGTTAGGGCTCAAATGAAACAAACACATTACCATTTATAACTGTTGTGTAAAATTCTTTCTACATAGGACTGATGAGGAGACAGTTAATCAAAGGATTTGTGAATCTTCATGAACTTCAATATATACTTAAATAACTTGTAATTATACAATTGTATGTAGCCTGTTGTTGTTTTTTGTACAGTGTATTGTACAATTGTAATACACAAATGTTTGTTTTGTTAAAATACAAGAACTGTAGTAGACGTTTGAATTTTATCACATGAAAAAAAAGACATCTTTGGCGGAGTTTGAAACCTTTACAACATATATCATCATCTCTTATCAAATAATCCCAACTGCTCCGAGGATCGTGGCACCAGCGGTTGTTTCAGGACCCCCGGGTCGCGGCCCCGCACAGGCTTGAGTATTTTTCTTCTGACGCACATTAAAGCATTACCAAAAATAAAAATTACTTCAAATAAACTCAGACATATACAAACATATGTATCCAATAAATCCAACACAAATAAAAGAAATAAAAAGGGCATCCATTTTTTACTGATTCTACCCCACATTACGCGATCGCTGGACTCATCCCACAACACGCGGCTTGGAAAACAACTGCGAAAGAAACACGTCTAGCAAACGTCACATCAACACACGCTAACACGCAAAATCGTCGCGTGCGCACCCTGCTACACCAAAGCTAAAATCTGTAAATGCAATGGAAAAAAAGATTTGATAGTTGAGAATGCAAGCGAAGAATAAAAAAAAGAAACAAAAACGCTTAGAATTCTGTGCGTTTCTATTCATTTAAAATTTGATATTTTTAAAATCTGATTCCAAGCCGAAGCTGCTCTCTCTCTCTCTCCACAAAGGAAAATTACTCAATTTGGTTGAATAGCCACCACTCGCAAGCATACTGTAGGTTCCCGATCCCTGAATAAAACTTTATTTTTTGTATATGTACTTTATATATATATATATATATATATATATATATATATATATATATATATATATATATATATATATATATATAAATGTAATAAATGGGGAATGCAATAACATATGTAGCAGCAAAGAATCTCTAGAAAAAGAAAAAGAGAAAATTATACATAAGAATACGTAAAGCAGAACTAAAAAGTAGACGGTGATATATAAAGTGTCATTGGATCAAAGTCAAAGAATTGCGTCAACTTGTTACCCCTAAACACTTTATTTTGGATCAACTTCACATTTTTACTTTGAAAGGAAGTAACTATCTGCTACTTGGAACATCTTGGAATCAAATTAAGTGTAATGAAATCTCAAATTACACTTTTTCTTAATGTTTTCTCTTCGGACGGGTTGAAAAGAAGACCACCGTCCTGATCTAAGCATATATTCACATCCTTTGTTGATTGTGGCTTGTGTACTAACGGGTTGAATTTAAATAATAATAATAATAATGTGTATAAGATCATCTAACATTATATCATAATATCTGAACAGAAACTCATTTGTCTTGACCACTGAGCTGTAAAGAGGTGGAACAACAACTTATTAAACTTAGTTGGTTTATTAAGAAACTCAAATCATCGTAAAAATCTGCTCTATTGGTCCATTTAACAGACAGGCAGCAGCAGCGCCCCCAGTTATGGGAATGGCAACAGATAGAAATGCAGCCGTCTCTGCTCACATATTGAGACACACTGATGGTAGTTTATGTAATTACCCTATTTAAACATCCACTTAAACGTCTCCTTTAAAGACAAATGGCTTCAATTGCTCCTTCTTACAACGAAACAAGATCATGTAAACGTGTTTATGATTCATTTTAAAGTTTATAAGAGTTATGCAAGATTCTCATTGGTTCATTGGCCAATCCAAGAAACAAGTTCTTCTCTTCTCTCTTCAGAATCTCCGGCTCCAAACCACATTTTTACTTTACTTTAAAAGATGTATTTACTTTACACTACTTATATAAGACTTACTGTACTTTTACTCTAAATCACAGCAAGCATTTTACATTACACTAATGGCTAGGCAGAAAATTAAATGTTTTGAGTTAGATCAAGTATAAAAACTAAAAGTAACGACACATCTTTTGCAATTTTTTCAGTGTGGGAATAAATAGTGGCACAAAAATTTGTAATAAAAAAAAAGTACATGAAGGCATTATATTAAAATAAAAATAGTGTTAAAATCACAAGAGGAAGTATTCGAAACATAAAAGAGGAAATCATCATGACCAGGCTGAGACATGGAGCGTGCATTAATAAAGCATATAAATATAACAGATAACGGCAGGAAATGGAGAGTGAGTTTAGAACGGAGAGACATAAAGGAGTTTACAATCGGGCTATATTGAATGTGGAAGAAAGAACACAAATGAAAATAGTTATGAGCCTCTGGACGGAAGCAGGGCTATTAAATAAGATGTAGAGAGATGGGAGTAAGCGGAGATTAAAATCAGGCAGTAAAAGGACAGAACTAGAGTACTACTGATGAGCCACACTCCGGGACAGATGGTGGCAGTAAAGAGCCATTAAACGCCGTTAAACACCAACCAGAAGCAGAAGCACTGTGCCAAAACATTGTTGATGCCTCACGGGTGTAAAATCGTATCCACGTATCATTGAGATGTTCTCGGTCTCATCATGTTGTTGTTTTCATTTTACCTTTTGAAATCTAAAGTTGTTGGCGCTCACATCTCGCTTAAAATGGCGCGAAACAACCAACGCATTGGTTTTGTTGTGTTAGAATGCCGGAGGAGACTGGCACCAGTGAGCCAGGTTCTGCCCAGGGTTTTTTCCTCTATAAAGAGGTTTTTTACCTGCTCTATTGGTCCATTTAACAGACAGGCAGCAACAGCGCCCCCAGTTATGGGAATGGCAACAGATAAAAATGCAGCCGTCTCTGCTCACATATTAAGACACACTGATGGTAATTTATGTAATTACCCTATTTAAACATCCACTTAAACGTCTCCTTTAAAGACAAATGGCTTCAATTGCTCCTTCTTACAACGAAACAAGATCATGTAAACGTGTTTATGATTCATTTTAAAGTTTATAAGAGTTATGCAAGATTCTCATTGGTTTATTGGCCAAGAAACAAAAGTGCCTTACAAATACTTATATTATATCTGATAATGCCATTTTTTGTTTTTAAGGTGTGTCTGGCATAATTGTTTGTTGTGTCAGACATACAAGTACTATGAGACTAAAAGTATGACTGTGTAGAAAAAATCTATTTATGCTGTGCAGTCTGGTTTAATTCGCCCAAATGTCGGTATTACATATTGATGACTACAATCAGTCATGTTGACAACTAATAATGTTAATAATTGTCAATAATCAAAAACAGCATCAAAATATTTGAGTGCAAAGACATTTCCCTTTTCAAACATGCTGAAAAAACGAAGTGAGGGCGAGACTTTGATAAGTCCCTTGAGCAACGTAGTGGGAAATTTAGATTTGCACGTTGTTCTCGCATAAGTTCTTGATTATGATTTTTTTAAAGCTTCGCATTTCGCCTGGACCAATGACCATCTTGCACGTCATCTGCCAACGTGATTTGTCTGGACCAATCACTCTTACATGTCATCGTGCCGACTTACAGCCAACCAAATGGTGACGTCATCCTTTGTCACGGGACCCCGAGACAATTTTACACCTGAGCCAATTTGGTACTTATAGCGGATTACGGTTTTATTTTGTTGGAATGATTATTTGTATTTGGAGATGATGCCCGTAACCTGAATGATGTCTCATTTAACATGGAATGTATTCTCGATGTCTCGCTCATCACAACAATCCGCAAACGTTACCAATACACTGAACAGCACAAAGCTTGTAATTTATCTTATAAACAAACATAAACCTGTTTTAGTGCTCGTAGTTGCAATTTCAATGATATAGCCACGTGTGTTCTTCAACGAGCTTTCCACGAGAAATGTTTATACTTTTATTGAGAATCATGTGAGTAGATTGACGAATTGCAGTTGAAAGCAGATCATTAGCATATTAGCAGGCAGGTGGTGAATGGTAAAAAAAAAAAAATCAAGTAAATCTAAACTGATATCCAAAGATCTTGACAAACGCTTTGGCTTAAGAGTCCAAGTCTTGGTTTTGGATTTTGGCTTGTAAAGAATTGCATTGCCACGTGGCTTCCAAACAACTTCCTTTGTTCTACTTTAGGTTTAGTGGCGGCCATCTTAAATATGTGGGACACGCCTGCTCTCTTTCAAAATAAAAGTCTGATTATAGGAAATAAATGAATTGAACCAATTGCAAACAAAGAAGCATTAATATCACAAAGATGTTACAGTGCTAACTAAACATTCAGGCTCAATTTCAGTCTTGTGGAAGGATGAAGTCTCAAGAGTCTGGAACAGTCGTGACAAGTTGTCGTCTTCTCGTCTCAGTCGTGTGCTTTTATGTCATCTTTGGCCAGCTTGTAGTTTCGCACAAGGCCGACATTCTGTTAGTTGTAGTTCAGGCAATGTACTTGACATCTACTTGACCTCGTTCTTGCCTCAAGTTCTTGCCTCTTCCCTGTCACTTTATTTGTTGAGCCTTTTTAAAATCTGCTCAGTTGAAACAAAGTGCTTTACTGATTTAAAAAAAAAAAAACATACGAATTTTAAACGGGATAAGAGAAAGGCATCAAGCACAATTATTGTACAATGTACATTTTAGCACAATAAATAATGTTCATATAATTGCAATAGTAAGTCTTACGTTTTTTTTTATTTTTTTTACTGTTTTACCAATTTTTTTTAAAAAAGCGTTTTTCATCTTTTGTAAAAAAAAAAAAATGAATAAAACAGTAAAAAAAATTAAAGTTTTAAAGTTTCGATTTCATAACATTTATTAAAAAAAAAAGTCTTTGCCGCTATAGCCACATGTCTGTAACTGAATTACACTCTGCATTTAACCATCTAGTGAAGCCACAGACACACACACACACACACACAGTGAAGTGACACACACTAACCCAGAGCAGTGGGTGCATGTTATTGGACTGTGAGAGCAAACTGAAGACCCGAAAGAAACCCACGCAGGTCCACAGATGAAAGACTTTTAGCTTTAATGGGTTTTATATATTAAAAAGAAATGTATAGTATCTTGAATCTCTACAAATTTCAGTTAGAATACGTTCAAAAGTTTATTCAGTCAATATAGTTGATTGATGGAATCAAGTCTGTGCTGCAGGACACAACTCACAATTGCAATGACAAAAAAACACAACTTGTATCTTGACTCATTAATCGTTTTGCTTGCATTATTTCTCCAGCATAGGCTTTCTGCTTTACATTAGCTTCATGGAGACTCCCATTAAGAGTAAGACCACAATGCGACTTACACATTCAGAGTAGTTTCTCATTTGAAGCAATTTGTTTCACGGAAAATGCAAATGCACCTTTGATTTAGAAAGCGGGTTTATTAAAAACGCATTACTAGTGACTGAGTCTGCTAATTGCTGAACTCCAATCGCAAAATCGTTGCTATGATCTGACTGAAGTGAGTCTACCGCGTTGATGAACGGATGGACATCACACACTTTCAGTCCACTGGCATCGCTTTTGTCTTCAGAGGGTGAACAATCTTTCACGAAGCCGATGCCTAGGCTAATTGTGCATCTCCGTGTGCGGGATTCCGGTAGATTCTGTCCTGTTCCACTTCCCGAGGGATTAATTAGTCTCTGGAGTGCCGGCGTAAGAGCGTGAAACTGCTGTCGGGATGAGATGATACGGATAGGAGTCAAATCAAAGACAAATGCAGAACCACTCGCATTTCCCATATTTTTTAAGTCTTTTTTTTTAAGTATTGTTTGCCAGGTGTATACTTTTACTTGTTTTTTTGGTTGCTACTGTAACATCTTTCATTTGTGAGACAAATAAAGATTTTATCTATCCATCTATACACCTATCCATCCATCTATCTATCTATCTATCTATAAACCATGTCGATAAACTTTTATCGTTGCTAAAAACCCATCTCTTTTCCATGGCATATGACCCAGCATAAACATTTTGGTTTTATTTTTGGTTAATTTTAATCATACGTTTTAGTCCTTTTAATCTTTTTGTGCTTTTTAGTAATATATATATATATATATATATATATATATATATATATATATATATATATATATATTTGTTAATTTTATTATGATTGGATTTGTGGATTATGTGATTGTTTTAATGTAAAGCACTTTGGTCAGTCTACTGTTTTTAAAAGCGTTTCTATAAATAAAGTTGACTTGACATCTATCTATCTATCTATCTATCTATCTATCTATCTATCTATCTATCTATCTATCTATCTATCTATCTATCTATCTGTCTGTCTGTCTGTCTTTCTATCTAAAAAAATCCATATCCATCAGCCTGGAAATAGCATGAAATGTATTAAAAATTCATCTTTCTCAATTACGTGTTGAGCTAGACCATTTCCCATACAATATACATTATAGACCTTTGAAACTCACACTCACAGTTCTGTGTGTGTGTGTGTGTGTGTGTGTGTGTTGGGCGGGGGGGGGGGGGTCTCACCATTGTAAGTAAAGCACATGGTGGTTCCTTGAGAATTGAGTGAAGACCTTGTGACCAGGAGCAATTATGTCACCTTTGATATTTCGTACAATTAAGGTTAATTACGAAAGAAATCAATAGCTCACTCTGCCACTTTTAATTAGATATTCGATCCAGGTTTTGTTTGCAAAATCCAGACCAGACAAGATGTTACACACAATGAACCTCTCCATCTCGGCAGTAAATAAATTACAGAACAGTCGCTGTTTTATTTCTGAACTACCACTTTCACACAAATGTGGGTGAAATCAATTAGAATCATTTCTGTAGGGTCATAATTGCATTACATAGTATGAATAGATTGATGAATGAATAAATGGATTAACAGATGGATAGATAGATAGACAGATGGATAGCTGGATAGATAGATAGATAGATAGATAGATAGATAGATAGATAGATAGATAGATAGATAGATAGATAGATAGATAGATAGATAGATAGATAGATAGATAGATAGATAGATAGATAGATAGATAGATAGATAGATAGATAGATAGATAGATAGATAGATAGATAAATAGATAGATAGATAGATAGATAGATAGATAGATAGAT
>MU204344.1:303529-316078 GCA_017309775.1 Paedocypris sp. Pulau Singkep | reverse complement strand
ATACAGTGTAAATTCTGCTCATGCATCTGTAAATAAGATTTATATCTATTCCTGCATAGATGGCTCATAGTATCTGTAAACATAGTCTCTGTTCATAGCTTTTAATTCACGTCTCTGCACATGTACATTCTGTATATTTTAACTTATAACCGATATTCAGCACTTACTGCTCTAGCACTTCTGGTTAGACATAAACTGCATTTCGTTGCCTTGTACCTGTACATGTGTAATGACAATAAAGTTGAATCTAATCTAAATCTAATCAAATTTAGTATTTATTATTATATTATAATAATATATATTTATAAAATAGTGTTTATTTGTACTTCATCATGCATTAAAAATAAAAGCAGCTATACCAAAAGATGAATACAAATGTATTTAAAAATTTAAAATAGAGGTTACTTTAATTTTTTATATGAATTAGCTTTTTGTTTTAAAATGTGAGGAACCCTTTAAAAATTTGAGTTGATTATATTTCTGCATCATAGAAACGAAAAAAAGAAAAAATGTTGTTCTCATTTTTGATCCCCGAGTCACTACGTCTTCCGTTGCGCTCCTAATTCTGTTATTACGGCATGTCATTATTAATGCGCTGAGCCTCTTCACTCTTACTGATTTATAATTAAGCATTTCTACTATATAAATATGCTATTAAACACATAATTTAGAGAAAGTGATCGCTAAAACACTTTTTTTGAGCTTCACATTTAGAGAAAATAACCGCTAAAGCGTCAAATTTCATTGTACTTTAAAGTTAATATAACAAGATACTTTACAGGTTTGACTGACAGACGACACGCTAAGTGTAATGTATTGATATTAAACTTGTCTGTAGAGGGCGATGCTCGCAATGCGTCGTTGCTGATGTACTGTTGCCGAAGAAGTCAGTAAAAAGTACGAGTGAGATGAAAGACTCGAGTTAAATGTTATGAAGCATATTGATGCGGAACAGGACGTTTTGCCATTACTTCAATGGTGTGGCGTTCGTGCGTGAATGTGCGTGCGTGCGTCAGACGCAAGCTCATGTGAATGTATTAAAATATGTACATAAATGTGGGGTAGTTTAACAGATGTGTTCTACCAGAAGTCCATCTCACTTTTTTTATTTTTATTTATTTATTCCTTACTAACCCACGATGCAGGGGTGTTTGGCAGTGGTGCTTGTATTCTCTTATATGTCATTCATGCATCTATATATATGGACATTGTGTGCACAGTAACATTGCGAGACACACAGCGGGTTTTTTTTTCCCTCTCTTTTCTCCGCTGTTACTGTTCTCTGTAAATTTTGGTTATTACTGTGAATAAATTAATTACTTATAAATAAATGAAAAAAAAACAATTAAAATAATTATTTAAAAAAAAAATCTTATTAGAGGCAATACGCCAAAAGTCAAAAGATTTGAACATAAAGAATAATTCGAACATCTCTCATTAAATACTTCTTAATCGCCTCTCCGCCATTGGTCTCAACGATGTCCCCATGAAATGGTTTCACTCCTACCTCACCGACCGCTCACAATTTATCCGCCTTAAATCCTTCGAATCACAGTCCTCCCCAGTCACCACTGGCGTTCCCTAGTGTTCAGTCCTGGGGCTCTTACTCTTTATTATCTACATCTTATATCTAGAAATATCTTCTGCAACTTCAACATCCTGTTCCACTGTTTTGCTAACGACACACATCTCTACATTTCATGCCCACCAAATGCTAAACTCCCACCCACCATTCTAATTGACTGCCTGTTCGAATTAAAGTCCTGGTTCACAAGCAACTTTCACAAACTCAGAAAAAACTGAACTATTGCTGGTGGGCACTAAACCTTCCATTTCAAAGGGTGCCACTTTTGCCCTGTCGTTAGACAGCTATGTGGTGGACCCCTCCCCCCATGTTAAAACCCTAGGTGTCATCCTCGACAGCTCACTATCATTTCAACCTCATATCACTAATATCACTAGATCGGCTTACTTCCAACTGCGCAACATATCCCGCCTGCGCCATTCCCTTGCCCCTAAATTATTAAACCATCATATATTGTGATGGCATATTATGTGACCATGTAAAACTATCGTAAAAGTTCACACCGTCTATGTAGTTTTAGTTTAGCATCTTTAGGATCTCTGAAGGTTTTCTGAATGCCATCCACCTTGAAAATCAGCACAGCAGGGAAGTTTGAAAATGAATTCCTCTTTTGATGAGTTCAGCGCGGTCAGTTGGAGAGGTGTCAGGAACGGTGCGCAGCGGCTGGTACGTATGCGTCTTGTCGCTGTCAGTTGACATCTCTGCAGTGCAGTTACATCTCTGGAGCGATGAATCTTTACAACGACAGGTCGTGGACGGCCATCCGTTTGCGCATCAAGTCGGTGTGCGCGGTTGATCTCATTACAAGGGGCTGGAAGCTCGAGCAGCTTTGGTATGAAAGACGAAAAAAATTGTAACGAGTCGCTTCCCTCCACGGTTTCCTTGAGGTTGAGAATCTGAATATTATCCCAATCTAGAACGACTCTCCAGACCGGTGATTTTTTTTTTCCGCGAGTGTAGTGTTAAGTGTTTCGATTGCGAATAGTCTCTTTTGCAGTGGAGGTGCAGTGAAGTGGCCTTGTCGATGCGCTTAATGATGCACTCTACCTTAGTGTCCACTCTCCAGACCGGACTCTAGTTTTGCAAAGGCCTTATTCATCACCTTTTGAGTGCGCCGTCCTTCCTCAGCAACCATGTCGACGATGTGCAAGGCCCCGTGTGAAAAGTCAGATGGCGAACTTTCAACCACCTGCTCACTCGAGCAATCCTTGCCTAATACTCGCGAATGGTCCGGCTTGCACTGTTTGGATGGTTCATCACAGATCACGGATAAAAAGTAAAAAAAACTAAATAGCGGCGCATAAAATGATGGATTGCGGCAAATAAAGTGTAACGGAAATATGTTGGGAGAGATGAAAAATACGACCGTTCACTCCAATGCCATAATCGGAAGCCCCATTACTTATTTTATCTTGTCACCTGTGGAACTGAGACTGCCTTGATCAAAGTCAAGAACTACTTAACAAGCAGATGTCTTGAGATTAGCAGGAGGTTCAGGTCAAATCTAGGAAATGATACTATTACTTTATTTGTTCTGAAAGAAAAGTTTGGACATTTGAGGAAGCACTTTAACTGTGAAAGATGTTTCACTGTCATCGTCAATCGTGCTAATTTGCATAGCACTGGTGTTAGGCACAAAGTGCTGAATAAACGTTACTTGTTGTCCACATTCGCATGTGCATACATTGTGTACGTTTTTAATTTTTGCACATAATAAATAGCTACACTTACATATAAAAACTTGATGTGATGTTCACCATGTCGGGCTAAAGATAAGTTAGCTGTGAAAAATCCTTCTTTTTATGATATATAATAAAGTGCGGTGCATGTGATATATTTTCCTAGTTTTACATAAGTTAGGGTGGCTCAGTGGTGTAGTGTTTGCCACTTATGTATCAAAGGACTTGTTTAGCTCAGGTCTGGGTCTTTGTATGGCAAGGGTCTGTTCGACATGCTTGTGTTTTCAACCACTCCAAAAGTTTAAAAGCTTTTAATTAGGAGAATTTGAGTGTTTGACTAATTTTTCTTTTTTTTTACATTTATACATAAAAGTGCCCTTTAAGTGAAAATGTGTGAAAGATTTTTATCTTTCTTGGAGGCTTCATAATAATTTTAAATCAGTCAGGTGTTTCATCATGGCCAAGATGGTTCAGGTCTCTGTCAAAGGCAGTTGTTCAGAAGCTGGATTCAGGAGTAATGCATGAGCCTACACAGCGGATCTTTTATACCCTAAATGACGTCAGATATCGCGTGATTATCAGCAGGATGCAAGATTTGTCAGAGGAGTACAGAAGCATGCGATATCTATGTATAACAAGCTAGACGTTGCTATGGTGACACGCAATCAGGTCTTCATTCGGCCTTCAAGGTCTCAACATGAGGAGAGTAAGAATAACATTATTAAACACTAATTATAAGTTTTTATATCCTGAATATTATCTTTGGTCAATCATAAATTAATATAAGTTCTGAGTTTGAGTTCTGCGTCTTTTTAAGAAGCTTTTCGCAGTTTAAAAATGTAAATCTTTTACATTTACATTCTTCTTTACATTACTTTTACAAAAATGTAAAGAATTAACACTTTTTATTCAGAATATCTTGTATAAAAATCTTCCCCACACATACGCAGAGAAAAATAAGTCAAAACAACTTCTTGATAGCCACGTACACGAATATCAAAAACAATTCAACAGCCTTCAATCACACAGTAAAGCGGTGTCTGGCTGTGTCGCGTTTACTTAAGATTGATATTATATTCAGTTATAGGATTTAAGTTATTACAAATAAGATTTAAATTATTAGAAATCTAACAATGTGTGATGGTTGTGTCTAACCTTCAGGCTCAGGGTAACTGAGTAATTCTCCAGCTCCCCATTAATCAGAAATGTAATAGTTGCTCAGAAAATTAATAGATATGTACATCAGAGCTGTAAAATCAAATAGCATGTAGCTAACTGCGCAACTAACTGCAAACATGTGCTACATAGACCAGTAGATGGCGCCACACTCAATATAATAGTGTTTATCTCCTATTACTGCCACTCATATTATTGTAGGTGGTGATTTTAACTGTGTTTTGGATCCAAAGATGGACAGGTTCCCTGCCCGATCTGATCCGTCATCTAGGTCTGTTACAAACAATTTAACTGAGTCATTAGACTTGGTGGATGTTTGGAGACTCCAGCACCCAACCAGTACAGAATATTCATATTTCTCCCATGTCAACAAATCATATTCTAGAATAGATTATTTCCTTATCGATTCTAAACTACTGTCAGACGTTTCGTCAAATAAATATAATAATATTTTAATAACAGATCATGCAGCTGTAACTTTCGTTTAGCTCTGGACGGACGAAGCCTAGTTATAATTGGAGACTATTCATCGCATCAAAAGCAGAGATGGTGAAATGTTGACCAACTCAAAAGATGTTAATATGGATGGAATTTCATGGAATTTTATACTGAATTGTACAAGTCAAAGATGACTGCAGCACCCGAGGCCATTGCTGACTTTCTTCACTCTCTCCCTCATCCGAAGCTAAGTGAGTCTGATCAGGAGAGATTGAACACTGACATTACTCTGGCAGAGGTATTGGAGGCTCTGAAGGCCTTTCTTCGAGGAAAGGCCCCAGGTCCCGATGGCTTCTGTATTGAGTTTTACCAGAAAAATGCTGGGATAATCGCTCCTTTGATGTTACGCATGTTTAACTATTCATTTTCTGAGCAGAAATTTCCTTCCTTAGTTTACTCTGCTAATATTTCTTTAATACATAAAAAAGGTAAAGATGAGACTGATGTGGCATCATTTCGTCCTGTTTCTCTTCTCAATACAGATTTAAAAGTGTTCACAAAAATTCTGGCGATCAGACTGAACAATTGTATCACATCTATTATTCCTCCAGACCAGGTAGGGTTTATTCCAAATAGATTTTCTTTTTCTAACCTCAGACGTCTGTTAAACATAATATATACCAAAGATAGTTTCGTCTGGCAATAAAAATTACGAAGTGAACAACAACAACAACAACGAGTCATGATGTGAACAACGAGTCAAAACATGCGAGGTGAATATTGCAGACGGAGACGCCACAACTTCCAGCGACACCTGAAGCTGCACAAAGGTATGTTTTGAATGAACGTCAAGACGATCTTATTAGCTAAGTGACCTACTAGCTGCGTGATTATATCAATGAGGCTGTACATTTACTCAGCATCACCTGCCAAACTCCTGCTGCACACACACCCTACAGCACACAAGGGATTGTGACATCTCTGTCTCTCTCTCTCTCTCTCTCTCTCTCTCTCTCACTCCCTCTCCCTCTCCCCCCCCCCCCCTCTCTCTCTGTTTTGGTTATAAGTGTGAAGGGAGTTAAATCGAGTAAAATGAAGCTGTCTCTAGGACTCATCCAAGTACTGTACATGTTTTGATGAAAGCATGGTTATTCATTTAAGCATGTTTACGTTTTGAAACAATTTCAGGTGAAGATCATTTCAGATTTCAGACCTGTTTTTCTGTTTAACATTTTTTTCTGCAATATTCTGGGGAGATTAGTGTCGTGTCAAGTGTGTAAAATTTGTTCAAAATTAACACGTGTAAAAACTCCTGAGTCCGTCAGTGAACAATTGGTCCGTTCACTTGTGGAGTGTCAGCTGAGACTCACAGACTGGAGCGAGCAGCACCAGCCCATTTTTTGTGGTTTGGTCAAAATAGTTTGTTCGTTCTTTCATTTGTCATGTGACTGCTGCGCTGTTAACACAACAATGGCATCTATCTTTTAACACAAAAGATGCAGGACACAGATCGTGTTAATGTGGTGTGTATTTGGTAGGTTTTCAAATGATATTAATTACTTTGTGGCATGTTGTGAATTATATGTTGTCCACTGAAGCAAACCATGTTGTCGTTTCTGTAGTGTTTTGTTTGAGAGCGCTGTAAATTGTTGTCTCGGCAACAGTGCCGCATGCTGTATAAAATGGACAAGTTACTCAAAACGAATTGTTCACTTTACAGTTCGAGAGTTAAAGATTGATTCAGTTAAATGAATCGAACTTTCCACCACATGACAGCAGCACTTTCTCAGAAAATATAATTTGTAGCTTTATGTGTCTGAGCAATGTTTTTTCATTTAAAAATGGTTTGTTTAATAAATACAGGTGATTCAACCTACATAGAGTATAATAAATGTATACTTTTTATTTTTCTTTTAAAAAGACTCGAAAAGACTCAAAAATCAAACCGTAGAACTTGGACTCGACTTGCGACTTGTTAGCTATTGACTTGGACTTGACTTGAGACTTGCTTGTCCCTGACTTGGGACTCGAGGGCAGTGACTTGAGACTTACTTGTTACTTGTCTAACAGTGACTTTGTCCCACCTCTGGTTGCAACTGACAAGATTGATTATCTCGGCATTGTGATTACCAGGAACTTCGCAGATTTGGCTAAGCTTAACTTTTACGTCTCGTATCTATCAAAGATCTATATGTAGGCAACACGCTGGCCTCTTTCCCTCAACTCAGGTCGGCTTTTGGCCTCCCAGCCTCACACTTTTACAGATATCTACAGGTTAGGGATTTTGTTCACAAAGATTTTTCAAATTTTCAAATTTTGCCCGGTGTTGAAAACATTCTGAACCTTTTCTCAAACTCTCCAAACTCCAGATATCTGACCTCTAAGTTTATCAATGCATTTAAGGATGTGTCTGATTTCTCATCTGATCACGTGAGGTCTGCGTGGGAGAGGGATCTGGGTATCCACATCTCTGAAACGGATGGGAAAAAATGCCTTTCATCGGCTTATTCTTGTTCCATAAATTCTAGACATCACCTCATTCAATTCAAAGTTCTGCATAGACTCCATAAGTAAAGCTAAGCAGGTTTTACCCATCTCTCTCTCCCACGTGTGATAGATGTAAGGCAGCAGATGGAACTCTGGCACACTCGTTTTGGTTCTGTATCCCTATTCAAAAGTTTAAAAAAGTTTCGCTAAATTTGATAAGCTATGGGAACCTGTTTTCTCACTCCTAAACCGCCACAAGGACTGAGGTCGTCTATGTCCCCTTACTGTTTTATATTGTCCATAATTGTCAACTGATTACCTTATGCTGCTTACGTCATTGTTGTCACGTACTTTTGTTTTCATACAGATTGTTTTGTGAAGGGTTTGTTTGTATGTGATTGTTGGTTACAAAAACTTCAATAAAAATAATATTCAAATATAATAGTGTTTTCTGAATGTAAAATACAGTACATACGTATTAAAATTGTGCTAATAAATGTATAAAAAAATGTTACATAAAAAAATCATCACGCAACAACAATGAGGGCAGCCTTTCTTCAAAATGGTAAATCCGGTTTGCTCAGTGTTTTATGTAAGGTTTAGTGTTTTTGAAAACTAATTGAATTGTCCTTACTGTAAAGGAAAAATACCAAACCAAAACAGGAATTTCTTGTTGTGGTCGGAAAAGTCAGTTTGTGTGTGTGTGTGTGTTACTTTTTGGTTTTCATTTCGTTCCATTTAGTAGAACTACTTTATAGATATAGACAAATATCTATTTAATGTCACTCTTAATGTGAAACAAAGTTAGCATCATATCATACTCTGATTGGTTCATCAATTTTTGTACTTTGCATTAAATTTGATTTCAAGACTCATTTAGCTTGAATTATTCACGAATGCGCATGCACACGCACACACGCACACACACACACACACACACACACACACATTCATGGTATCATTACACTTTTTTTTCTCTCCATAGAAAACAAATCATTTAAATTTCAACATTCAGACATTTAGGTGTCAACACATTAATTTGTTTTTTTTTATATTGATGTTTTTATTCTTTATGAGTGTTAATGATGTGGAAGAAAACGAGTAAAGACAATTGGTAGTAAGATTTTGAGGTTTACATTAGAAAGTTTGTTTGTGAGTTTATGCCCCATTCAGAAGAGTTATCCAAGACTCCTCTGAGGAAGAGTGAATTCCAAATGCTGGATATAAAACATCCTTGAACACAGCGCTGAATGTATGAAGATGCTGTTTTCTCCCTCCTTGGCCAGTGCTGTAGAAAGCCACAGTTCCTCCTTCATAATCCAGGGTAACTTCAACCTTTTTTGGTGGCACAAGCAGTCCCTCACCAGCAACTACACTGATTGAATCATGACTGGCTATGAGCTTCTTGCTCTTCCACTGCAGCCTCCAGGAGCTGGTGTTGTGACCCAGCCTGCTATGATCACCTTTCCGCTGGATGCTTTTGTAGCATAGTCCCACAGACCACGTGCATCCCGTGCCAATCTCCACTGCCCACAAATGAACTCCACCAGAGAAACCTTGGGAGCACATGACCTGGGAGGTTGTGCAAAAGCGTTCAACAGAATATCCAGAGGTACTGTTCTTGGATCCTCCACAGAGCTTCACTGTTTTGAGATCAGTGCTCAGCAGAAGACTAGAATGTGCGGTGGCGGGATTGAAAGTCAAATCTAGAGGGTTCATAATTCCATGAAGGCATTCTAAAAGAAGGCTCATCTCTACATGGAAAGCATCTGTTTGTAGAACTGAGCGCAGATGCTTGTCATTAGAAATCGGTTGGGCCAGTAGGCTAGGAATGGCTGCGATAGCTGCCTGCCGTACCCTTGCCTCAACATTGAGGTAGTGCTGAATGAAAAAAAACTCGGACGATTGAGAGAGAACTTCTCTGGTGCACTGGAGGGCTTCGTGAAACTGTTGCTGACATCCCTCCATTTCACTAAGGTTGGACTGACAGCTTTTGTCACGAAGACGAAATTCATCGTCCACTGCAGCAGTCATTCGATTCTGCAGAACATCACATTAAAGACGGTTAAGGCAGAATTAGAAGGGTGTTTGCTCAAAAGTTATATGAATTTAGGGCAGAGATACATGTAGAGAGACACGTGTCAAAAAGCAAACACATCTGGGGCAGATTTTAGCCTGAAGAGTGACACATCTGGTATATATCAGACGTGGCCATTGGTGATACAAGTAGTGTGATTTTATTTCTCTCAGATTTGCGAGTTAAATTAAATTGTAAGTTATGAAGTCAGAAAGACAGAATTAATAAAATTGAAATGATTAATTAAATTTAATTATAAATTTTTGTATGTATTTTTCCCTGTTAAATCATTGTTTTGCTTTGTTTTATTTGCGCCTGCAACATTTATTTTTTTAACTTTAAACTTTAACTTTTGTTTCCTTTTTTGTAATTTGTTTCAAAGACAAATTTGAATGATGTTGCTTTCTGTCAAATATAACAATTAAATGATTTAATGAAAGCAACGATATTCAAATTTATGAAAATGTGAAAGGTCGAATTGTATGTGATTTGTGACAGGTACAGGTGACAGTTACAAAAACTTTGCGTGTACATCCGTACTAAAATATCAAAGTGAAAATCATATCTTGTGTAGTGTAGGCTACGCTCCAAACATCTTTGAGAATAAATTCCCCCTAGATACAATATGGTTCAGCGACAGAATTGCCCCTATAACCAGTTCCTTCTTACCTTGTATGTTCTTATAAGAGCACTCATATTTTCTAGCAATATGTTTGCTCTGGCCACCAGTTTGTCTTCAGCTTTATCAACAGCTCCATATCTTTCTTTGGCGTTTTTCAGAATAACTTCTGTCATCTGTAGTTTGTCTGACACTGTCTTGGATTGGTCAGCAAGAACTCTCTTCATTTCTCCCATTGCCACCTCAAAGGTCTGAACATCGTGGTGCTGGTGAGTGCCCTCCAACACACAATCAGGGCAGAGGAACAATCGCTCCTGAGTGCAAAGGTACTCTGTGTTTTTCATGTGCACTGGACACCTTCTGCCATCCCGCTCTGCAAGCACTTCCATTAAAGTATGTCTTGATTTGTGTTTCTCCTCATGTTTCTTGAGATGTCCAGAGCACAGTGCCATTTCACAGCGTGTGCAGAATTTAACAGCTGGACTTGACCCATTTAGACACTGGTCACATAAAACTGGAGGTTCTCCTCTCAGACTGGCACCACATGTGACTGCCAGAAACCCGTCCACAATTCCACTTAGTTTGAAGTTCTTTGCAAGAGAATCCGTGTTGCCATACTCTTCTCTGCATTCTGGACAACGTCTTGGGCTCTTGTAATCGTCTTTGTCCGAGGCACTTTGAATGCAACTTCGACAATAGTTGTGTCCACACGGAAGCGCCACAGGTTCGTTGAATAGCTGCAAACAAATCGGACAACTCAATTCTAAAGCTAGACGCTCCTCAGGTTTACTTTGAGACATGTTGGAAGGTTCTGTGTGAAAGCCCAACTGCATGCTCATGTATAAGCACCTACAAAGTGATCTCAGTGGTTACTGGCAAACTTGTTTGAATCCTGCAGAGCAACATTCTTCTTTTGGTTGACTTTATCGAGAACTGCATAAGTTAGGTAAGAGAACAAAAGTACACGTGTTGACTTTGTGAAACAAAAGCCTGTAGTGAAAAACAGCACACAAATCAGTGGAGGCTAGGACATGTTCTTACTAAACACAGATTCCTCCTGAAGTGAGAAATGTGTCCGTCTGTAGCAAATATGTGTCAAGAAATGTTTTTCTGCATAAACCAAGCATGTGCTTTTACGTCACAAATGCGTTTCAGGTTAAAGAGAGAAGAATGTATTTGGTTAGGTTGGTAACAAATTTCAAGATGCCAAGATCACACTCTCATACAGAGCTCTAAGTATCATATGAAATGCTTTCAATTAAATTCAATTAAAAAAAACATTATTCATCCCCGGGGTGAAATTGCTTTTCCGGTCTTTCCTGTCTTTCTCTCTCTCTCCTAACTTGAATTGTATATGACATTAAACATAGTGCTTTTAATTTCTATTATATAATATATTAGTGTTTTGAATTCATGGAAGTATCCTTTTTTACACTGCATTGTTTAATTTATTAGAATGTAGTCTTGCATAATGCCGCTAAACGTATAATTACCGCTTATGTAACACAAAATAAAAAATATTTCAACAAACAATACATATTTCTTTATACTAATATGCGTACTGCCAATGGGGTGTCGTTACTTTAAAGAAGTTTTGATACTTGATCTAACTTGTAATAGAATCAACAGTAGGAAAGCAGCCGAACCAGATGGCATCAGCTCCAGACTCCTCAAGTCCTGCGCAGATGAACTTTGTGAAGTCCTGGAACTAGTCTTCAATCTGAGCCTCAAGCTGAGGAAGGTCCCACAGCTCTGGAAGACCTCCTGTGCCTAAGACACCACAGGCCAAAGACCTCAACAGCTTCAGACCGGTGGCTCTCACGTCCCATCTAATGAAGACACTGGAGAGACTAGTCCTGGGTCACCTCAGATCTGCTGTGGGAACCTTCCTCGACCCACTGCAGTTTGCCTACAGACATGGCATGGGAGTGGAAGACGCCGTCATCTTCCTTCTACATCGAGCTCTTTCTCACCTTGAGAAGCCTGACAGTAGCGTGAGGATCATGTTTTTTGATTTCTCCAGCGCCTTCAACACCATCCAGCCGGTGCTTCTGGAACACAAACTGGAGGAGGCTGGTGTGGACCTCTATCTGACGGAGTGGATCATGGACTATCTGACAAACAGGCCACAGTTTGTGAGAGCCAAGGACTGTGTGTCTGACTCTGAGCTGCAGTGTGGGGGCTCCACAGGGGACTGTACTGGCTCCTTTCCTCTTCACCCTCTACACCTCAGACTTCAGACACAACACGGACGGCTGTGTTCTGCAGAAGTTCTCTGATGACTCAGCAATTGTTCGGTTAATCACAGGAGATAACGATGCTGAGTACCGAGGACTCACTCAGGACTTTGTGGACTGGTGTCGGCGGAACCACCTCCTGATCAACGCAGGGAAAACTAAGAAGATGGTGGTGGATTTTCGCCGGCGACATTCTACTGTCATCCTACCGATGCACATCCAGGGAATGGACATTGAGAGAGTAGACTCTT
>MU204344.1:281169-296540 GCA_017309775.1 Paedocypris sp. Pulau Singkep | reverse complement strand
CTCTCTCCCACATATGTCCAATGCTATCAGAATGTCTTGTTCTATTTATATATGAAATTCCAAAACACTAAAGTTGTATTTAAAAATGTTACATTATTTAAAAACACGGACTTCCGACTTTGCCTGAGAATATTTCTAAAATGCTAGGATTTTTACAAATATTCTTTAAAGAAATTGTGAAAATATAAAGTTGAACAGTGGAATGCTTTGCTTTGTTAAGTTTCTTTTTTTCATCTAATACCTTGTCAGATGCTTACTCTATATATACGACAATAAATGCTTTACATAATTAACTAGACCAATTTGAGTAATACTATAAAAGCATTGAACATTATACTTTTTTCAGCAATTCCCTAACCAAATGTGGCTTTAGTTATTTGGCAAGTTTCTTTACATTGTTTTTAATCAGTTCTTAGCTGTCCTATTGTAATTATACTTACAATAATGTAGTGCATAAATCGTATTTTAATAACATAGTGATTTTTGACCAACATTGTTATCACCTTAACCCCTTGATTGAGAGGTCAGTTCTACATTTCTCATGACCTAGAACTGCATTAATCTAACCTTTTCTGTGATCCCAAAGTGATCTTTCACAAAAACACCTCCAAGTTAAGAGAAGCTCTTCCCCCACTAGAATGGCCGCCCACAGGAAGTTGATCTCTTTGGAAGGAAATGGCTCCCAGATGTGAAGTGGCGACCCAAAACTCATGAAAAAAGGTGAGTAAGGGTCAGACTTGTAGAAAGACAAGACAAAAGATTGATCAGGACTCTCGCCTTGATCAGAAAATTGAGATTAAGTGGCACAAGTTGCACAAGTCTTTTTGAGTGTACAAATCTTTGTGAAGTAACAATCAATTATTGTTTAGTAACAATAAATTAAGAAGTTGGTTTATTTGACTACATATAGTGTTCTGTTTTTGTAAGTGTAAAAAAAACACCTGACATGCATCGATAAACTGATTTGACACACCACATGTTTTTTTTCTTTGCGTTTTCTTTGCAAAAGTAAAACAGATTTTGTAACATAAATACAATGAATTAAAGGCTAAAACTCTTTATGAATTTCAATGAATACCTTAATAACGATCACTCAAAGTACTAATCCATTTAACCATTTACTTGGATGTGGTACTCGAGGAGATTTGATTTCTCTAAATTCCAGTACAGCTTGTTATTGCTAAATTGTCATTGCATTAGCAACAAACTGAAAATCAAACACAGGCTTTTGCAACTTCACTTTGTTCTGCAGGCTAGCAACAGTGAAGTCATTGTAGTTCTATCAAACAAGCTCACAGCTGTGCTTAGAATATGAACTTTGTACATGCTGTTTCAAGTCTCTTTTGATTGACACGTAAGTGAGCCACAAACTTGTGTCCATTTTGGTACCTGCGGGCCCTACAGGAGCAAAGGGGTAGTATCAGGGTGAGGTGGACTGTTGTGGGGGCAAATAGAGAAGGATAGAAAGGAGGGAAGAGAAGAGCTCAGGAGGGGGAAAGCGAGAAGCCTCAAGTGTTAGTGAAACATTATGTCACGGCCTTGATGAGGAAATGAAATGCGCAGCATCAATCAGGCCATGAGCCAAGATCAAAGCCAACCCCACACTCTCCCATATGGTTCTGTTTGACCAGTGCTTTTCTTTTTCCTTTTCACTTTTTTTCCTGTCTTTTTTCCCTCATTTTTAGAGCAGGCCTTTTGTTTTTTGCCCGCCTGAAATTCCTCTACGTTACTGAGGCTACAACGTGGTAGCACGCGAGGTGAGAGGTCTAAGAAAACCAAACCTGCCACAAAATCTGTCTTATGACTGCCTTTTCTTTCAAATTCACTCAGTGTTCACAGGTTTATCTGTTTGTTTGCAGGATGGAATTTTAGATTTTGGAATTTTATTGTTGCCAATCAGTGTTTAAGGGTTTAACTCCGAGTTTGTGGGTTTAAATAAGCATGGCGTCTGTCAATGCTTAACTTTTAATAGAAGCATTTGCTAAATGTATTCATGTAAAACAACATATTCTTGTGCTTCCTGTTTATGAAAAAAAAAAAACCCAAACATAAATGAATCAATATATTGAACTTGTTTTGTTAAGGTCTCCATGTCTGCTTTAATAAGATTAAATATGATCTGCCAAAGAGGTTTGTCAGATCTCCAAGCTTTGTGAACACAGGTAACACACCAGAGAAACCTGGTATTATTGAGAGCTCTAATCCCCAACCTTTATAACAAAACTATTAAAATTTTGAAACATATTTACGACGAGTCACGTAATAAAATAAAATATTACAAAATTACAAAATAATCGTCTGTATGTTAAGAGTACCTGGAATGTTTATTTATGGAACATGCTCAATAGCAAACTGTACTTTTAGAATTGAAGCAATAATTAAGCCTTTAAAATGTTATTGTTCAATTGTTGACAAATTGTCTTACTTGGCATCATAGACAGACAAGCACAAGTCCTTATTTTGTTTCAGACTATTTAGAGATACCAGGCTGGTCATTTTATTTTTATAATACTTTCGTCCATATTTTTGCATTCATTGTTGTGGAGATACTGAACAAAATAATGTTGCAGTCAAAAAACAACAAAAAACATCAAGCTATGTCAAAATGTCATCATGCAAAAATAACTCAAGGAGTATTAGGAGTAGGCAGCGTCCAGGCTCCTTCCTATTGTCTGTGCTGGGGAACTAAAGAGGAGGCATGTTTGAGCCAAATGCTTGTTTGGAAAGAAATCTGGAACCAATATTCTTTAGACAATTTCAAGAACACTCTACAGCAGAGCTTTTGACCCTACCCTAGACACACACCATTCCCACTGGCTCCATCTTCCAGTGAAAATGCTCAAATTCTTCCTGTTTCGTTTGAATGGCTCCACCCATAAGACATTCCTCCCTTCAGCCAATCACAGATCAAAGTAGGTAGGGCTTTAGGAAACGTAGGCACTGGTCTTTATAAAAGATCTGACATCCAAATAGTGAATTGAAGTTACCGGAGGTTCATGGCGTTACAATCTCTGCAATGCAACGCCGTATTGTACATTTCTTCACTTACGTTTGTCTTATGATCTTGCTTTTGTTGTGAATTTGTATCAAATTAAAGGTGAGGAACGTGACCAAAACGGAAGAGTGAAGAGGATAGAGAGTACCACACTGCGAAGTTCAACAGGCGGCCATGCGAGAGGAGCAATCTTGTGGCGACTTTCCTGAGGGTGGGGTCCTACCTAGTGAAGAGGAGCAGGAACGTCGACCCAACAAGTGCCCGGTTGTTGTCGCACCACCGACAGTCACTCGAAAGCGGCTAACAGGTCCCAAGAAAGAGCTTGTTGGTCCACCACCTCCACCACCACCACCACCACAGGACCAGAAAATCTCGTTAGAGGGCCCAACTTCGCTTGCTCCCACAGGCCCCAAGAGGCCTAAAAGAAGTTCTCCCTCTTCCTCATCAAACTCCTCATCCGCCATAGTGCCCACTATGAGTGCTGTGTCTCCACTGCCCGGCCAACCGTTTGAGGATCTGCACACGCAACGAGTGATCGCAAATGTCCGCGAAAGACAACGCACGCAATCCCTCAATGATGCTTTTGCTTCGCTACGGAAGATCATTCCTACATTACCTTCAGACAAGTTGAGCAAGATTCAGATCCTCAAGCTTGCTTCACGATACATCGACTTTCTTTATCAGGTTCTCCAGAGTGATGAGATGGACGCCAAACTTGCCAGCTGCAACTACCTTGCCCATGAAAGACTGAGTTATGCCTTCTCTGTATGGAGGATGGAGGGTGCTTGGTCCATGTCAGCTACTCACTAAATGTCCATCTATTTCTTATCTTTACCGACCTAAATTCTTCAGCCACCCCCTGAACTTATATTCCGTGAGGAGAAACTGACTCTTTTTGCTGTCTGTCCACTTGCCACAGCTTCAACATATCTAGAGCACCCATTCGACCCATGACTTGACCCTGCCTACACTTGACCCCTGACCTTTTACTTCGTTCTCCAAATATGACTCTGCAGGTACGTCTGAACTCAATTGCATAAAATAAATTGTCTGATATGCATAATAACAAAATGTATTCCTGTCAACTGGCTAGAAATATTTGTTTATAAAATTACTATCTGCTTAAGGTGAGTGCATTTAAGCAAAGTAATTTCAATTTTGATTCAGGGCATGGAATAATTATTACATTTTAAATCAAATCAAAATAAATAGTACCATACCAGTCATATAATAAAATAATTTTGGAACATCTGTCACCTGTTGAACTACTAGCTTTAGTGCACTGCAAAGATCACACGATTCTGTCGTCTACTAATTATAAATAGAAATTAGTAAGAATTTACTAAAATGCACAAAACTGAACAAAACCATTAAAAGGCCGATAGTTGCACATACATTGTACGTTTTTATGTTCTTGGCTGTTCAGCTAACATTTAAATATGTGTATATACATCTTTATTTATTTTTATATTCTTTAAACAATTATACCCATCTTTTTAAAGTTAACCTTTCTTTCAGAGTTTAGTCAAAGTTATACAATGAAACAGTTAAATAATTTTGTAATTTGGGTACTTTAGACTGTGATTTAAATTTTTATTTAATTTAGATAATCGTATTATATATATTTAACATTCATTTTATATAATATTATTTATTATATAATATTATACTTTTTTATTTTGTATTCGGATAAAGGATATTGCCATCATCTTACGTTCTATAATATAAAAATAGACAAACTTGAAGTTTTGTTGTAGTCATGTTTCCAAAATAATTAAAATAATTTAGCATTAAAGATTCATTTTTTTTTCATTCTAGTCATTTTTGTATTCTGTCAATATAGTTTCGATGGATGGTAATTCAGCACAATATTGTCTTTTATGCTTTAAAAAAAAAAAAAAAAAATTCTGAAGTGTTTACAGAAACCCACCAGAGAGGTCCATATGTTACTGTAAATATGTCAGGGAACAAAGAAACATCATTAATGAAAACGAAAAGTGAGTGGACAGGAAGCAGGGGAATGTAGAGAGGACTCTCCTGTAGCCATGGGTGTAAATCGCCCTCCCTCTGGCCTTCAGCAGAACTGGTATCCAGTGTCGTGCAATCAGAGGCGACCAGCACTAGACATGCAGGAACCTAATGATTGGAAACAGTTGTGGGGTGTTACAGAGGTATGTGTCAGTGAGATCCGAAGGTTGAATTGTAGCATTTCCTTGTATTATTATGACGGATTTGCTTCTTTATGAGCCAACAATTCATTACATTCATTCATAATTTCTTTTTACTTTAAACTACTGATTGCCACTTTTAAACAGGAATTCTTTGGTCTGTTTTAATTAGAATGGGTATATTTAACAGATTTAAACATTATTTATCAGTGATAGAATAGGCTCAATATTTGTTTGACATATTTTGCATGTCATCAAGGTGAATTGGCCTGGTATTTGGCTCAAGGTGATTGGCCTGGTATTTGCTACTCATATACTGATTTTAAATACATGCTTTATTATTTACTTGTTAAATTATTTGTATTCAAATTATCATTCAATGTCTATATATAAATGTTATATTCTTTAAGCATTGTAAAAACGTTTGTTTAAAAATGGTAGACACCGCATATTGAGAAATGTAAATTGTAAATTACTCTTTCTGTCACGTTTTTCTTCAGACTCCATCCGGCAGAATTTTGTTCTCTACTACAGTCCAGGAATCTTCATCTATGGATATGATGTTCACAGAGCATCTCCATAGTCACTCTAAATTTAATTCTGGTGACGGTTTGAAAACCAAGGCCTGCTGACTCTTCAAGGACTCACTCGTTCACAAATCAAGATAAGCTGCCATGCAAACGAGATAATTATGTAAAAAGTCCAGAACATTCTATTGAACATTTTTTTTCCAGAACATTTTTTAGAGTTGCTCTGCTAGTCAGTTATGCCATTTAATACCCATATTATTGCTTCCGTCATGGTGTACAGAGTTTGCCAGTACCGATATATCACGTTTCAGATGTAAAAAGGTCGTCTAAAACTTTATAAAGAACAAAATGATTAAACTGTAAAAAGTTAATGATTTATTGCTCATTACAGCTGGAGATCCAGGTGGAAGACAAGTAAATGTACAGCAAACGATGCAGAAGTTCATGTAAATGACTCCAGTTAATTATTGCAAATAAAAGCAGACTTAGTTTAAAAAAAAAGCTTGCCTAATCCTTTTTGGGACTTCAACACGTGTCAGGCTGAAAAAAACTATTATGACAGAATGTAAAATCTGGGTTTTTAATTTGTTTATTGTTGTTATTTTCCATAAATATTCTGGCATAGACTTCTTTCATTGAAAGATTTGTTATTTTAGTGAGACATTTGTGGCACTTTTGATTCTGGTCTTCAAAAATAGTTTTTTCCGCTTCGTTGTACAATAATAAAGTTCTAAACATTAAATAATAACGTTTGACAACGTTTAGCTCTGTGAGCTAAACGTGCACATACTGTGTAAAACAAATCAATACAAGTTTACGAAGCAAACAAAACAGGATTTCAATTTAATCAAGAAGGTAGAAACAGTACAAAATAGACACTCTTTTCTATACAGAGAAAAAAGAAATCAGAAAAAAACAAGGGCATTGTTAAGAACACGTGGAATCAAAAATATTTCTGCTATTTCATGTTAAACAGATCCAGTTAGTCGGCTCGACGGGTGAAGGACTTCAAGGCACAACGGTGAAGTCTTTTGGTCATAGAAAACTATTTACAGGGAATAAAAGAGAGAAATTAAGATGGTGTTTGTTCGTGTACACACACTTCATCTCCAGCTGACTTCATAAAGGCCTTGATAAGAATATGAGCTTTCCAGAGGTATATCAAAACAGTGTGACAGTATCACACACAACACTGACAGAGGATACATGAATAACAAAAGATCTCTATCTACGGGAATCTTTCAGACAGACAGCTATCCACAGTTATTTGGTAAAAGGCAATGCACGCCGGACACACTTCTCCATCCAACATCATTGTCAGACACGAGCAGTATTGGGGATTTTTCACTCAAAATTACGCAAGCAAAGACGGTATGAATTCCTGTGTTGTCGTCTTCAAAAATACAAAATCTGCATTTTGTTAGACTACAACAGTTGTTTGTAGTGAGTGCAAGAACTCACTTGTGTTTTTGGTCGCGTGGAGGTAAAGGGTTGCACAGAGTTAATGTTCCAGTTCACTTTGAATGATGTCCATTAAACAGCTGACGCAAACTTTAAGCAAGCACCATGATTTGTGCCATGAGTCAAAGGTGATGTCACATACATTTCAGATCAACATTGAGAATTGGTTATATCATCTGCCCAAAATCTACTTGCATAATATCTGCCTGGACCATATTGCTGAATAACTAACCCAGTGTTATGAAATCATACAAGGTATTTGAATTTGCCGAGTCCAAGCAAAAAACCAATACGTACTTATTGATTTGGACTGTGAGAAATTTCTGTTCTTGCATGGTGAATCGCTATCATTTTAAGCTACTTCCACATGACTAATGTGAACTAGACACTGCCATAACATGTGGGGAAAAACAATCACCACGAAAGCCATCACGAAAAAAAAAAAAAGAAAAAAATTAACTGAACAGTAAGTGCATGAAAATGACAGAAATCTTATAATTTGCACAAATTGTACACACTTTACGTCAAAATCCCAACAATACAGATGATACATAAAACAGACATTTAAAAATAGTTACAGTCAATTAAGTGGCTTTAATTGCCTAATTAAAAGCTCTTTTTCAGTGATTGTGAGTAAAGAACATAAAAAAGTGATGACTAACATATAACTACACATACACACACACACACACACACACACACACACACACACACACACGCAAAATAATACAAATTAACTGATAGAAAAAGAATTTGGTCTATTTGCATTCTTCTAGGGAAAGTGTAATTCTGTGTCCACAATGTCGATGTACAGTGGTCATTAGAATGTTTTTAGCATTTTTGTGCAACCAAAAACATGCAACGCTAAGGCCTGTGTGTGTATGTGTGTGTGTGTTTTGGAGTATGTGCAATAAACTTGCTAATAGCTGGTTTGTCCCTCCAGCCTTTAAGCATCTAATAAAATAAAACTGATAAAAATCAGTACAATTAAGTTTCATGACAAATTCAAGTTTACGGCCTTCATGCGTGAAACGCAAGTAGAATGCAACTCGACCAGGAATAAGCTTTACCAAAATACAGCTTACCAAAAGCCTCACCAAAAAATAAAAGACAACTATTTTATGGCAATAAACTAGTTACAGAATTCTTTATGTTCCCAGAGGTTTGGAAAAACTTTTTTTTTCAGTTCACATTATGGAATGCACAGTGCAAAACAAAATATTAAAATTCAAACACAGTTGACATTTTTTCCCCTCCTTTAGTGGTTAATATGAACAAAATTTGCATCATACATTGAAGATGTGGTGGTTGCCAGATGCAAGGAAAACCTTAATTTTCTCTCAGCACTTTAATAATTCACTTGTTTGGGGGGCTTAAAGCGGGCTGCCTTTTATTAAGACAAAAAAAAATTATGACTTTTTCTCCTGAATCTCTTTTTGAATTTCCAGCTTTCGTAAGTTTGTGAAAATAGGCACTTGAGAAGGACCGGAACTATTTTGCGTTCTTTTAATAAATATTGAGAACACAAAACAAAGCGGCCTTGGGCTGTCTAGTGTGATTGTGGCGTGTGAAAGGATGTTTTGGATCTCAGAGAAGAACCACTTTCCCCAAATCACTGCAGGTCTTGAGGTACAAATCACACTTTGATGTGGAGCACCACGATGTACTAGCAAACATGTAATGATCTTGTTTAGAGGGAATCTTCATCATCCTCCATGGGTTCGTGGCAGAGGCTAAAAAAGATGTTTTATAATCAGCATTAAACAATCATTAAATGGTGAGAATTGCGAGAATGCATTACAAGTATAATTTGCTCTGGCGTTTATTTAAACAGAAGTAAAACAGGCACCTTTGAAAACATGAGAGATTATGTCATGAACTTGTAATGCTAGCATAGATCTCTCTTTTGCCATATCTACTTAAAATGCACAACTTCACGTAATGGATCGGTCTGTAATTATTCGTGCCGGTAGGTGCAGAGCAAACCTTTTGCTGGTCAGGACCCCGACGGAGAGGGACGCCATTGCATTTACTGTTTCCTCGCAGTCTTTCTTCTGCACACCAAGAAAAGACATTCCCAGTGTGCTCATCAACGGCTTCAGTGATGGCCAGTACTGACCTGCCACAAACAGAATGTATTTCTTGATAACCAGAAGGCATATAACACAATACTGTATCTGAATATGGATTTTTATATTTTTAAGAAGCATTTTTTTAAGACAAACTACGGTATATCTAAAAATACAGAAACAGACTCAAGTAGACACAATAAAAGTGCAAACATGAAAAGTAGTTTATGCCACAATGTGTATTCTGTGTTTATTTTTAAGAACTAAATCATACATTTTTTGCAAACATTGAAATATATGGGCTGTCAAGATGCTGAATACACAGAACTGAAATCTGATTTACTTAAACAGCCATCAATAACATCCAACAAGGACGCCAACTCAGTATATTTACTGATTATTGTATGTTGTCTGTGTATGTTCTTTGCTGTTTAAATTATATTATGTTCATAATGTACACTGTTGTACACCCATAATCGTACTTATATTGCACTATATTGTAAATTCTACTTTTTGTACATAAATATACAATTTCGATCTTGCATACTATAGGTACATTGCCCTGTCCGTCTTGTTTGTATTTAGTATTGTAAATTCTGCACTGACTGGAATTTGCAACCTAGTTTTTCCACTCACCACAGCTCACATGCTGTTGGTGAGGTGACAATAAAAGTGACTTGATTTGATTTAAAATGTGTTCTGCAAGGAAGCTTGTGCATTTCTAAATAATGTCAAGTTTGGGCGAGAGACACGCACTCTGTATTTGTAGAACTCTTTGGAGTGAAAGAACTCCGTTGTCGCTGGGTTTCTGCAGTAAAGCTGATTCTGGAAGAGACTCCTGGAGAATGATCAAGAAGAGTATGAATAGAAAGTTTTTAAGATTTAAAAAAAATTGAAGAATGCTGTTTTTCTTACCAGAAATTAATAATAGGTCTAGTTATTAATCAAATTTGCAATGAACAAGACAGAAATAGATCTGTGGGTGAAATCTGACCTTCAGCCCCAACAGGGCGCTAACACAGGCCTCAGAAGCATCACATATGGCTGTGAGGTCATGACCTCCCTCTAAGGCCAGAACCACCCGTCCTCCTGCTAACGTCATCAGCTGCTGGGTCAAAAACCCGAAACCTGTCAAACCAAAAACTTTCAATCACATCTCAGTGTTTTTAAAAACAACATATACAATACACATTATTTTCAATTCCTACATTTAGCAGTGACTTTGTATCCTCCTAAAGGAGCGGGGTGACCTTCTGCTGCATCAAACCCTGAAGAGACCAATACAACATCTGGGGAGAATTCTTGAGCGATGGGCATCACCACCATCCTGCAATAACAACAATAACAGATAATTTAAATAAAATAAAAAAACAATATTCAGACAATTTGTGTTGGAGTGTTAATTATCTACAATAATCTGATTACACGAATATATATATTTGACAAGTAGAAGTAGAATCCACTGCATTATAGTGTTTACTGCGAGACAATTACAACAATTCCTCACTTGCGCATTCCAGTGATTTTTTTTACTTTTCTTTTATTTCAAATCTTTACATTTTTACTCTTACATTTTTCTTTACACTTTAAGTGCAACTTATCAGAAAAAAATGGTAAATGTATTTGAGACACCTTTAATAGATAAACAAAATCTTTTACAATCACAAGTATTTTACACTAGCACTACATAGTAGTGACATTTTTATCTTAAAAGATTTTAAGTTACTATTAAGCATCAACCTTTTATTTTAAGCAATTACAAAATGGGCCAAACTCATTTAGCCACACACGGATAAGTGGATCGGCTCGATATCTGAATAATCGAAAGATATCAGAAAAAATATTGCTTCATAAAACTTGACAAAAGCCACTAATGTAATATTTGAAAAAATCCAGTGCAGATGCAAAGAGCTTTGACTTGATAACTTATTATTTTCAGCCTTTCTCAAAAAATTTAACTTATTTATTTATTTAAAACTATACAACTTTGTAAAAATAAACGCATAAGCGAGGAACGAATCGTTGCATATTTGAAAGCGTTTCCATTTGGACAGACTAAATATTTCAGATCTGGAACTACATCAAGGTGAGGAAAAAAAAACTGGAATTTAATCATCGGGGTCATATACTCATCTAAATGAATTTGCTCAAAATGACATGACACTATTTGACAGAACTGTTTATCACAACTAAACAGCCATTTCAATTGTTAGAATTACTGATAATAACGCAATACACATAATGTACTTGAAAGTGACCAAGACAAAAAACAAGAAAGAACTAGAAACTCCTGATCAGATGGGTAAGGTTAATCACTTCTACACATTCTACTAGTGTACCTATCGATTCTGTGCCGACTACTGAAGTCCTGGAACAGAACCGCTTCACTCCCTTCATCCTCTCTTTCTCCTCATCTTCCTCTTTCTTGAGCTCAGAAGACGCCAGCCCTGCCAGTGATTTCGCCTCTTGAGCGCATCACCGGCGAGATCAAAGCAACCGCTGCTGCATCTGGTTCCCATTTTGAGCTTGTCGTTCTCCTCACGTCACTGACAGCCCGCCATCTGGGAGCTATTTGCCTTAATTACCCAGGATCCTCCACTACCACCCCCAACCTCCGCCTACCCTAAAAGTTGTAACCAACTCCGCCTCCCTTCTAGACCAATAAAACTACCCACGCTCCCTTGTGCATAGAGGAACAATTTTAGTTTGTGCGGAGAGGGAAAAAAAAAGTTGAGCATTCATTAAAGACCAGTAACAGGACGAAAAGCGCACAAGACACAGGAAGTCAAGGAGAGACAGCCTGGTTACAAGCATAAAACTCCAAAAACTTTAAATCCAGAACGATCTTCAAGGAGTTTTCAGTTGCCCACCCACTATCACAAAAGACCCCTGGTGAGGCTTTTGTTAAAAGAGACTCCCTGGACCTAAACCAAAAAGCCAAAGCAGGTTTCTTTCAAAAATGCTAAGACATTTTTTTTTTTAATATAACCACCCACTTGGGGCAATTAAGTGGCATGTGGAAGTGGCACAGAGCAAGAGTTTGATCTAAACACACCGAAAAAGCTGGTAATAATTTAAAGCATTGCAAGCACTTGAGACCACAATAAACACCTTGACTAGCACCGGCTGAAAGAGCGTAGAAGGGGAATCTAGACAGGATGCAAATATCTCTTTCTTCAGCATAAACGGCATCCAAAACAATAAGCGCTGATGCAAAGCTCTTTTTTCCCCCAAAACAATATAAGCTGACATTCTTGCAGCATAGTGACTGGATGATTTGGACACAGAGACATATAAAGTGACATATAAAGTGGATGGTGGTTGTGGTTAAACATTTGTTCAATGGGCGATTTGTGTATAAGAGACTTACAGGCTTCTCCTAAACCACTCCAATGTCTTGAAAAACACTTAACATTGGCACAATCTTAAAATTCTTTGTCGTGCTCAGTCATATCCAAATGACCCAGTGTACACAATGTGTTACAAAGCAAAACTGTAACCAGTACCTGAATGCAGCCAAGTACTCTGCGTCCCCCATGGGGGGCTCCAATCCGCCAGTCCATGCCACATTAACATTGAAACCCTCACCGGCTCCAGAACCCACCTGAGTGAAATAAAACACAACACCCATTTAAATACATCTGACCAATAACAGCAGAACACCATTTATTCCAAATCCTCACGCCTTCAAAACATTCAGCAAGTGAAGGGTTGGACGAAGGAGTGAATTTTAGAGAATTAGCCACTAAGCAAAAAGCCAAAATCACGCAACATTAACTAACCTCTGCAGGTCCACCACTTCCAGGAAAGAAGTTGCCATTGTCGTAGCGATGTATAGAGATATAGAGGACACTGGGGTCGTTGTAAAAGATCTCTTGGGTGCCATTGCCATGGTGAACATCCTACGGGATTGAAGCAAAGTAGGCATAGATTAATTTGAGATTTGATTTTGCAAATAATGTAGAACAGTGTCTAATTAATTATACAAAAATAACAAGATATATTGTGGAGTAATGGAAATATTATTTTACTATTGTATTATAATGATAATAACAATGATAATAATAGTAATAATAATATTGTAAAGGCCACGTACTTGTTGTGTGTGTGAGGTTTAAGCCGGCAGCGCATTTGCACCATACATTTCCGTTTTTTTTCTTTTAATAAAAGCAAATGTGTCTTTCTCCTCTTAATATGAAGTGCTATGAAGAACTTGGCGTGTACATTGACACCAAGCCATCAACGTGAAAATCTTATACCTTATCATCTTATACCTCGCTTGATACACATGTCTCAAAAACATTTTTTTATTGTGCGAATAGAATTTTTAACTGTACTTTGTGTTTGTGTTAATTGATAATTAATCAATTTATAAATTCTGATGACATTTTTAAGGTGTCCAATGTGCAGTCTTTCTATTGTGGGAGTTGTGTTTTTTTTTCAAACCTGTTTTAGTTTTTTTTTTACCTGGCCACCAGCATATGTTGCTTGCTCACTGGTCATGGCCATAATCCTAACTACTACCCACCGGCCACCACGGCCTAGGCTGCCCACTGCTCCGGGTTGTGTGTGTTCACTTCACTGTGTGGATTTAAATATTTTTGCTTTAGTTTTTGTGCCCTTGTTCTTCCCGCCTACTTGTTACATTTATAGTTAGATTATTCATTTGTATCATATTGTATAATTTGCACTAAAATCTCAAAAGGAAAACCAACAAACCCTTACTAGTTGTAGACACAGCACCCAACTCAACGTTGAGAAGAGAAAAAAGCACCAGTATGTACATGACTACAGTATGTAGGCAAAACTAGAGGTTTTTCTATACACTAGGTACGTCCTTTATTACTCCAAGTCGATGTATTGGATATAGTATGTACAAATGTACTCACCCAATCAACAACGAGGACTTTACTGGCATTGAGCTTTTGCTGGAGCTGCTTAGCAGCAATTGCAACAGAATTGAAGAAACAAAACCCCCTGAGAGACAGAAATGATGAACGAGTCAGACATCCAAACTTGTTTGCAGGCAAGAAATTACTGCAAAAAATATGTGTGTGTGTCTATGTATTCCTAGAAATGTACATATACTGACAACACACAATTTGAAAGTTGTGATAAGATGCTCTGTCAAGTGTCCATCAGCAAAAGAGCGGGGGAAAAAAGCTGAAAAGCAGCAGCACAGCAGGCTAATAACTGCTAAAATAAATCAAAGTCTGTCCTCCGTCTGCCTCCAAACCTTCATTATCAAACCATAAATATCCAGGCACACAGTTACAGACCTGCTGATGCTGCAGGACACAAGCCGAACGCAAGGTGACACGTGTGTGTGTGTGTGTGTGTGTGTGTGTGTGAACACAACACGCAACCCGGTCAGTAATATTTAACACAACACAATAAGCACAACAGTACATTGACACATTACCTGATTGAGAAAGGAAAGGAACATTGAACAACTTATCATTAAACATTTGGTGAGATCTTTGTGTTTTATCCAAAGATTTTAGAATTTGATGTACTTTGAGATGAACAAAGCAAGTATTCTCAAAAGACGTACATGGGGTTTGACGGGTCTGCGTGATGTCCTGGTGGCCTAACCACAGCAAAGCCATTCTGAAACAATCAAACCAACATGTCATTAACTCCACATTAACTAGTCGCCAAACTCAAACAGTTGTTTACACCTTCAACTATTTAACAAGTATTTGGGTTAAATTGGTAAAGTAATTTCCTTGAAACCTCCCCAGTAATCTTGATTTACTTCATGTTTATATATTTCAACTAGTATTTCAAGGTCAAAATCAGCTCCATTCTGATTTACTAGTTTCAACATGAAGGTACAATGACTGTAAAGAACCTCTAAGTAAATTAAATGCACATTTCCTGTAGATCAATTGGTAGAGCTGGTGTTAGTGAATTGTCGGGGAAATATTAAAAACGCTATTTAATACTTGAATGCAATATCTAAGATAAATTGATAAATTATATTGTCTTTAAAATGCAGAAGTGTTTGTTAGAGAAGGTGACCAGACTTTTCGACCCAGGACGTTTGGCCCCCGGGGCTTTGGACCCGGACGATTGATCCCTAGGACGATTGATCCTTAGGACGATTGGACACTAGGATGTTTAGACCCGAGTTTCGTCACGCGGC
>MU204344.1:228659-275488 GCA_017309775.1 Paedocypris sp. Pulau Singkep | reverse complement strand
CAAAAAAGTATAGCCATATTAGTACAGTGTTAATGTCGCTACACTAGTTACCTGTTAAATATCATAATCAATATCATTTTATATCATTTTAATCACTTATAACGCACTAAACGGTTTAGCTACTCTATATCTCAGTGAGCTCATCACTTACCACAAGCCTACACGACTGCTGCGCTCACAAAACTCTGGACAGCTTATAGTACCACGAATCTCTAAAATCTACAAGGGAGGAAGTTCCTTTGCAGTGAGTCAATTTAAGTCTACACTGAAGACGCATCTCTTCAACCAAGCATATATTGACCCGTTATAATAACTTACAGAATAAGTTAATATAATCGTATTGAAAGGCTGCCTAGTTTAGTGCTCGGAACCGAATCAAAATAGCGCAGAACAACCAACGCACTGATTGTGCAGCGTTAGAATGCCAGAGGAGCCTGGCACCAGTGAGCCGGGTACATTTACTCACATTTACCTTACTCCTCTGCCAATAAACAATGTCAGTCAACCACTTTGCCATGATAAAACGACGTAGCTGAACTGATTGGGCATGAAGCAACACATTTATCATTTAGAATGACGCGCGTTGTTTGTAAATGTGTAATATCTCAAGCACTGGTTTAAACAAGCAATGTGCTGCTGCAAAACGCCAGAGTTAAGTGTGACAACAAGATCATATTTGAACAGATGAATTGGAGACACACTGAAAAAAATTGGAAGTTACATATTTTTACATCTATATATACATATAACTACGTAAAACAACTTGAACTGTTGTTTAAACACCTAAAACAACTAAATCTAAAAAAATCAGTACTTAGTTAACTAGTTACACATTCCACAGTGGACAAATTTACAGTGCTCTGCTTTAGAGTACACACAGTACACACACACACACACACACACACACACACCCACAAACACCTACACAGCATTAAGCCGTGGTGCCAAGGGAGCGGATTGCGTTCAGTGTTTTGCTCAGGGTCACTTTAATTGTGGAACCTATGAAGGTTATGGGTTTAAACCTGCAACCATTAAGCAACTCCAGCTCCTTGACCACTACGCAATAACTGCCCACCCAAAGTGTGCATCACCAGGCTTTTCAAACAAGGAACGATGGTTGTATGGCAGTTTTGTAAAAGATAACTTGCACAAAAGTAGTTATTGTTTATTTTTGCATATACAAAAGGAAATGTGTAGTGAATTACAGATGGTAAACATTAACAATAAACTAAAAAAAAAAAAAAGAACAGAGGGGTAGAATGACAACAATTAAAATTGCTGCTGGGCTATAAATAGACTTCCTGTTAGGTTTCAAACTCTTGCCATACGTAAATATTGTCCGTGTGTGGTCTCAGTCTACATCCACTTACTAAGTATTGTTTCAAGAGAAAAATGCTAATAAATCTCAAAACTTTTTCTGTAGTAGAAATAAGGGAAAATTTTGATTTCTTTTTATATACAATTAAGTTCATGAACGCCTTGAAGTTTTTGTAATTAAGAATAATGAAGGAGCTTATTGCATAAATCTAATATAAACCTGTCTTGTTCTTCTGGAACAATCAAAGAACTATGTCGGTCTTCACAAACTCACTCGATATCCCCGGGTAGCCACTTACACTTATATAACAGACCTGGATAAGTTTGGGGATATTGATTTAAACAGAATCAGAGATGAATAAACTCAAAGCAGAACGGCTACAATGTACAGCAGGTGATCTGCTCTCGATAGACTTTAATGCCTTAAGATTTGATATTTTTCCACCCGTTTTATCGCTTGCCAGACGCCGATCATAAACACTGAGTGATTTGAGGTGTAAATTATGTCTGTGGCCCAAACGGGCTTAACCAACAACAACCGCAGTGCTGATGCTTGTAAGGCCACTGCATTAATGTAGAAAACAAAACGCAAACGACAAGCTGTCGTAAATAAGGTGGCAGAGGAAGGAAAGAAAGAATGAGGTTATACATTCCCCTCGCTCCCTTTTGTTTGTTGCCTTGTTCCCCAGATCGTCCTTCTCTCTTTTCTCTTTCATTCTCCCTCATCCGTTTTTTGCTTGTGGTTTGGCTCTGTGAACAATGAAAGGGCTGGAATTTCTTTTATCCTTCATGGAACATATTGTTCCAATTATTCCACATGGACCTGCTCTAAGCATGTTCATCTGACTGAGTTTTCAACATTTTCCCCAACAATTTCAACCGAAGTGTTGACCATATATACAAAACTGGGACCAACACTGGCCACAAATGAGAACCGTGATGATTTTCCAAATGTATGGAATGGATATTTACAAACGCATGCAAAACACTTTCCATCCATTTTCTGAACTGCGTTTCCGTTTCTAGGTCACAGGAAGATAAAGCTGAAGGTATGACTCACACCAAATGGTAACCAATCACAGAAAGGGTTACACAGACGGACACATTCACACTCTCACTCCCAACTATGATCAATTTCCCCAAACTTCAATTCACCTGCATGCTTTTGTGGGAAAAAAAACAGAAAAGAACACCACACAAGTTTTCCCCCTAATTCGTATAGCGACTTTACGTTGGTCTCGAACTAAGAAAAGCGCTATATAAATAAAATAAACTTGTATTTGAACTTAAACTACACCGAGAAAGACCCCAACCTGGTTTCAAACTTGAATTGCTTAAGTCCACAATTAACGGATGATTGTTACAGGTGGTTCAAAAAAAAAAAAAAATCATCTCAATAACATCCCAAACCAACACTTTACTAATGTTCAAGGCATTAAAGTATACATTCATTTTTTACATTTGTCATAGCGAAAGCACAGTGTAGTTTATAAATGTGTGGTTATTATTTACTCACTCCGAGTCCCCCACAAGGCAGCATGACAAACATCCGCTGTGACAGTATTCCTATAGAACACAAAGTGACATCAATCAGATTAACAACTTCATAACACTCAACATTTCCGAGTCTCTATCACTATTGTCAGCTTGGAAATTTCTTAAATACCAAATCATAAAACAAATCGTATCTATTGTCGCAAATTTGCGCCACTTTATTGGGGCAAACTTGAGGGAGAATTTAAAAAATTGTCGTAAACCGCCAGCGTTTCAGAAGTGGCACATTCAAACGAGTATGTTATTAATATAAATGGAAAAAGAATTAGCTGGACCGTATGTAGAAAGGCAAATGTTTAGTGAGGTCAATCAGGCACATATTAAATCCGCGCGAGCAGAGATCAATACAGATGAAAACCAAGACCAAGAATATAATATTGTCTAATGACAGAATATATAACAATCTAATGAGTACCGGTAATATAAATACAGTCAAATAATTCACGACCTGTAACTTTTCCTGTAACTAATTTGGAGCGGACACGCGCACACAAGAGTGAGAGAGTCACTCAGATACAAAACAAGGAGACAGGATTTTTGATAAACTGCTTTGCTTTTCCGATGTGTGTGAAGACTTTGTTCAGAAATAGTTTTTAATGCCAAAATGTACGCTGAAGTTGCACCTTCAAAACATACAGTAATTGTGCTGTATGTTTGTGTTGGGAAACTAAAGTGTTGTGAAAATAAAATGTTTAATTTTATTTTAATTTTACTTCTCATCAGAATTCGGCTAACAATTGAAGTGGTGTAATCGGTGGCGGGTTCTCATCGGAAGGGAGCGTGTCCGGCGCCACTTTTTTGGTGCAGCCGCTTAATTGGGCCAAAATGGTTGTGTCCTGATGTGGTCCGATCAAGCAGAGTTGACTGTACATGTTCTGGCATGGCTTTGTCTCTGCTTTGAATGACGCTGCTTTTGAACACTGGCCAACCTGTAGCTGACTCATTTCTTTCGGTTAAAAAATGTGTGTGTGTGTGTGTGTGTGTGTGTGTGTGTGTGTGTATGTGATATGATGTGTTACCAGCCAGTTTGCGATTATCCAGTTTGAGGCGGTTCAGTGGATTGGTGCCGTACAGCAGAACGTGGCGCTCTGTGTGGGCAGACTGGAGCTCTTCTAGAGTTGCCTTCCTACCCCGAATAGTCTGTGGAGTAAAGATGAATCAAAAACAACACAAACATTTTCTTTTTTTTAATATTTAATACTATCAGATATACATATATTTATTAAATTGTAATCTTTAATATACAAATACGTAAATAAATCATAATAACATAGTTGGCATGGAAAATGATTATAACTGCAGTGTAAATACAAATCAATGTAACCATATTTAAAGGCTTCGAACTGTTTCAGAATTAATTGATCAGTAAAAAAAAAAAAATCAAACTATACGTGTGTATATATATATATATATATATATATATAGAGAGAGAGAGAGAGAGAGAGAGAGAGAGAGAAAGAGAGAGAAAGAGAGAAATAATATAAAAGATATACGAGATTACAAATGTTTGAGTAAATAAATCCAGAGTTTCCATCATTTCTTTCTAATGCAAAAGTGAAAATATCTAAAAAAAAAAAAAAAAAAAAAAAAAAAAAAAAAAAAAAAAAAAAAAAAAAAAAAACGGTCCAGAGTGCCCCCTTCAGGACAGACAGTAGAATGTGCCATCCGAAGTACCTCACACTGGCTCCTGAGGCCTCGCTCCTGTAGACGAGACCAAATACTCTGGATCCTCCCAGCATGCTCTGGGTGAGTACTGTTGTCTCCACAAGTACATTGGTGTTTCAGCATTTGTGAGTCATACACCAGACCTACAAGAAAACACACGTTGATCTTGTGACCACCCACCCAATTCCACAATATTGGATTGGTCCGAACCTGTTGTAAACCGGGGTAGACTCTGGATGGGCTCTGTTGCAGTGGTCAGTGGCAGGGGTTTTTCTTGGAGTGTTAAAGAGGTGGAGGCTGGAGACGACTGTGTCCGAGAGAGTGGCTGGTGGGCACCGCTGAGCATCATGGGTACTGCCAGAGTCTCCATGTGGGCTGTCTGTCTGCACAGTTGCTGAAGACGTTTTTGCGTTTCCCACAAGCGTGACTGCACAGGGTTCATTAAAACAGCTGGTTAAGGCAGTGGTTCTCATACTTTTTTGGCCATTAAACCTATAATAAAGTTTGGCACACCCCCCTCCAAAAAAAACCCAATTCACCTCAGACCACTATTTAATGCTTTTTTTTTTATTTGCACACATTTTATTGGAAAAGAAACAAAAAACATCTGCATCTCTTGAAATGTGTCTCTTTTTTTGTGGGTTTCATGTTGTCCTCCCATTTACAGACGAAGGCATCTCCAAATCTGTCATTTGTGAGCGATTTGTTCAAAATGAACTTATAATGCTTTATACGTCTCGAAATGAACGAGTCTCCTCAGTGAACAATTAGTTATTCACGATTAACGAATGACTAGAAAAAAAACATTCACTTTACTGATCGAGAAATAAGGATCCGAGTCAGTTAAGAATCGAACATGCCATCACTAATCTCCAAATCTACATTCTTTGGCTGTTGACAGTTTTATTTATTTTTTTCTGCTGATGGTCTGTGAGCCCCTCATATTGAGGACCACTGGGTTAAGGTGATATTCCCTCAATGTAATAGACTCATGTTTACCATCGCAGCTATATTCTGGCTGCATTTCTTCAATACAAAAATCCTTCTGCACTATTCTGCAACATAATGTAATGGTCTAAAAATCATCATTTTACCAAACACACAGCAACAGAAAGGTTAAAGGAGAAGAAAGCTAGCAAATAGCTAAGACTTTCTTAGGCTGCTAAAAATCACACAGCAATAGTCGACACTGACAAGTAAGGCAGGTGGCAGGAAAGCAAGATCGTATGTGGTTAGCAACTGCATGAATGTGCGGTACGTGCATCAGTCACCTGGTTAAGAATGAGAGTATGTTGTAGGTTAATTTGTTCTTCTTGATTTTCCGGCTGAGACTCCAGCCTGGCTCTGCCCTGATGGAGGTCACTGGCCAACATCCCCACCTCCTCGGAGTCCATGTCCTCTGAGGGAATCTGCCTGAGTCGTGGCTTTTCATTGGACACACACACACACACACACACTGTAACACACATTTAACATGCACTAGTTTTTATGCGCATTTATTTGGATTGTTCCTTGAAATATGGGAAAGGGGGATACACATATTTAATATTTACACACATACAGTAATTAAAACATGCAAATATAAGCACCCCTTAAGCTTTTGAGCTTCTAAAATTGGAAAAAGGCTGCTTATACTTGCATAATTACAGTGTAAAAAGACAAAGACAGACGCATTTTATTTGCCATTGATTGTTTTGAAGTTCAATTGACAAAACTGTTTTTTTTGTCTTTTAAGAGATATGTCTTTCAAACCAACAGTTAATGTTGAGGCTCATGTTGCTTTGTTTATTGTTTAAAAAACAAGTGTTGCTTTGTTTATTGTTTAAATAATTAATCAATAGTTAATTAATTTAAATATATATAACAAATTATCCTTGTTTTGTAAATTAGCTTTTTCAGTAGAAACAGAACAGAACAGTATGTAACACAGACTCAATTAGTACCTTGCCCAAATGAGTCTGATGTTTGAGCCTTTCCAGCCGCTGTACACTGTGCTGGAGGAGGTGGGGATGGAGGGTGCGGGCGCTCTGGGGCAGCGGTTCAGAGCGGGTTCGACTCAGGGGCTTATGGTGAACAGTTGGACTGAACTGCAGGGGAACTGAACCCAGACCGGGAACTGAAGACAGACAGTGGAGGAAAATTTGATTAAACTTTCATAAAGAAAGTAGATGAAAGCAAAACATTCAAGATGGATCTCCAAATATCATGTTACATTCTTTAGATTATTGAAAATAAACACTTGAATGACTGACAACAAGCTTTACCCGAAAAAGTTTTCGCTTTCATTGCCTATTGAATGAGAAAAAAAATAAACATTTCTAACATATGATCAGTTAATTTCGTCTCCCTCTAACGTAACATTGTACGTACTAGCAATTCCTGTCCGATGCCAAAATAGCATAGAACATCTGCTTTGAACACTAAATTATGAAGTAAATTAAATATAGTGGAAAAATTGCAATATAACATAAAATACAGAGATATATAAAACTTAAAATATAAAGAATATCATAATCCTTAAAAAAGATTAAGGTGTTGCATCAGTGATGGCCACTAGATGGCGTAAACATCCATCTTTTACTTCAGATGGTAGTAGGCCAATGTCAAGTCTAGACATGGATGAAGTATCTCTTACCTAATATAGGTGTATGCACAAGTCCGGAAGGCTCCAGGATGAGGACGTGTTGCATGAGTGGCCCTGAGTGAGTGGTCTGCTCTTCCATACTCACAGGAACCAAAACCGGTGATCCACCAGACACCCCTGTTACCGGACCCAGCTTCATTGAACCCAGCTCATTTTCTGCCTATGAATAGCAGTCATGAAAAGCTAACTTTATTCATTCATCTTTATATAAAAACAAAGTATAGAAAGAAAGCTGTTAAAAAACCCCAACAGTTTAATTTCACAAAAGCACAAACTATGAAATACAGGGCCAACTAGTTTGTTACCTTAATGTTAGCAGGAAGCCCAAGCGTGATTGTTGGGAGACTGGTTGCATTTTGCACAGGAAAATGAGTTAAAGACACGTCCTGCAACAGCCTTCTCTGAGTCTGCAACACACACATTCAATAAATTGTCCTTGCAGTAACTGTCTTCCTGCAGTTTCTCATATTAAACATGAAAAAAAAAATATCCAGAGAAAACAAGTCACTGCTTTTCACATGTTGACTTCACCAAGAAGCGAGTCCTTGAAAAAGAGGTGCATTTATGCAAAGCCAAAAATGTCGAAGTGCAGAGTAATAAAGAGAGGGTGGAAACGTGAGATTGAGCGTCCGGGCAGCTGCCTGCAGCTGTCCTTCTCCCGTGTCTCTGTTTAAAACATGTCATTATGCCAAAGAGAGGCGCAATCCTCCTGAAACAAGCCTCGTCCAGCTCTGCTTTTCCAACAAACTCTCTGAATAAACAACACCCACCTGAGGAATATTTAGGAACTGTCCCATCATGCCTGAAACTGATTAAGAGTCTGCACTGCCCACAATAAAAACTATTTATTTTAGCACTCGACTATGACATCACAAAAATGCCTTGTAATTTTTCACTTATTTAATTGCATTACCAGAATTTCCCATTGTAAGATGCCAAACTGTGTGAGGAGTGTTACCTCATGAGAGAGGCCGCCAGCAGGGGGCAGCAAACTGTTTTCAGTGGGAAGACTGTCATTTGGAGAGCTACAGCCGGAAACGGGAGTGCTACTGCTACTGGGGGATGAATCTGTTGGCATTAGTAGTGCGATCAGTAAGTTAATCAAACACATAAGTCATTAATAAATTAAGTACATGAATCACAAATACAGGCTTGTCATAAATGTTGGAAAGCAATTGATCAATGCTAGTCACCCAGCGTTTCGGAGGTCCGATGCTTGACAGTCGGCGGTGCACTCTCTTTGCGGGTCAATGGACTCTTACGAGTGTTCAGGTGCTTTTTCAACTTGTGCTTCACTTTCAGGTTGGGCTCGGATGCTGAGTGAGTAAAAAAAAAAAAATACATTGATGTGGTTTGCAGAATAGTTTTAGGTGCTTTGCTCCAAATAATCTGCAATTACATTTCTCAGCTGCACAATACAGCAATTTTTTTTTTCAAATAAATGTTAATGTCTATAAATGTGTATATCTGTGTCACACTATTTGTGATTGATTGACCACATGGTCTCGCCTGCAAGTAACGAGTTGGCATAAGGCTCCCCGAGACCCAAAAATGGAAAAGTGATTCAGAAAATCGATGGATGGAAAGCTTGTTTCCAATGTTAATTCACAACAACTGAATTCCTGTCATTCTTGTAAAATGCATATAGGACCTAAACAATCTAAAAATAATATGTAAATAAATTGACAAGAATTAATTTATTGAAAAAATTGCAATGTCGAAGTGGCAAGTTTTAATGACAAAGCAACAACCAAATGTGTAAACACAAAATACCTCTAATAAAAACATGCCTTACAAGGTCTGATTGGATAATCACAAAAATTGTTTATACACGTAAAATGTACTTATCATGCTTATTGAAGTGGTTGTCTGCTGGTTACATTTCTTAATTGTAAAAGTTTTAAAATCACTATGTCATCAATTCCTCATCCTTCTGCCAAATCTGAATGACACTCTTTCATCTGAAAAGCTCAAGAAACTCTGAACTCTCAAAACTTTTGTCGATAGAAGTATTGTAAAATAAGTGAAAATGTTGTAAAGTGGGACTTATTTTGCAAATAAATCCGCTAATACATTTCGAGCCTCCCTATATTGTGACAAAATGTTTTACAATATGATAATGTAGCCCAATAACTGTAATAAAAAAAACATGTTATATACAACATCTTACAGAATACAGAATCTTGCGATATTCTCGCGAAAATAGTGACGTTCCCTGGTCAGTGCGGACACTAACATCACCAGGATGAAGTTGAAACTACCCGAAATCAAAAGATCAACATGGCTACATGTTGTAAAGGCTTCACTTGATTTTACAATTAGGATTGATCTCATGTTAAAAATGTAAACATCTAACAACTAAAAAAAAGCTAAGTTTATTCTCTTGAATGTATCTTTCACTGAGGTTTAATTACATAATTTAATGTAAAATATAACCATCTCATGGTACAATAAAATCAGTGAAATTAATGTGCAATATTGTTTCTGGTGTTTACTAGAATACAGCGATAAAATATCAATATTGTCAACCCACCCATAACAAGCACACGGAATCAGAACATTTATTGGAGCAGAGGTGTGCTGTTGGCGGACAGACGTAATGGGTAGTGTAGGTTACGCAAGGCCATGTTTCATGTAGTGCTGCCTGGAGGCTGAATGAGGCACTGGGAGTGTTTGAAGGAGACGGCCAAGCTGGAAAGAGTTTTTGAAGCACATCTGCTAAATGACAGGTCCTGAAACATTAGCACCTTCCAAATTCTCAGGTCTATGTCGTATGTATGAGACTTTGTTTTTCTTTGTAAGGCTTTGTGATGTATGAAATTTTATGTCATGTCACAAGGCTGATTTGTTCAGCGGGCACAATGGTTTTTATAAAATTACAAAATTATTTGTGTGCGTGCATGTGTGTGTGTGTGTGTGCTGACTTACTTGCACGTCTCAAGGGAATCTCATCCGGGCCTTCAGTATGAGCTGGTTTTGAGGATGAAAGTGGCTGAAGGACAGCACTTGGATCTGGAACCAACTCTCTGTTAAGAATAAATAAATAAAATAAGCACTTCAAGTACTCTGGAGATTTTATGAATGAATGGGCTTCAACAAAACTGACCGGTACGGAACTGGTGGCGGGTTAGAGTTCGTCCTCTCCAGCACAGCTTTCTGCTTCTTCAGGATCACTTGCTGTAGTTTCTGCTTCACTAAAGCACTAGCCACTGCACCTGCCAATTAAAACAACCAGCCGTTGAAATCCAATGAGCTTGAGCTGGTTTGTCCCATCAGAACTTTTCAGACACTACGCTACTCATCCAACTCATCCAACAAGTTCAAAACCATTTACTGTCATACTCAAATTCGTAAAAGCCAAAACAAGCTTGTTGGTGTTTTGAGCTCTTTTGCAAAACTGTGTAGACGAGGTTGGAGTAAGGTCGAGGGAAGGAAACACAATGTTGACTCTGTGCCTTCCTCTCCTTCCAGTGGGGATAATTACGGTACAATGTGATGAAGCCTCTGACTGATACGGTCAATATTGACTTGGTTACTGTTTGAACTATGCAAGTTGTTTTAACTTAATGCAGCTAACTAAATGTTTTTTTAATCAACAGGTTAATAAAGGGTTAATAAAGTTGAGTCACGGTTCTAAAGACTCGTAGGTACTACACTAGAACTTTTTTTCTTTATTTAAATTAAAATTTTAGGGACAGTCAAGGCCATTCTGGGAGGAGACTGCATGCTTATCTTGTGCTTGCGTGGGTTTCTTCAGGGTCAACGTTGTGTGAGTGAGAGAGTGTGTGTGCGTGTGTGTGCGCGTGTCTTCTGCTCTGCGATTGGTTGGCCACCAATTCAGGTCCCATGGTTGTTGGAAAGGATAAATGATATTATATAAATAATATATTACATATCACTGTTTATTAAATATGTTTATGTTTAAATATTTTTATAACAATTTAGTAACAAATGACTTTTGTTTTCAACTCATTGTTCTAAATTGTTATGTGGGTTAATTCTCTTTCTCCCATCCATCCGTTTGCACGTGGTTGTACACTTTGTACAACCCTGGGTTAATACTCAATTAATTTTAATTAATTGCGTGATAAGACTAAATGGTTTACATGCCTCAGATCGGAGACCCTCTTGCTCAGTTCTGCTTAGAGCCACAGGAAGGTCAAGCCAGGCTCTGACAGCAGCATATACACATTAGAAAGAGATTAATCTATTAATCAATTAATATGTTGTTAAGCATAATGATGTAAAACTTTACCTACTGGCATTATTGAAGAAAATAAATAGCATTTACTCTCTTTAAATTCATTCAGATTTAAACATGCGAAGGACGCACAGGGGTTACCATGATTATAATGGACCATTTTGCTGCTGGAAAAGCAGAGGGCAAAGGTACAAATCCCTTGTTGCATGCCTGTGCACTTCAATGGAAATGTATAATAACTGTCAAAGATCTGTATTTAAATTGGATTTTCATGTTTGCCCTCACGACTTGTGGGTGTTTGAGGTAAACTTGTTTCCAAGACCATCCAAGGACAAATTTTCATGCATCCAAAACTATTCAACTGAGGGAACAATTAGCACGTTGTACCAGCACGTTTAGCATTATCCTATATGTAAATCAAGGTCATTTTCCTTCCCTTTACAAAGAAAACGATATTTCTACAATTTAATGAGATGGTTATATAATTGTTTAGCACAAATGGAATCATTAGCAATAATAATGTGAGATCATATCCATTTTAAACAACAACAGAGAGCCAATGTACTTGGTGTACCACTACTCCCATAGGTTTTTGACTACAGAGTTTTGTTTTGTTGCACTCATATCCTCTCGAGGCCACTTTGCCTATATTTTCAGTTGAGTTATGCTGTTAAAATGGAGCAAAGCTAAATGAAATGCTGCCGAATGTGCACATGAGTTTTAAATACATGCTTTAAAACCCCACATATGAAATAAACATTTTTAAAATGATAGGTGGATGTCAAAGTTCTGTTTTCATTTTTTAATTTATCTTTATAGACTAGTCAGGAACTCACTCTGTTGACTTTTGTCTTTGTGCTTAAGTTGCTGTAGATGAATTGTCTCTTCCTGGTCTCGTAGATGCTGCTCCATGTTAAACTAAACATAAGAAAACAAAGATAAGGTTGGAGTGAAAAAGATTAAGTGTGTTGTATGGTGCGCTGTTATCACCTGTATGTGCTGAAGCTGTGGTTGACTGTACTGTGAATTGTAGGGGCTGATTAAGAGAGGGGGATGCAGAGAGGACAGGAAGGCAGAGTTCGGCCCTGGACGCACCAGACGCTCACCTACACGCAGGTCCATGTGGCTTGAACCCTCAGAAAACAGTGATGGTTCTGAGAAAGAAAAAAACGAGAGAGACCAGAGTTAAAAACCATTTTATAAAAATCAAAAAACAAAGACTCAAAGCTTTTTGTTAATTTCCCAAAGACAAAAAAGGTAAAGTAAATTTTGCTTGTGTTAACAATCTACATTCATTATGAAAATATTTGTGCACAGTAAGGAAAAAAAAAACCACATGTTCCAGTTCTTTCCTTTCACATTCCACTGTGACATGGCCGGCATGATTTTCATAGATTTTGCATCAGCTTTAAGATAATTTGCATTTTACTAATGACTCAATGGTATAAAAAGCCTTCCCCTTACAACAAGACCTTTCCTGGCAGAAAAAAAAAAAAAAAAAATCACAGATTAACAGACACAAAAAACATGTAAGAAAAAAAAACTTCTGTCTTGAACGAAGGCAAATCAGACCAGACAAAGCTCCTTTAGTCATTCAGTGAATGTACAGTCTCTTGTTTAAGGACTTATTATGAAAACATGCAAGACACCATCGATAGAGTGCGCAGGAACTATCAGAAACATGCAAAAGCAACCAGAAGTGCGCAAGGCAGACCAGCATTGTAGTGTTGAGCTCGGTGGGAGAGGCCTGAATCTTGCTAAGAAACGATTCCAACAATTGAATCACTTGGGTCGCTTCAAGGTTCTCCCAAATCTTTCGGATGACGCTTTCACTAACGTCATGCTGATGTGCTGTGACGCTCTTTCTGAGAGCAGATGTTTTGTTTAACTTTGAGATGACTTTACAGTGCTGAGACTCAACGAGACACTTGAGGTTGGTTTCTTTGGTGGTTGGGCGTGTTCTGATCTAAAGTATGCTCAAATTATATTAAGGGTTAATACAGGCTACTGTAATTCCAGTCAAAAAGATTGATGATATATGAAGATTCAGCGTCTACTTCCAGTTCCTTCGCACTCGGTTTTATCTTCCAATCGTTTTCTTGTGTTTTCCATCATCAGGGGTGTAAAGAGTACCGGACAGCCATACAGTACTTGTATATACAGTAACCAAAAATTACTCCATTACAAGTAACAAGCATTGTTGGGTGTAACCCGTTACAGTAATTAAATTACTTTTTCACTGAAAAAGTAAAGTAACGAATTACTGTTCATTTTTAAGTAATTTAATTACAGTTACTTTCAATGTACTTGCGTTACAATTAAAAATAATTAAATTAGCTGAATCTCATTGTTTATTTTTTTTATTTATCTTCTTTTTGTAAAAGTTTAATTTTGCAGAATCGAGTCTTTTAGCCGCATTTATTGTTGCAGAATATAATGTTTCTTACCTAAAAGAAGGTAACTTTTACTACGAAGAACTTTATTTATTATAGAATGTTTTATGGAATGTAATAAAGATGATTCAGAAAACTAAAAGGCTTGACTATTTAATGTTTTACTGTTATATTTTCAAATAATTTGCTTTTTGAAGGTTTATAGGAATTTTAAAAAGTAATTGGTTAAGTTACTCATTAGGTAATTACTTAACTTTTCAGACACAGTAATTAGAAAAGTAATTCAATTACAAAATGGGAAAGTAATAAGTAATTAGTTACTTTTTTAAAGTAACTTACCCAACACTGGTAACAAGTCACCAATTTCAAAAAGACTTGAGTCAAAGTAGCAAAGTATCCAATTTTAAAAGAACTTAAGTATTAAGAAGTATTTTATTCATACTCAATATAGGCCCAAAAAAAAAAGAAATGTGAAAACAAACTATTGTTTTCTAATACAGAAACAGAATTTAACCTCAATGTTTGAAAAAAGGTAGAACAAAGTAGATAAAAAAGAACAAAAAGTCAGACTCAATCACTTAAACTTGCAAGTAGATATAAAATAAAATTCTGATTAGTAAATTATATAATATATATTATATAAAGTTATATATGATGTAATAACATTTGTAAAACACATTCTTCCTCTTCTGAGTATTCAAGGTCTAGTTTGAGTTTCTTCTCAAGTGATTAAGATGGTTTCTCTGCATTACAATTATACAAAGAGATGCTGTGCACTTAAACTACGTAAAAATTAAAAGAAAATCACATCACAAACTCACAGCTAAATGTACTTTATGCAGAATGTATAATATAAGCAACTAATTTATTCACGTTGCACACAAAGAAATAGGCGAAAATATAGTCATGTCACAGTGGTTTTTGCCATGTTAATATTCGTAATATTCATATGCTTACAAATACCACTGTATTGTCAGGGAAGATCTGTATAGTTTAGCTTGACAAAATAAAATCACTTTAACATTAAATTACCGCAATGTGTTTCACCAAATTTGACACATTTTTAAAAGCACTTATTTTTGTTGTCCGTGTTAAACAAAGCTGACACTGCATCTTGTAAGAGACGATCTATTTTAGACAAAAAAAAAAATATTTAATTCAAATAAGACTATGGATGATGGTCCAGCCCCTGATGTGCTGGTGTTTGCTTCATCACTGGCGTTTTCAGTCATGTCGCTAGTTAAACACCTCCATACGTACATTATATGTCCGTTCAAATGTGGTGGAGTGAAAAGTACTGCCACTCAATCAGAAATGCAGTGGAGTAGAGAGCAGAGATGGGGGACTCGAGTCACATGACTTGACTCGAGTCTGACTTGAGTTACATTTTTCATGACTTGCGACTTGCTTGATTGAAGTAAGAAAATGACTTGACTTGACTTTGACTTGAGAGCAAGTGACTTGAGACTTGACTTTAAGTGGAAGACTCGAAATTGACTTGAACTTAGGTATATAAAAAACTAATTGTGCCTCATGAGCAGCACCTGTGCAACTGTGATTGGCACCTGCCTGTGACCTTAACGCAGCACAAATCGCTCGTGGATAGTAGACAATAGCGGAGCTCCACAAACGTTTGGCTATAAAGACTTTGAACTGGACCGTGCCAATAGAAAAAGATTGGACAGATGCAGAGAAAGTAACGCAAGAACATCTGACACGACAACCACAACGTCACATTTCATTCGGAATTTCAAGAACTACATGGAAAGGTAAGAAAGTCATTTCTTTATCAATTTAATAAAACATTTAAAATATCTAAAAGAATATTACTAATGTAATGAATGAATCGTTTCTGTTTGTCATAATTTGGCTATGGTAGCATGTTTTTTTTTTTTTTGTTTGTTTTTTTAATCAAAAATGTGATGATCATTTACCCATTATGATCATTATGATCGTTTAAGTAACACAGCCCGAATTTAAATGTTGGGTGCATCTTAAAATGAAGGGGCTTCTCGATATTACACGTAAGCTATAACGTCTATGTTAAGTGTGCGCATTTTCAAGTGTTTGTATAGTCTGACTGCGTGTGTGTGTTGAATCAGCTTGCGCATACTGCATTAAAATCCCGATCACTTCTCCTTAAAATCTCCTTAAAAACTTTTTGGTCATGCTGACCAGAATAATTTCATCGTTCGAATTGAAGTCTGTCTACTTTTTTTGTGTACACTCATAATAACAACAAAATGTGTGCTGATTAAGCTTCATAACTTCATCACTGGGCTATATTCACATACGTTATATTTATTTCGAGTAACGAGTGTCCCATCACTAGATGAAAAAGTGTATAAATTTCCTATACTGTGGGAAAAATCCTTACATCGTTAAAAAAATAATTAATGTTTGTGTTTAGGAAAATAATTTTGTTTTAATGTTTACAGTTTTCCCTGATTGGTTTTGTATTTTTTTTTTTTTAATCCATGCAGACATGATGAATATCTCAAATCCAAGATACACTGCAGCGATCTACAGCAGCCATCCATAGGCCCTTTCACACAGAAATGCCGGTAAAATACCAGTAAAGTCGTTCTGCTTTTTTTCCTGCAAAGACTGTTCACACAAGCGCTGCCATTCCTGCATTTTAACGGAAAAGATCCTTTCACACAGCGGTTTCAAAATCCCGGTACTTTCGGTGACATCATCAACTGGCGACACGCTTTAAACAGCTGCGCCTTGGTAAACATGAATAACGTGGGTAATTATTTCATAAGAGACGGCGTCACTAACTGTTCCTTTAATGTGGTGACAAATGTCTTCATCCGCCCGAATTATTATAGGTGCTTTGATTTCGCTGTCGTTTCAGTTGGACGACTTTTCCGACTGTGATTTTTGTAAACAGCGACGAGTGAATGTTTTGTGACATCATCAACCGGCGGAACCTTTTGAACGGCTAGACCCGCGAAAGCGCGAAATGACCGCGCGAAAATACGAACACGTGACCCACGCCAGAATGTTCAGATTGGCTCAGAGCAGTGGGTGACGTCAGCACGCTCGGAACTTCGGCGCGCTTTCCCGGAAATGTTCCGTTTCGCTTTCACACAGAGGAGAATACCGGCTAGGTACCAGGTACGTTACTACTATCCGGCATTTGTCTGTTCACACATACGTGCGTGCAGGATAAATACCGGTATTTTTCCGGGAATGTCTGTGTGAAAGGGCCTATTGTCGCAGTTGATTGTGCCCCAGACTACTACATATCCAGTCTACCACCTGCCAATTGAATGGCGTGTGTTCAGAAGAATTATGTGAATTATTATTATTGACTATTGATTGACCCCAATTGTCAACATCTTGGTGCCAATGTCTTGGCAAACATTTTTTGCAAATGTTTTCAATTCAAATATAGCAGTGTGAAGATGCATAATATATATATATATATATATATATATATATATATATATATATAATTTTTTTTTTTTTTATCCACATGGGGCAATTAACAGGACCACGATCTGCCACAAGAGTAGCGATCAGTGGGGCATGTGAGTTAGTGTCTTGCCCAAGGACACTCAGTTGCATAACCAGCCGTAGGGGGATTTGAACCAGCGACCTCTTGGACACGAGTCCATGGCCCCTACCTCTGGACCACAACTGCCCACCCTATGTATATAGGTTCATGTTTTTTGTGCTAAAATAAACATGTATTAATAATTTAACCTCTGTTTATTTTAGTACTGCGACTTGACTTGACTTGAAACTTATCATGACTCGATTCGACTTGACTTGCTTGGGGTGAACCCTTGACTTGAGTTGACTTGCTTGACTTGTCTAAACTGTGACTTGAGACTTGACTCGAGACCTGATGGTTAAGACTTAGAGACTTGCTTGGACTTGACCATATGTGACTTGTCTCCATCTCTAGTAGAGAGTAAAAGTTGCTTATTATTTTGATAGTGCAAGTACGAAGTAGCCAAAAACATACTTAAGTAACAAAGTACATTTACTCAAGTACCTTACACCCCTGCACCTTATAAATTCCACGTAATCCAGGACATCTTAAAAAACTCAACCAACCGTTTTCCACTGAACTGCAATTACATTGTGACTTTAATTTCATTAAAGCCATGAACAAAGTGTTTTCTTCAAAGAACCAATAGGAATTTGGGAAAGTGACTCACAAATGATTTCAAAGCCACAGGTAAAGAACAATGTGTACCTCTGAGTTGGTCTGTTATGCAATACAGAGAAAGAAATTGAAAGCTCAATTGCAAGTGAATTCTTGTACAAACAAATAATAAAGAACGCCCAGAAGTGACCCTGTTGAAGTCCAGTATGCCCGTCAGTGTTGTTTACACAATGAGGGATGTCCTGACAAGTTCTGACACAGACCAGGATCTCTTTAGCCCCTTTTTAGGATTCTGAAACCGAGAGGAGGAACATCTTGGCACCAAATATCAGAATGCCGAACATGCTTTGGGTTACTCCATCTGTGGGCTCTCAACATCCACCATATTCCCACCCAGATGTATAAGATCTCCAATGGTCTTGTGCTTTTCAGAAAATAAACCCAAAACTCCTACATTTCCCCCCTTCAGCATTCCCTTCCTGATAACTTCCCACTTCAGCATCATACATCCTTCCAAGAAACGAATTCATAGATAACTTAGGTGGATCACTCAGGGGCCAACGTGTACATGCTGATTAGTGTGTGGCTTGAGCTATAAGTTTATTTTTTTAATCTACAAGTGGTGAACGATCCTAATATTCAGACAACCAGTAGATCACATCCAAAAATGTGATGTATGAAAAAAAGAACAAAACGACAATCAAACTCTGAACACTCAGACACAATCTAGCAACTAATAAAAATGACAAGTAAGCAGATGTGCTTTGGAATGTGGGTAGGAATGCAGGTTTGCGTGAGGCGACATTTTAGTTTGAGACGTGGTGTCTGGAAGAAAAGTGTGTAAAAGTATGAATGTACAAGGTGGGCGGTATTAACGCCGGTATTGAGCTGTGCCACGATATGGATTTTGCAATACCGTGAATAATGTTACACATTCATGAATTCAAATTGTATGCATGTATATAAACACTCTAATACAGTATAATACATTCGTTTTGTTACAACTGTTAACACAGAGACATTGCTAATCGAACGCAGAAAGCGTTGTAACAGGCTGAATTAATAGATCATCAGCTAGGCGCATAGGATTGCCACCCGTCCCTTGAAATACGGAACTGTCCTAAAATTGAAATTGAAATTGTGTGGCCCGGTTGAATCAAAATGGGGTGGTTAATGTCCCGCATTTTTTTAAAAGCAGCGTCTAATACAATTAATCCCTCACTACTCTCCCAGAATGCATTTCCATTGTAGACAGTGATGTTTATGCTTGTTTTCTTTTCAAATCCATCTTTGTAAACGTTTGTTTCACGCAAGATTCAGATTCAGATTCACGCTGTCGGGCACGAGACGCAGAGGAAGAAAGAAAGAAAGAAAGCTTGACAGACTCTGTCTCTCTTTCTCTCAGATTTTTTTTTTTTGTGGAATTAAGGTAATTAAGGTCTACTAAAATGTAACCAATATTTTTTCCCAAAGATATTTTGGTGTACATTTTCTTAATTTCTCTTTGGAATTAAAGCATTTATTTGCCTCCATATCCCAAGATGCGTATTTTTCGTCAAGTGAGGTGAGGTTGCCTAAGCTCTCCATCAATCTGCTCCCAGTCCAGCCCCTTTGTCAAATGTTAGAACCCATTGTGGCCTGCAAATCAAAAAGTTTGCCCACCCCTGGTCTAGATCCAATACTGGCTTCCATATGCCCAAATTAATTTATATAAAAGAGGGAAAATGGGTAGTGTGAAAAAACAACAACATTTATTGCTAAATTAATTTAAAACGCTTTTGTTTTACTTGGTAAAATAATAGCAATTTCTATTCTACCAACAAATTATTGAGAATGGAAAACGTAAACAAGTAACTTGGTAGAATAATACTCAATATGCCCATTCAAATAAATAACACCACACCCTTATTCAGATTTTAGATATAATTCATATTTCTGTTGGAAAGGGCAGTACAACAATATAGTTTTACTAAATGAAGTCATTTTCATAACTAAGTGATCTTTAGAACTTTTTATGATATGTACAAAATATCATTAGTGAATTATTTTGATGTACAACACCATGGATTTCTGTGTGTGCTATCTTTAGTCGAAGAAAAAAACGAAGGTCTGAAAACTCTGACTTCCACGTCTCTCCCACTCCAAACTTGTCCGACCAGTAGAACCAGTTTAAATATAATGTATCAGCTCATTCTGACTCTGTGTGAGTGTGTGTGTGTGTGTGTGTGTGTTAAAGAGAGAGAGGACACTGAAATGAGGATGAAAAGAGAGTTATTGTGTATGTTATTGTGAGATAGAAAGAAAGAGAAACAAACTTTTTTTAAATAAAAAAATATATATATATATTTCTCATGCAGTCATGACATTGTCCATTTAACATTTAACAAAAAAAAGTTTGGAGAACAATGAAATGAATCAGACATAAAGATAGACAAAAAGTTGATAATCTGTCATTTTGTGTACGTAACTATTAAGCGGTTAAATCTCACATTAAAGTGGCTTGTAAACTAACAAGTGGTGTTATGTAGGCCAGCGATGCTGCGGGAGTCAGGGCCGAATGGGAAATTAAGAACAATGAGACGTAAACTGTCGATGGAGTCTGCAGGTCGATAGAAAGAGCCGGATTGTGTGCTCGTGAGTATGCTGATCTGAAAATAACACAGGCCAGCAAAACAGGAAGTGCAGAACGAGTGACATCTGCTTGTCCTGGGTTAGAACCCCTTTCCAACCCCCCGCTGCGAGATGTTGATGTTTGCCTCATAACTGGCATGTAGCTCCATGGCTGTTCTGTTCAGGGAGGGAGTGAAGTTTCTTTTTTAGTTCCCATAATCAATGCCCACTTCTTTAGTTTTGCCCATTTAAATGCAGAGGAGGGGGACTCCTCCCTGAGGGCAAGAAATGTTTTAGGAAAAAGGATTGTTTTATCTAATTATTGGAAATGTATGAATTCCTGTGAGGTTAGACTTGATATGGAGCTTGGTTAGGCCCAAAGCTGATGAAAAGAGTGTGTGTATGTTCACTCTCTCTCTCTCTCTCTCTGTGTGTGTGTGTGTGTGTGTGTGTGTGTGTGTTTGTGTGTGTTTATATATCAACGTAGGTACATAAAAACAGACATTTAGAAACCAACTTTTCTTTTAGAAGGATAAATAAAGAATATGATGCATTATTCATTAATACATTTGTCGTATCAAATCAGATTTCAGCAGTAAAAAGTCACATATGAATTGCTTTTATCCTTCTTATACGTATCTGCTAAAGTTTGAATTCAGAAAAATGACCTCTGTTACCATCAAGATCCCCAAAGATTCAGAAGATGAAAGCTTTTGTGTGTGTGTGTGTGTGTGCGTGTGTGTGCAGGGGGATATGGTTGTGAAGAGCTGATTTGAAAACCTGACACTCCTGAGAAAGTAACTCAAGAGGTCTCAGTTCAGCGGCACCGGAGCAAGAATTTCAGAATCCTCTCACTTGGAAGGGCAAACGGGTAGCCTGCTACAAAATAAGGGTGGATGCATGTTTTTTTTCCTGGCATGTTTATAAAGTATTGACTGTAGATGCAAGTAATGACACCTGAACTGCTTTCAGCTGCAAAACACATGCGTATTAATCCAATTTAAATCATAACTAAATCCTCCATGACACAAAATTAAATACATCAACACTTTAAGTTCATGTTCAGTTTATTTTAGTTTAAGAGAATCAAGTGAAAGTTGTACATCCATGTATTCATCTAGCAGCTTTTACATTTCTGGTTTACAGAGATCTGCAGCCAATAGCAGCATCTCTGGGCTGGAAGATGGGACACACCCTGGATTGCTGGTCAACCAATCACAGAGCAGAACACACACACACACACACACACACACTCTCTCTCTCTCTCTCTCTCTCTCTCACACACACTATCTCACTCACACTTATAAACCATTGTAAAGCCATGGTTAGTCCAAATAAAGACATATTTCAATCACATTTGGTGTATTACTTGCTACATATTGCAACAAAACACGGACCAGCATGCGTGTGTGTGTTTGTTGTGAGAATGAATTAGTGCAGAACACAGGTAATTAATAATGTATTTTATGTATAATATTCCCACATTGTCCCAACCGAAGTTTCCAAAAGTGCTCATGTTCTCTATCTATGCTTTAATCATTCAGCAGCAACAGAAGCATCAAAAGAGCTGAAACTAAATTAGCCATTTTCTGTAAATTGAACCTACGTATAATGACTTATAGCTACCACTAGATCACTCTTAGTTGTCATAATGATATACACATAATAATACCAAAATAAAAAAAATGTGGACATTGCAGGACATTCAGACGACATTCACGAAATTCCAGTTAGATGTGCTTGACTCAGAAGCTAAAAAAAGCTATTGTTTATTTCTTTAAAAAGCAAAAACCTTTATAAAAGTTTTTAAAAGCTTGTCTGTAGAATACCAACCACACTACAAGTGTCAGAGGCGCGAGAGGCCAACACGGAACAAGGGGAAGTTTAATCAACAACAGCCATTTTAATTAGCCACACACACACACACACACACACACACACACACACACACACACACACACACACGCACATTCAACTCCCTTGTGCATGCTCATGATAGGACCAGGATTGTTTGGTTTCCTGTTCTAGAGGAAACACTGGTGATTACAGCTTCAGCCATTGTAAAACAATTTCTAGTTGTATCAAAATACGTAGTAAAAAGATTGGTTTCAAAAAGCATAGGGTTTTTTATCTTCTGTTTCTCTTAAGTGATATTGCCGGGTGGCCAGCACGGACCAATTATACCTTCAAATGTAACTCTTACTCCAGCCCTGATCTTTCACTCAGCATTGAGTTGGTTTGCAGCCATGGGAGCCGGGAGCTGTCACACAAACAGCAAAACTATGTCGAGTTACTATAGAGATTCTTCTACGGATATGGAAGCCACGCAGAAGTGGCACAATGAGAGCGCCTTAGTTACCAGTTCTAAATGCAGAAAAAAAATGGCTGAAAGAAGCTCTTCCTGTTTGCAGACTTATTCTTGTTTCCTGTTCACAGCTTCTTATGAGTAGCTATTTCGGTTTCAAGGAGTTTCTATAGATCGAAATGACGATCAAAAACAGCTAGCAACTTTGGATATAGCTTACACACAAAAATAAATGTGGGTAAAAATTGAAAACAAAACTGCTGGAATTCACCATTCAACAAACCCAAGAACATGGATTAATTTTGCACAAAGACGACAGACGTCAAACTTGGCTCACAGGATTTTCAGCAATGTGGAACATGAAAAATCTGTGCATCTTGCGTGGCCTTGTAGAAAACAACACGAAAAAAACAACCTAATGCTAAAGATCAGGAAAAACTAGCGATTACATAGAGGCTTAATGGATAACTATGGTGTCTGATTAGCCTTGTGGGTTAAGACCAAATCAGCTAGCGAAGACAGAAAAGCTAGTTAAGCATGAAACCTGTGTGTCCTTCTTCATTGATAGTATTAAAATGCATGTTGATTTATTATATTAAAGCCAAGATTCTCAAAGTGATTTGAACAGACTTGATTTATGCAACACGTTTATGCAAGACGTTTCCTTTTTTTGATTTGCTCTTTGCAATATTGAAAGGAGAAGCAAACATCATTCAGAGTCAGTTGAGATAAGATGACGTTTAAAATAGGCCTCTCGTTCTTTCTGTCTATTTTTCTGTTGCTAAATCGACCTTGCGCAAGGCAGGATCTCCAATTTTAGAAAGACTTGACCGCATTCACATACATCCTCTCTCTACTCTCTAAGCTCACTTCTAATCTTGCCATAATGGCTTCCTTTATCTTGTTATCTGTATCATGGTTTGGTAATATTTTATTTGTTGTTCCTGCTCCAATCTGGTGAAAGACATTTAGCTTATCTTCTATTTCCCAATTTTCTATGTCTCTTATTTCCAAACTAAGGCTTGGCCTCAATGGAGATGGATATAGAATATGTGTCCGTTGTGTTTAAATTAGCTTTACCTCATTTCAGTCTCACAGATACAATTGAGATATTTCCGAGCTTTTAGTAATTTTAGAGTCAGAAGTGAGTGTTCTTTATACAGTACATGAAAGATTCATTCTGGAGTGCTGTGCGACGTCCACAGCTGCCCAAGAAATCCAGAGCCCGAACTTCCACCGCAGCTGCTCGGGACCATCATACTAGATGTCTGCGCCTTTGTGTAGAATTCACCATATTTATAGTGCATTAAATATGCCTGACATGTGCAGAGAAACCATGTTAATTCATGCGTCTGATTGTAGTGATTCAGCTTTCTATTCAATCCTACATCCATTTGAACAATGTTAGTGTTCTGGAAGGAAAGCTGATACAATGTTCAATCTAAAATAACTTTTTAGAGTACTTTTTAAAATATCTTAAAATAACAAAAAGTTCAAAACAATAATACCTAAAGTCAAATAAAACGCATCCAAATAATTTAGAAATACATTAACAAAAATCAAGTACAAAAGTTACTCAAAACAAAAGCAACTCTGGGCCTAAAGTCAGGACATGCCAACCAATCACAGAACAGAACACAGACACGCTCTCATTCACCCTTAAGGAAAAAAAATTCCAGACTCCAATTGTACTGCATGTTTTTGGACTGAGGAAGGAAACCGGAGACTCGGAGCATGAAGACAAACCCACGCAAGCATGAGAGAACATGCACACTCTCCTCACTGCGAGGCGACAATGCTACCCACTACGCCATCATGCTGCCCTGTATGGATAGTCAAAACTTGGCTTATAAGAGAACTTTGTTTCAAATATTTGGGGGCTTTAAAAAGAAAATAAAGAAGGTGATATGAGTTTATCAATATACTCTACTACCAGGGACGAAATTGTGCTCTCACACACGCACACGCGCGCGCACACACACACAGCAAAGTGACAGTAAAGTGGACAGCAATTGGGGTTAAGTGTCTTGTTTAAGGATATACAGTTGTGGAACCCACCGGACCTAAATAAGTGCAACAGCTGATGTGGCTGTCAATCACCAATCATGCAAGTGATTGGAAGGATTCCCGCAATGACCCAAGACATTTTCAAAATGCTATTAAGTCTGCAACATTGTGACAAATTGCTGACAAACGTGATCATTGGCTCACTTTCTGAGCGCAATGAAAGTGACTCCAGATTGGAAAGGATATATTTGCAAAATATTATTTTCCTAGGCATTTTGCAAGTATACTATAATGTTGAGTACAATGTTTGGTCAATTTCAGTTCAGATGACCAAAAAAATAAACATTTGCCAATAAAAAGATCTTGCTTAATAAATTCTGTCCGGAACACATTAGGCAAACCTTTTAACGCATCTTCAAAGAGAGTTAGGATTGCTGTGTGATTAACATCCTGACGAGTGTTACGACAGGCCGAAAGGCTCAGATTATGCAGTGACAGAAGTCAGCTAATGCTGCTACACATCATCCAGATTGTGCATTACTGCAACTGCCCTTTATCAGCTGAAAATTTCACTGCCTTTCTAGGGCAATGAGAGGAATGCGTCTGATGTTGACAAGATACTACGATAGAGGAGAAATGGTGCACTGCCTAAGGGTGAGGTTGAATCTGTGTGTGTGTGTGTGTGTGTGAGAGAGTGAGTGGTATTTGTCAATAATAAAGGCACTTTGTCAAACTTTAAGTGCTAAGAAACACTTCTAGCTATGCACACTCAATTTTAATCTTTTTTCTTTTTAAATACGTTAGACACATTGGCACTTAAGAGAACATTAGCACAATCAGATCGTTCAGTTCAAGTGCTCGTTGAAAACAATGGCTACGTTTTAACTTCATATTAAGCGGTCAGTCCAGAGCCGAAAGTTAGAAACGCCTTTGCGCTCGTTCAAAACAGTTAAAGCTGCGACGTTCTCGAGAGAAATATTACAAGAGTTTGTTGTTCTGTTTCTGAGCTCTTTCCTTCCAAGCTAATGAAAACGCTGCTTTCACCAGCTTGCATTTTTCGCGTTTCCTTGAGATTAAACAATTTACAACTAAAATAATTGTTATCTTAGTCTATGATTGTTCTTTGACTGAATACAGTCATAATTCGATCAAAATAATTAATACAATGTTAAATTAAACCAATACAATATCCATTTATTAATTAATATCACAAAAAATGCCAAAAATACTTGGAATTACACGAGTTGGTTAATACAGCTCTGCATTTAGGTTTCTGCAAAAATCTGCTTTAAAACAAACAAATCCGTTTTTTAGACAGTTAAATGTCTAATAAAGCTGTTTACATTTTATTGTTTTTCTCTGATTAAAAGCAGTTTTGCAAATCCTTTAAAACAATAACCATTTTGTAGAGGGGGGTAATCATTTTGTCCTCAACTGTGCATGCAAAATATTTCAATATATATCATATTAGTATTGAAATCCATTATTCCATGAAAAAACAACAAGCGGAAGAATTAACTAAAAGAATTGAACACATCTTTTCTGGACTGTAGGTGATAATCTTGTGGGTCAAAAAAGTTGCAGGCTCGGCTGTTATTAGCTGCTTTTGTCATTAAAAAAAAACTTCAGACTTCACTCTACTGTTGTTGTTGTTGTTGTTGTTGTAGTAATAATAATAATAATAACAATAATAAACATTAGTATTGTATTATTATTATTATTATTATTATTATTTTAAGATTATTGTTTTTGTTATTATTGTTATTTTAAGATTCTGCCTAGGGCCCCCTGAAGGCTTGGGCCGGCCCTGGGTCAGTCACAGATAATTTTGTTAATTTTTAATATTACAGATATTACAGTCACATTACTGACAAAAATGTATAATAAAATCACTTACATTTTCTTTGCATTGGTTAGTCAAAGAATATTATTTCTGTTTATCAGAAAAATGTATTTCACATACTGATCAGTAAACAAAACAAAAACTAAACGCAGGGCGTATAATGACTATAAAAGCAGTATTATTTTAATATTAAACATTCTTGGATGTAAAGATAATGCTTTTTGTATTTCAGGAAAAAGTTTTTTCAGAAATAATTACTTACATAATTACATACTTTGGATACTGTTAATCCAAATGTCACACCAAAATAACAGTGATTTCTCTGTCATGAACATTAAAACTTGTGAACCTGGCCAGTTCACTAAAACATATTAATTGTGCTGAGTGTTTCAGGTCTGTTAAAGTGTGCTTAATGCACATTAAGTTGTCAAGGTACTTCTGTTGCTTGGCTCACAGTCTAAATTGCTTCTGAGAGCTAGAAGAAAAGAGGCAGAGTTGCATCTACTCACAATTTACAACACACTCAAAATGGCGCCACTTAACAGTGTAAGTCGCCATTTGAACTTTGTGAACAAGTCGACACAAAAATGCACTACCGGCCCTGTATTTTTTCCTATATATATATATATATATAATAATATATAATATATATTATATTATATAATATTATATATACTCTATAATATATACTCTATAATACATATATATATAGAGAGAGAGAGAGAGAGAGAGAGAGAGTCATTCCATCTATACTACTTCAAGGATTATTTTTTTAGGCTCTGGGGAAGCGTTCAGAACTTATACTGGGACTCTCACCTCACAAACTTATGTCTAAGACAACAACAATGAATCAGAACCCCCCCCCCCCCAAACACACACACACACACGCACACACACAGATCTTTTCACTCTAACAAATGAGCACCTTTGTGTTCGAACATTTCCTCATCTCTAAGTATTCCAAAGGTCAAACACAATGTTCTGATTTTCATGGACCTAGCTTGAACTCCTAAAAACTTCTAAAAACAGCACTTAGCTGAGCAAAAAAACTAAATTAGGCGATGTCCAGGTTTTCATTAGAATGAAATGGTGTGTGTGTGTGTGTGTGTGTGTGTGTGTGTGTGTGTGTGTGTATTATGGATGGGCAATACAAGTATTACAGTGAAACCAGTAGTATAGTGTGCCAGAACTATTATTTAGCAACGCTGAAAAAATGGTATTCTATCACTTTAAAATGCTTCAACAGAAGGTTATAAAGTAGCATCAAGGCTAACCAATTAGCTAGTGGAGATTTGGTTCTCTGTGTTTAACCCTTCTACTGACAGACATTTATAATCAAACACTAATCGTTAATTTTCTTTATTTTGCCATCCTCATTTTTCTCGTGACTCAAGAATTCTATCTTGCAGTTGACATGTTGTCCTATTATCATATTTTTTCTCTTTCATAGAGCCATTGCCAATCAGAGTGTGTTACAAGAGCCATTGGTACAGAACTTAAGTGTTTGTCCATTGCAGTTTACGTCATGCTCTGTAAAACAAAAACAAATTTTTTTTTTTAAAATGTGAGGAAAAATTAGGTGTTCCTATGTCAAATTTCACTTGTATATTTGATGAACAGAGAGAACTGAGTGAAAGAGCTGCGAATGGTGGCAGAATTTAGTTGTTTTACGGTGACAATGCTGGGAAAAAAGAAAAATGCGAAGCACATGTTCAACAACTGTAGAGAGGTATATACTATGATAAAGATAAGGATGTGCCAATTATGTTAAAATTCTGCCGTGTCATGGTTGCTGTAACAATAAAAAAGGGAAGTCAATGTCGAATCTCATTTCAGTTGTTTACTTGAGTATTGGGAACTCAAGTGGGGAGTTTTAAAAAAAATTAAAAAGTAAAAAAAAGCTATACTTTACCACCTAAATTTGGTTGATGGACTCAAGTCAGACTAATTTGTCAAACTTCACAGAAATTAGATATATAATAAAGGGGTATTGTCCCTTTCTCTCACTCTCTGTCTATTGTCTAACCCTCTATAACTGTACAGGCAAATTGTCAAATGTTTATTGTACTTCAATTTTATTCAGATCTCAAGTCTGGTTAAATAAAAAGTATGGACTACTTTCACAACCAAATGTGTGTTTGTGTTTTCGTTGTGTGTGTGCCTTCACTGGATGGGTAAATGCAAAGCATAATTGTGTTGACCATGTTGATAGTCTCACTTACTCACTCACTCAACACAAAATGAATCAATTTAATATTTAATTCTCACTCTAGATAAATTGATATTCAACAGTCATTCGTACCAAAAAAAATTCAAATTTTAAGATTGTAACTGTGAAACTTTCATTCTTATCTTTCTAATGAGCTGACTGTAAACTGTTGGCTATAACCATCATACACACACACACACACACACACACACACACACACACACACACACACACACACACACACAAACACACACACATTATATACGATATATAAAATGACACCAAGAATCCAAGTTGATGCCAAGAAGGCAAAGTTACATCCTGAATGAAACATTTGTATGAATCCCTTCTTCGGAGAGATCTGCTTGATCATTGTCTGTGTGAGAAATATTTGTAGAAGTTAGGAGTTAACTTATGCCGTAAGCTGTTAGTGTCTTTTTTTTTGTGTTTGTCTCAGTGGTGATGACAGCCGCAGTGGTGAAGGAGGCTGGTGTCAGCTGACCCTGCTTTCAGCCAGTAACAGGAAATGTGATCTTTGCTGCAGCCCCTGAAAAACAATCTAGCTATTGTCAGCTTGACTCTCCTGTCCCTCTCTGCCTCACATGGCGGGAGGGGGAGTTAAAAAAAAATACCTCACATCAAATATATCCCCATCATTCCTGCCGATAATTGGCTGTACGTGCACCCACAAGTAACTTAATTTAGTGCATTTTACATGTAGTTTATTATAAAACAAAACAGGAACATTTAGAAAAATATGACGCTAATTTGACACTAATCATTGATGGGAAACGTTTTTGAACTCTCAGTATGTTTTGAACAGCAAACAGACATAATTAATAATGTAAGCGACCCTGTGGTACTACTGGGTGTTAGCAGCCAAAGGTGAAAACGACTCAAATCAGTTTAGCTGTCTGTTAAATTATAACATCGGTCAACACAAAGAGTCTTTCAGAATCATCCACGTGCAGAAAAAAAAGAAACTTGCATCTACATGTCCAAAATGTTTCCAAACAGAGGAATTCAAGTAGTTTGCATGAACTGTAGTTTAGTTAAGGTGAAGTAGTTTAGTAGTGACACTAATCTACATCAGATTTTTTCCAAGTACATAAATAGTGCTGAAAAAGAAAAACTCTGCACTTTTAATACCAGAATGATCATGGTGCATCACAAATGGTCCATGGGGCAGTGTTACAGCTGAACAAAAGAGCAGGAGTGGTGTCAGATCCCTTCTCACATCCACGGCTGAAACTTTATCCGCGGACCGCCGGCCATGACCTCATTGTGTTGTTTTTACGTTAACTTTCAGCCCGCTGTGGAGCATGCAACCCGAGCTGGTTGCGAGCTGGAGGACAACATTACTTCTAGAAATATCTAACATTTAGACTTGATTACACTAGTGTCAGCTGAGCTTTGACATGTAATAGTTATTTCTTTTGAGAAGTCAAAATATATTACATTAAAAACACACATTCCAAGTTTAACTCATAAAAGTCCTTATTATGGATCAAATAGTTTTTGAGAAGAGTCGACTAAAAAGCAACTGTTATTTGTGTCTTATTCCAAGAATATTTGCATTTTACATGAAATGTGAAAAGGAGGATAAATAAAGTCAAAATATTGGGTATTACTAAGAGTATTCCAAGATTCTTCGCAAAACCCTTAGCACCTTATTTGCAGTTTTAAAACACAATCAATCAATCAGTCAGTCATGTCGCGTAATTGAATTTTACGGAAATACGCAAGATCTTCATCTCTGTATCTTATGGTCTGTACACACTGATACAACCATAAGTGATGTAACCCAAAAATAAAAGCATGCAGACACACACACACGCACACAAAACATTTACATAAAAAATATGAAAATGAAATCAAATATTTCTGCTGTCAAATGGAACATATTAGCTAAGTACATGCTTTGAAAAGAAAAGCCTCATTGACTCATTTAAACTGAAATATGAATTAAGCTGAAATGTCTTGCTGAAACATGAATTAAAAATAAAATAAATAAAATAAAAATACTTTAAAAGCAGCAAAACATGATACAATGCCAACGCTGAGCATTATGAACTACATCATGCAGACACAAGGCGTTAACATTAACCTGAAACTATAACCACTAAAAATAAAAAAAAGTGTTTTTAAGTAACTGCAATTAAGTTAGTTGTCTATTTCATCTTTTTATTGAGTTCTTGAATATTGTGCTATTTTTAGACATCTTCGAATCCAGGACCAGCAAGTTCCACAACTAAAGTGAAACTGACAATGAACACATTGTGCTTCCCGGGTGCCACGGCTGTACTGTATGTGTTCAATTGCGGACAATTTAATACTTATTTTCATATTTTTGAATGTTTGCATTTGTTTTGTGTGCCGTGTAGAAAGACCAAGACTTCAGAATCTCAATGATTGGGATGGCGACATACCTGTCACTCCCCAGCAGAGACTGTCCCTTTGATCTGATGGTATAATCAGGCCCGCTGCACAGCTTCCATCTGGAGAACCAGAAGACAAGATGTTTAGTGTCCTGGATCTTCAGTGTCCTGGTTTTCACACCAAATGAATGCACAAAGTTCTTCACTACACTAAAGGGACAGACAGCTCGGAAGTGCAATTTAAATAGAGAACTTCAATTAAAATGAAAGGAAATATTAAAAAGTTAATACATTGGAATGCTTTGAGTCTGCAATTTCTCAATATAGTAGAAACGTTTTGGATAAATGATAAATGAAGAACGTGTTTGAACACACACAAAAACACACAGCTCTCAGAAAGACAGCTGCTTGTACAAAAACGCGGTTTGTTATAAACAAAAACATGATTTGATTTGGTTTTCCTCAAAGCAAACTTGTTAGAAGATTTGTTTCTGTTCATTACAAACTTTTGAGATTACGATCATCAACTCGGTGATAATTTCGGATTAGCGGCTTTGTTTGGTTGTCTGTCTTTTTGGCTACTTTTGAAAGCAATAAATAACTCCGAGTCTAGTATTTAAACTGGTTTTGAAAAGACTCGAAAGCACTGCTAGACACCAAATGTTTCTGAAAACTCCATGACAATATCTAAAAATCACCCCAAGACAAAATGGCACATCATCGCCTTCTACAGAAACAGCAAAACCACAGCAAAAGCAGCTTTCACAGGTTGCACTAAAATAGGCAAACCGAACTTCCTACAGAAGACTAGAGCAGAACGCGTACGAGTTCGTGTACCTTACGTGGAAAACTGTCATGCAACAGGTCGCTTATTCCTTTGTTTGAAACTCCTTTCTGTAGCCTTTTAAGTGTCCAAATACGTCCACTTTTAAATCTTGTCTTAATCCTCAGTTAGTAGTCTGGCATCCATTAAAAGCCCAGCAGCGACATTCGGCAGTGGTACGAGAGAGAAAGTGAGTTATTACAAGTATCCCGGTAAGCCCCGCCCCTGAGGCGGACGAAAATAGAAAACGGGGCGGAGTTCTCCAAAAATAGCGTGTGACGTCACGTGCCTGCGCTCTCGTATTGTTTCCGTATCTGTTATTTCATTGGCTGACTTTGCAGACACACTGCACTCTAGCGTACTGCAAAAATATCCATCCACATGCTAGACATCGAGTTAAATTAGTTTCTGCAAAGTAATCTACACAAACGCACAAACTCGACTGAACATATGTAAGTTAAGCTTAAATATGACTACATGTCTTTGTTTCTGTACATGTACCTTTCACAATGACACAAGTTGAATCTTATGTAATAATTGACATATAACATAAAATATTTTTAAAATAATTATTTTTTCAAGGTAAAATAACATGTATTGTATTGTTGCGTTAATAAATATAGGGCCAAAACTAACATATTTATAACATACGGTATATTGTTAACATATACGATTAGCAGATAAAAAGGTATTTTTCCCTACAGTTATTTTTCCCTTATTACTTTTTATTATTAAGTTCCCAGTTTTACATTTAACAACTTTATTGTTAAAACAGTAAATTTAAATCAACAATAGATTTACATTGTCCAGTAGAAATAATAAAGAAAAACAAACATATGAAACTGCTTTTCATAGTAAAAACTAAGCAAAACACTTTTGCTTGCTTGTAACATGTTAAATGCCCTTTTGAGGGATGTGTGTGTGTGTTTCTGTAAAATATCTGGTCAGCATTGTATGCAGCACACACGCTCTAAAACCACTACATGGCCTGTTTCTCAGAAACCAGGACACACAGCGACAGTCTCTAGTGGGTTTCTGATTTCCTCTGTGAGGCGGTTTGCTTGGTTCTCATTGCTGTGTTAGTTTGATTGTATCAAGTATCTTGTACCACCACACACTAAAATTTACACTTTAAACTCAACAAAGCTTTTTAGGTTCTACATTTGGTCTCTTTTGAGGTGTTGCAAGTTATGTAAGATTGTTAGTTAGAGGCGGATGATGCACACCTTCAGGCCATAAGCTGCCGGGATTGGCGCCATCTCTCCATGACTCAGAAATAGAAAAAATGGTCCATAATTGTGAATTCTACCTTCCTTTACACATTTAAAGTGTTTTCTAACACATATACACATTTAGGTGGCGGAGTTCAAGACCACTAAATATACACAATAATGCACACACAGAGAGATAGTGAGAGAGCACAATAACTTTAGAAAGTGGGGGATCCCAACTGCTTTTACCAGAAAACTCATCTGTGCGTGCATGTGTGTGTGTGTGTGTGTGTGTGTGTGTGTGTGTGTGTGCGTGCGTGTGTGTGTATGTGTGTGTGTGTGTGTGTGTGTGTGTGTGTGTAGGGTTTAATTACACAGGCCTTCGTCTGATTCAGATCCGGCAGAAACTGAAAATAACAAGACCACAATCAGACAATGAAGCAGCGCAGCAGGGTTTCAGAGAACACACACACTCATCAACAAAGGCTCTCCTACAAAACTGTTGACACATAAATCGCCTTTTAAATTTGTTTTCTAAGAGACTTAATAGGTCCCTTAATACATTGACTGTATTATTTCAGGGAATTGTGTTTCACCACATAGTGTTATTCCACTATATACTAATAGCATTTTTAATTTATGCATCACTATGAAAAACATAACACTTTGCATTTTAATTCATAGCCATTTGTTGGAAAATTCTGGCTCTATTACCTGATGGCACAGAAAAGGAAAAAGTAAAAAAAATAAATGCTTAATCTGGCAAAGTCTAAAGCGGCTTCAAATAGGAAGCCTAGTAACCACTTTATCATGGAAATAATACAACTCTAGCCTAAATAATCCAATACGTTGAGATTCAACTAAAGTTGGACAGGAACATAAAAACAAAGAAATAGTAAAAATAACTCTCGACCTGAAGGCGGAACACACATTCGGGGTGGTCAACCATTAACAGAGCGGGACACACAGACACACATATTTACGCTCTCACTTTGTCACAACGCCATGGCCTAAATTTCCCGCAAGCCTCGGTTTACTGCCTTCCCTGATTGTTGTAGTTACGTATGTTATCTGTTTCACCTGTGTGTTCATTTGTCAGTGTATTTAAGTCATCACCTTTTGTCATTCATTTGTTAGTCAACAGTTGCATTCCATCCTGAAGTATTTCGTTCTGCTTTTTTGTCATAAAAGTGTGTTTCTCGTTGCTATAGTCTCTGGTTCCACATCTCCGCAACAGAAGTGGACAATTGTTTGGACTGTCCTGCACACTTTTAGGTTGCCGGACAATAACAGTAGACATGGAGGAATCACATGCAAACAGAGTAGAACATGCAAACTCCACACAGTGCGAAACTCAAGTTGCCCCACCGTGTTGCACAGATAACCATGTCAACCAAAACACTTCCAGAAATTCTCGCAAATGCTGACAAATTGTAAATCTAAAAATAAGCTTTGAGACTTTAAAGACTGCAGCAAAGGCTGGAGAGTCATGGACATGTTGTGCTTTCCCTTCATGAAAATCTTTGAAAAAAAAACCAAGAATTTATTTTGTATGAAAAAAATAACAAGAAAGATAGATCACGATTTTACGGATGAAGGTGATCTCAGAAATGAAGAGACTTTTTGTTAATTTTAATTTGCTCACCTGTCACGCTATTGTTTTTGACAATTTGCTAATGCAAAGTTTGAATATCCGAGTGAATTTCAATTTCACTTTAGCCTTTGTAAATGGAACAAAGTTGGAAATCTGATGACTTGGAATGCCAGCAAACTAGTCATATGAAACAAGCAGACTTGATTACATCTCTGGCATCAATGAGCTCATTTAGTTTAAACTACACTACCTTCCTCTAGAATAACTCTGTCTCTTCCTCACTAACACACATTGCTAAAATTCTCCTACGCTAAAGATTTGACATGGGTAGAATAGAAACCATTGATAAGCTATAATTGTATTCTCAATGGCATTTGGATAAAAAGTGAATCTCGTGCCCAGGCAGAAAGAATGTGTGGAAATGTCAGCATCTACGACATCTCTGCTCAGTCTTTAGAGCCAAGAATCACAGTTGAAATGAATTCCAGCTGACTCCTAGATGTTTCAAATGCATTTGAAAGTTATTTGAACAGAAATGTTAAATTTTTTTCTTTCCTTTATTAGGTTTTGTGTGATGGTCCTTCTAAATCTGCTAAGAAAAAAAATAGCATTCCTCTTCTTGTAATTACATTGAAGTAGCATCTGCATGTTTGATTTGTTGTGCTACTAAAACAATTGTGCTTTAAAATGAAAAGCAACTCAAACTAGACCTTGAATACTCAGAAGAGGAAGAATGTGTTTTACAAATATTATTATATAATATATAACTTTATATAATACATATAATATATAATTTACTAATTAGAATTTTATTTTATATCTACTTGCAAATTTAAGTGATTGAAACTGACGTTTTGTTCTACCATTTTTCAAACATTGAGGTTAAATTCAATAGTTTGTTTTCACATTTCTTTTTTTTTGGGCCTATATTGAGTGCGAATAAAATACTTCTTAATACTTAAGTTCTTTTAAAATTGGATACTTTGCTACTTTGACACAAGTCGTTTGAAAATTGGTGACTTGTTACTTGTAATGAAGTATTATTTACAGTAAGTATCTGTACTTTTACTCAAGTATGGCTGTCCAGTACTCTTTACACCCCTGCTTTTTGGAAAGGAATTCGGGGAATGGCCTAAAATAAAAGAGAGCGAAATTACTGTGTGAGTAGAGAGAGAGAGTAAGAGAGAGTAAGGGAGAAGTGTCTTAAAGAAGGGGGTGAGTGAGTGAGTGAGTGTTTGTGTAAGAAAGGCTGGTAAGTGATAGAACAAGATAATTTTATAAATGAGTGAGTGAGAGAGAGAGAGAGAGACTAAAACAGTATGAAAGAAAAATGAAGAGAAGGAGGGTCAACGAGCCTCAAGTCGGAGAGGATTTATGAACATACAAAAAAGACAAAAGATGATGGAACCAAAATAAAGGGACTGTACATACAGCAGATAAAACACAAGTAGAACAAACGGACAGTGGAAAAAGAAATCAGTGTGTGTGTGTGTGTGTGTGTGTGTGTGTGTGTGTGTGTGTGTGTGTGTGTGTGTGATGGGAAAGGAGATTATAAGGGTGTGTTTCAGGGTAGAGTGTGGAGCAGCGTAATATGACTCATAGATGACTGGAGCAAAAGCAAAGCAAACAAGGCGACAGCACATTGTGTCTGACAGTTTACTTTGGCTCAGACGGAGACTGGACTCCAGTTGCTAATTAAAAGTCCCATGACAGGAGTTTAAAAATGTACAAAAGCCTTGTGGGGGGTGCAGCATTCCAGGAATTTTTTTAAAGATTCAAGTTGTTTGACTTTTGGGATTTGCGCACTGGAAATCTTTGTCGGCTTGTTGGTTGGTCACTTGTTTCTTTTGAAACTTCCATGTTCTTCATAAACAAACGTGGTATTGGAGAAGTGGTAAGGATTAGACAAAAAAAAAAACTGGTGAATCGGATCAACTGAATTGTTTCTCACATGACCCGTTTAGCACGTGGAATCATGTGACATAATTTTCAGTGGTTTGCTTTTCACGAAAACACACTAATGTTTACAAAATGTGGAAAAGGCTTAGATGAAAATGAAACATTTACTCCAATGATTCACTTTCATGTTGATTTAAACCCTCACGACTTTACATGCAACACAAATATTCACTCAAACAGAACAAAAATTTGTAGATTTATTTTGTTTAGTTTCCTACATGTATCTTACTAAATATTTTTAATTGTAATTCATTTTACACATTTTAGTCACACCATCATGTCAAATAGTTAAAGGTCCGACAGTTTTCAATGTCCAGCCATTTGTTTTCCAATTCTTGGTTAGTGGAAGCTGAAGCCAATCACTGTGTCTGAAAGTGCTACATACACCCAGGATTGGTGACCAACCAATCACAGAGCAGGACACACAAACTTCACACTCTCATGCACAGTTCTACCAGTTATGTGACTGTGAGAGGAAACTGGAGACTCGGAGAAAACACACAAAAATGAGTCAAGTCTGATGCATAATTTACCAAGTTACGCTGGAATAAATGGCAATGGCCTTTGTTGTTCAAAGTCAAACGCGTTCAATTTGTAATAAAAGCAAGAAGAATGATGATGTGTAGTTTGACAAATAAAGTGTTTCCTCTCTCTTTTTCCAATGTTTTAAGTTATACGTGTGGGCAGCTTAACCATGAGAATAACCGCCACCGCAGATGGAAACTCTGTCCTATAATGAAGTTGACTTACATGTGAGACCAGCGACAAGTTCACACTCTCCATCCAATTAACTAATACTAGTGTGGAACTAACACTATCACACTTATGACAATAATAAAAACTAATATGTGTGTATTTTATTTTAATAACACCAGTGTCAGATAATGTTCACTATAGAATAAACTAATGATTATAAAATAATAATTCTATAGTGATATTCATTAAAGTAGTTTGCACCAGGGTTTGTGGTTTTTATTCTCCGAGAAAGGAACAACTGTCGCCACTAGACTGTATTATAAATAGTTTTAATAGGTAATGATGCCACTAGACTGTTTTGTAAATAATTTAAGTAATATAAATAGAGTAAAACCGCCTTCATACTATTAATTTAAAAACATATTGTTACTTTTTATATTGTGTTGCTTCATGCAAAATAAAAAAAATAAAAATAAAAATAAAAAATGATTATTACACAAGTTATTGAAACATTTGTCATATTATAAAATAAATTTTTGTATTATATAGTCTATAACACGACAACTGATCTTAAGTGTGTGTGTGTGTGTGTGTGTGTGTGTGTTTTATTTACTGGTTATTTATGTAAATATATATATATATATATATATATATATATATATATATATATATATATATATATATATATATATATATATATATATATATATATATATTTTTTTTTACTCAGCCTTTCACCCCCTCAGTATTCTAGTACGTGTTATTATTAATTTGTCATTTTAATTGATCCTAAACACATGTTTGCACTTGATATGATGATGAACATGATGACTTTCATGATGAAATTCAACAAATTATGCAGAAGCTAAATTGGTAGAGCTACTGTGGGTTTCAAACTAAAGTTGAGAAATTACTAATGCATCTGGACTCTAATACAATTAAAAGTACTTTTCATTAAAGTATAGACAAAATAATGAATAGCTTTTTCTACAACAAAAATAGAGTGCAGTAACAATAAAACACCATAAGCATAAATCACAATGAAATTGGAAGCTTCTGCAACACAAATTATTGGACCCTGAATAGTACAACTCTTATAGTACAATCCACAATGCCCTGGGTTACATTCTTAATGCATTTAAATATATATTGACTTAATTATGAGTTCTTAATTAGACAGAAAAAATATATATATATTTTTTGTATGTAATACGTTTATATAAATGTATTAAATGCTAGAAGTTTTTTTCAATTAAAATGACTTGAATTGCGCTTTTCTTCATAAATCATAACAACATATGGAAAAACTGTTTGGAGACTCCTGCTACATGTCCTGCTAAAATGGTTCAAATAAAACAAAGTATGATGGAAAATTTTTGCAACCAGATATGGACTGAAATGTCTTCAAGAGGAGTGGAAACTGTACTGAGACTGCAGTCCACAGCACAATTTGGACGAAGAAAACTCTGAAGTGAAGCTGGGTAAGTCCCCAGCTTTGAGGAAAGCATGTTGTCGACACTCGAAGCGCTTGACATCATCCAACTTCAGGCCTACCTTTCTCAACAATAACAATCCTGAGAGGTGGGTGGGAGAGGTGGAAACTCTAAAAATAAACCCAGAGCTTGTTAATTCTCGTCTTCACTAACTAACGCTCATCAGTTCCTTTCCGTGGTTATGCTGTGAAGTCGTCCCTGCTATATTTCACTTCTGAAATCTGTCACGCACCAGAAAAACACCCAGTTTAGGTGCTACACTGTGAGACAAGCTTTCAATTGTGACATCTATACAAGACAAGAGCAAAAAAAAATGATTACAGGGTATTCTTTCCATCAGCATTAATAATAATTTATTATTAATAATACTATTATAATTAATACATATAATAACAAATGTATAATATACATGCTAAAATGTTGAACATTCATAAATCAACCCATGCAAGCTCGGGGTAAACATGTAAACTCCACACAGAACGGCCCCAGCCGGCCTTGAACTCACACCTCCAGTGTCAAACGGAACCTTCTTGCTGTGAGGCAACAGCGCTAAGCACTGCGCTGCCCTATGTTGAACATATTGTAATAAATATTAAAACAATATATATATTTTAGGGTTTTAAATTTGGGATTCTTCATATGAAAACGACAGCGCTCAAGTGGGTTTCAGCGTCTTGCCCAATTAAAGTTTGCAGGTTGCTGTTTGCATTTTGTTTCTTGATTTGCCGGATCCAACTCGCTACCACTGGACCACAACAGCCACCAATGTTTAGATGACAAATAGAGTAGTGAAAAGAAGTAAATTGATTTATAGATTTTAAAATATGTAAGAAAGAATTACATGGTTGTTAGCGATTAATGAAAATCAAGTGGTAGAAAATTGCATGCTTAAATTATGTCTGACTGTGCTTAAACACACACACACACACACACACACACTGTACTTAATAACTTCTAACTGGATCAGTAAATGCAGTAAATTTCTCCTCAATTTACCGACAATTTGCTTACTGAGCTGTTTCGGAAGTTCCTAAAGACCTTCTAAAACACCAGTAGCAATGTCTGTAATTAAACTGATTCAAATGTTGTGTTTGGGCAAGCTTTATGGCTTTTAATTACAAATAGAAAAGAAACGAAAAGTAAACTCCCATTAATAAATAACCCTAGCCTTGCCAAAAGCTGTTTGTACAATATACCACAGATATACACGTTTTTCTCCAACATTACTACACAACGTCACTGGAAATGATTAATCACGGGCAATTCCTATTTGAGGTTTTTCTTTCTTCCAGGAAATGTTTGGACTTCCATAAGCTGGTTTTCCCCTACTATCCTAGAAATTTGTTTAGTGACCGATAAGGAAGTGTGAAGCATAATAATATCATCGGAGAGATGCTGACGTGATAGACAAGACCGTTTGTACTAAAGGTTTGTACTATCTCACAGGAAATTACTCAGGTCAGGTTTCTTTGACCTCTGCAAGATGTCTGAACAGACACAAAAGACAAAATCATAGGAGAATAGCAAGGCTCCAGCAATTTATGAGAGACGTTATAATCTTCCAATAATGTTCATTTGAAACTAAATGGGACCATTTATTTTCCAAAATAACAAGATAGTCTTGATTTAATTTATCAGCTCTTTTACACTTGGCAACAAAAATAACGCTAAGATATAAGTATTCCACTTTTATTTCACGTGTGGTTACTTTAAAACATGGTGTCTCGTTTCAATACAGAAAAACGTAATAATTCGCTAACAAATATCCATTTTAATAAATATTTATTTTGTCTTTATTCAATACACCAAAGTCACCAGAGGAGGGCATCAAGCTCCGGACCACCTTCTCTGTGACCCTGTGTGGCCACTCAAAAGAATAATCCCTAAATTATCAAGAATAAAGATTAAAAAACAAACTCTTTGCAAAAAGACAGCCTTAGAAAATCATCAGATACATTTTCAGAACTTTCAACAAAAAGTCCAGCAAGTCCACTTCAGTTGCTCATACAGACATGTGGTGTGTGGGAATGAAGTGGTTTACATATCAATACTTGTCTGAAGAGGATGTGCTGTGAATGACCTTCTCACCCCTCTTGACCCGGGACTCAGGAATTCAGGCCTCTGGGAGACATAGTGGTGATTGCATGGCGATCAGGTTTCATCCAAACCAATTCCAAGGTTAACCAAACAATTAGCAATATTTATATGATTACGTTTCAATATAGACAAAAGGAGTCTCTGTTATAATAAGCATTTGTGCATTTGGATTGAAAAGTTAAGAACTATTTATGTATTGCATAATAATCAAAAGCACAAAATTAAATCAATTAGAAATTGCCATACAACAATCAAGTAATACATTTATATACTAGGCAAACATACTCATTTGTACTAGAATAAGAGCAGAAGAGAAAGCAATAATGTGTGGATAATGCTATTGTGCTAACAATGTTGAGGAGAACAATGTTCGGTTCTCGGCAATACACTGATTTTCCCAACGGATGAGAGGATAGATACTAGGACGCAACTGAGAGCACCACTTCCTGTTCTGAACAGGAAGAGCTACCGTTACTCTTATCACGAATGGCACAGATGGCCCAGAAAGACAAAGAAACATCAGAGGGCAAAAAATTGATGGTAGGTAGAAGTTGAAATGACATTCTCAGGCTTCATGAGAGGAGTGTTGGAGGATTTGGCTGATCTGTTTTTTTTAGTGTATAGGACAAATAGGTCTGAGGTACCTCATGTCTCACAGACGCTAACACACTTTTCATTCTAATTTAGCATCTGCAGTGTTGTATTTCTTAGTTACTGTTATATCAAGAAATGAATTTAGTAGTCTACACCCTACAATCAAGAAAGACTGCAAGTTGCAACTTCTCAAATTTGAATATAAAACCAGCTTATCACAAACCAATGGCATGCTGATACTAGAGGAAACAGACGCCAAGATCAGCCTATGAGACTAATACATCACAAGGCTGGCCGCAAAGCTACTTCCTCATGGATGTGAGAAGAGTGCATTTCCTTTCAAAAGTCCATGATTAGCCTTGCCATCTTACAAAACGAGGATATCCTTGAGCACTCAAAGTGAGTTCATGAAGATGTTTTCTTTTAAAGAGTTAGTTATATATAGTTAAAGATTGGACGTGAGCAATAGTCTCAATGGAACTGAGGGTTCATAAAGACCTTAAACCTTAAAATTAGGGAACTTAGGGAATTAGATCACCAACATTTACTAAGTCGATTACACTTAAGTGTGACTCAATTATTGATATAGGGTACAGCATATAGATAATTGATTCTGTTGTGCACACATTCAAAACACTTTTAATCACATCACATACTCCTCATTTGTTTAACCCTTATGTCCTTGATGCTCAATATTACCAACACTTCCATTCTAATGTTTTCAAACATTACCAGTCGTTTTTTCCAGCCCGCCGCACAGTTAAAGATGGTCACAGACACGTATTTGCAGACGGACTCACTTCAACTCAACTCTGGGTGGGTCTGTTTTCAATTTTCTCACCCCTCCACCCAAATCCTCCAAAAACAACAAAACAAGCGAAGTAAATGTCTCGGTCGCAGCTTAACGTTTTCATGCTTTCATGACAGGCACTGCTCGAGGAATCTAACGAAACCTTCTCTTCACAACTTCTAAACTTATCGGCACTTTCCTTCCTCTGCATGAGAGCGTGGGAGCGAGGAGCCAGAACTCAGAGGAGTAAAACTGTAACCGCAAACAACAGGAGGAAGCCAGTAATCTGAGTCCAGGCTCCAAAAGAGTTTAGGTAGCGGGGGGAGAAAGTGAGTGAAGCAGTGGACGACAGTATAGAACAAGACCAAACCATGCAGAGGAGATTTAGGGCTGAAGCGAGGGCATCTATGATGATGTTAAAGAGAAAACAAACACTTACCAGTAACTGGAGAGTACATGCGGCGTGTTGGGATCTATATTGTTTCGTTGTCCATACTGAAGTCAAGTTTGTGTTATGATGTCCAACCAGTCCAATAAGCATCTACTACAAAAGACATGGAGTGAAGGATGGAGCACGGAGGAAAGGAACTTCAGATTTCTTTGTTTTTAGTTCATTCAGAGAGCATTTGACTCAACGTTGCAGTGAGAACTTGTTGTAGGATTTCCCAAATGTTTGAAGCAGCAGAAGAAAAGAGGAGGACAGAGAAAGTGTGTGTGTGTTTGGTGCTGAAGGGAGGGCAGCGGGGCTGGAGAGGTGGGAGGGATCGGGGCAAAATATACCAGACAATACTAGGAAAATCAGCATTAGATGCTGGAAGACGACAATTTGATTATTTAAAGTCACAAAGTGATTCCAGAATCAAAATATATTGAAAATGATTATCAAGATTATCACTTTATCAAACACACACACATGCACACACACACACACACACGCACACACACACGCACACACGCATGCACACACACACCCAGTAGTAACAGATTAGTCTGCAAATATATTTTTACAATAAATTAATAATATAAAGAGACATTTTAATGTGCTTTCATTCACAGTGACAAATTATTTAAAAGTATTAAAATGTATAGAAAAAATAATGTATGGAAAAATTATTAATTATTACATGTAAAACTTTACATTTTAGTAACATTTAAAAAAAACAGGATTAATTTCTTCAATGATATTTACTATTCCAAAGTATTTTAAGTGTGTGTGTGTGTGTGTGTGTATGTGTGTGTGTGTGTGTGTGTGTGTGTGTGTGTGCGTGTGTGTGTGTGTCTTTGCTGTTCTGCACAAGTAATTTCCTTTAGTGCAATTTTTAGGTCAAACCTTTCCCTTACAAAAGACTTCATTATTATAACGCAGTCTGATTGCAAACACGACGAGGCGAATTTGCCCAGTGTAATTCAATTTTGCGATGAAGATGTTGGTCAAGTCACACTCCAGTCAACTGCACAGTAATTGATATAGGCTCAGAAAGAAACACATAACTGAACAGTCTATACTTTATGTAGAAGATCTACTGTTCAACCTTCTTTATGGATTTCAGTTTTATTGGGCTTTGTCTCAAGAAAAATGAGGAAAAATAGAATAAAATTGCATTACACATTCACACAAGTGATATTTACATGGATATTGTAAACTTCAACTGAGCTAAAATGCTCAGCTCTAAACAGCTGTAAAATATGGCACCAATGAAGTAGGCCTCAAAAAAAACAGAAATTCATTTTTGGCCATGGAAAACAACCTGCGTCAGTATGAATGACTCGGAAAGCCAAGAGAATGTGGATCAGATTAAAACGACTAAACTAACTCACAACTGAGTGCAAACACACACAGAGAATGACGCAATTCACAGTCTCACATAAAAAACACATTTATAAAAAAAATAGTCAATATCTATTGTATACCACAACAACTTCAAGCTCAAGTTCAGAACTTTGTAAGGCGCTTTTCACAGTTTTAACTGTCTCAAAGCGCCCGTGTGAATATGTAAGAGGATTGTTGCTTTTTAAAATGGCTATGATTATCACTATGACCATGACCAGTGAGCAAGCACATATGCGACAGTGGCCAGGTAAAAAAAACTCTCTAAGCTAGGAAAAACCCTGGGGAGAACCCGGCTTACTGGTGCCAGAACAACAGAACACGTATGTATTAATGCAGATTTAAAATTATATATGAATGCATATGAAATAAACACAATCGAAAAACATAAATGTGGATACCAAATAAGTGGATTCTGGAAAGATTCCGGTTTCTGTAAATGAATGTATTTTTACATTAAATGAATGTGAATGAAAGTGTGAATATGAATGTGTGTCTGGCACTGTGATTGGTTGATCAGGTTGTGCATCTTGGTGACAGTATTGCTCCAGCGTCCTGTAATACACAGAGGGTTTAGAAAATGAATTAATTGCTTGAAACACAATTTGTCTTATTTGATTTTTATTTATCAATAAGTTGTATTGAGACATCATGTAAATATACATTGGAATATATACATACAAAAACAGAACAATACACAAAAACATTTTCTTAAAGGCAAGTGAGTAGGATTGTTGATGTTATGGGTGGCTGACCGGTGTCCTAAACTAGTTTAGTCGGCCGCTGGCCAACAGATTAAAATAGTACAGAAACACACAAACAATGCCTAGGCTTTTCTGGGCCGTCATACATCCTATAACCTATAATTTATACCTGTTCTGTTTTGCTTGTTTATAATCAGCTTCCTTTTCCGACAATTCACCAGTACAAGTATAACAATGCGAGGACAGAGATGGACAGACTGTCAGGAATAGAAGAAGAAAAAAAACAAAACAATGGTTAGTGTTGACTACACTACACTATCCACTACACTAATGGATAGTGTTGATGATGACCACAACATAAGAGAGAATTACATGCAAAATCTGCAAAGACTGAAGCTTTACGGCCGAAATGTTCATTAGAATCAAGTAATGAATGCTAAAAATGAATATAACAATTTTCTCGATATTTGAAAAAACAAATATTGTATAGTATTTTCTGGACTATAAGCCGTTACTTTTTTCTTAGGTTTTGAACCATGCGGCTTATACAACAGTGCGGCTTTTCTGCGTATTTCTTTATTAAAGTAATGTTAACAAACATCTCAGTAAAAAAAATCACAGGAACAGATATCAAGTAATAAAACAGTAAGTGCACAACATAAAAAAACGAAAGATTGCTAAGCAGTATGTACTAAAAATGTAAAGGTACAGAAAAATCATCATGCTACCACGTACTATACAATTTCACAGTATTTAACGGAACGAATGCAAGCAATAAAACAATAATTGCACCACGTAAAAAATGAAAAATTGTTATGCGTACAGTAACGGAATGAAATATTCATTTATAATATACCCTGCTTCTCAATAGCACGCGTCGCTGTGGAGATATTAATTTTGAAAGTGTTTGAATGGGGGATTATCAGGCGCTAGCGCACGTTTCCCGCCGTGGGAATCCTGCCAGTGGTTAGCGCTCCCGCCTCACAGCAAGATGGTATCTTTGAGTCTCGAGGTGTGAGTTCGACCGGAGCCGTTATGTGTGGAGATTGCATGTTCTCCCCGAGCTTGTGTGGGTTTCCTCCGGGTTCTCCTGTTTCCTCCCACAATACAAAAACATATCACAATCCAGAGTGTGTATCCTGCCTCCAGCCCAAAGACGCTGAGATAGGCGCCAGCTCCCTGTGACCCTGTTAAGGACGAAGCGGTAGGTGATGAATAAATGAATGATTGAATCTAGTAGGAGTGCTAAGGTTCCAGCTATTACTGGTCCTCTTTGACATTTCTGGATCGCAGGTAGATGTCACCCCTCTGGGCCTGGAGGCGTGGTACACAGACACACACATTCACACTTTCACATCAATGGGAAACTTTCCAGACTCCAATTCTCTGCTAATTCTTTAATATCCATTAATAATACAAAAATCCAATCATGCATTTAAATAAACATTTATTGTGGAAGCATCGCAAGCAGAGCTAATAGCAGAAAATTCTAGCAGAAAATACAATTTTCTCAAATGTAAAAAATAAACCAATTGAATTGATCAACACTTACAGTTTTTCTCAGTCGCTTTAGTACAATTTTCAGATCAGAATTGAAATTCTCAAAACTATTTGTTCAATTTTCACATCATGATGTCACTTGTGCACATCATATAAGCAGTTTCTCACTTCTTTGAACAAGTTGCAATTGCTTTGGTACATCATGCAAATGATTATGCACAATTCTCTGCTCTTTGATACATTTTCAATTGTTTTTGTCATGTTGATCAAAATGTATTATATAGTTCACTG
>MU204344.1:213659-223659 GCA_017309775.1 Paedocypris sp. Pulau Singkep | reverse complement strand
TATGGCCACTTGAGGGGTTGAACGGCATTTGAGTAGGATTTTAACCTCTTGGACACAAGTCCAATTTCCTCCCACTGGACCACAACTGCCACAAGAATTAAGTGACTTCCCAAACCTGGAGTTGAACCCCGGCCGTCTGGGTGAAAATCAGAAATTCTAACCGCTAGACTACATGTTATTAAATAAAACAATTTAAACATCAAACTTTTTGAGCGGTACTTACAAGTGTTTAAAGTGCCTGGTGCTTTAAACACCAAGGTGGTGGGTTGAAGACTTAACTAGAATGTTTAAGCTAGAATAAAGGAAATTTGAGTATCTACGATGATCTGATGTAATGCACTGTACTACATCAGATACATCAAACTACATCAAAATATCTATTACATATCAAAACACCATGCGTTTGAGTTGCATTTAATTATTTACTATTTAATTTTGAATATATCTAAATGTAAAAAGCAAAGACTTTATTCAACTGTCGTTGTGTAGAAACTCAGCTGCAGATTTCTTCCTGCAAAAAATATGACTCTGGGTGGGACAGTTCTCCCAAAGTCATCGAGTTTAAATGAGTTTAAGTTTCTTCTGAAAATATCAGTCAGAGAAACATGTCGAGCGGAGAATGAGAAGCATTCAGCTGAGCATAGCATGTAGCTCTGAAAGCCAGACCTTCCAAACCAACCAAGGCTAAAGCCAAAGTCAAACTGAGAATCTTTTTCCAGCCCTATAATTCGTACCCACCCTCAGTCCTGCTTCAACCCCATTCCAAAACTCCCCTAACAATTATAGGAATGACACACACAATAACAATAAGAATGAGTTTGGTAAACAAATACAGTACAGCCAAACCCTGAATAATATTGTATCCTTTGCCAACGTGAAAATTATGTTTATGTGAGTCAAAACAAAACAAAACAAAACAACAAGCCTCTGCCAACACCAGCGGCGGCCCTTCTATTGTTCCAGAGATCAAGCCAAGATGAAGTTACAGCGTCAACACACATCCGCAGCAGCCCCGTCCGGACGGAAAGGAGCCCCTCCACATGCAAAAGCATCGCTAATCCGGGCAAAACTCTGGAGACGCACACTTCAAGCTTCATGAACCCTTTCAAAAAAAGTTCCCTATTTTTATCGGAATGACGCTCCCTGGAGGGAAAGCACCAGCAATGAGTCGTTATGGTTTTCCCTTAGATATGTCGTCCCACCAGAAAATTTAAATAAACACATGGAAAACCACAAGGATATATCTGGCTTGCTGTGCGGAAAGTATTTTTTTGTGTCTTTTTTTCTTTCTTCCATCTTTCCAAACATTTCTGTGATTGTACTCTTGCATGCATCCTGAAAACGCAGGACTTGGTACAGGAAACAAATGCTTCAATTCACAGCATCGAGTGTCAGGGCTTATTTAAATTGAGTAAAGCGCCTTTTTATGCTAAAACCTTCCATGCGCTCATATGTTAGACGTTTTATTGAGTTTTTGTTTGCAATAACAACTAAGTATAACTCTTAAACAATGGCATTCCAAACAGGATAGCAGGATATTTATTTTGTTAAATTACAATTAATTTAATTTAATTTATTTTTATTATTAATACATTTTTACAATCAATTTTTAAATTGACTGAAATCGAGCAATTAAGGTACCGGAAAACTGATATTAATCAGGGGTTAAATCTGAGAGAAACCCTCTTGAAATCATTTGATCTTTGCCAGAAAAGATGATGTGGTCTACCATTTAAGTTCATAAACTGTCTGAAGTATACTGAATTGGATGTTCAAAAAAAACACCTTTATTGTTGTTGCTGTTATTATTAGTGGCGATTGTGGTAGGCAGTTTGACCTGTCATCCAGGCGTTGCAACTTCACTAGACACAGCACAATTTCAATATGGTCCCTAGTGGCCATATTGACTAACTTCACTTATGTTTATTAACATTATGAGCGCAACATACAAATGTCCATAAATCATGTTTAACCCAAAAATCTATTTGCCTGTGGCTTTTTGTTGAGTTTAATATGAATTTATGGAATATTGATATGCATTCTTTTAGAAATAAGTACAAAAAATACCTCTCTATTTGACAATTTGAAACTTTTGAGTTTTCAGTTTTGCTTATGGTCAATAAATAGCACTTGAAAACAAAAAAAATCCATGGATACTATTTATTTTTACAATTAAAAAACAATTGCTACACTCAATTTATAAGCAGACTCTCTGTTGATAGAACCTTTGTCTTACCCTACATGGCCTTGTTACACAAATTAACTTGTATTTACTGCTTGTTCACCATGAGCTGGGATGTATACAATCACGGGGAATCGTTTCCTCTAGTCTATAGTCTAAAACTTTGCAAATTACTCCAATAAAATTTTTTAAGAACTAATAACAAACTAACAAGCGTACAAACAAACAAAATTGTGATTTGTGTGTGTTTGCTATGAGTTCTAACGCTTAAAACAAAAAGTCCTATTTATACTAGAATTGGCTGGGCGAGACAAATCAGATGACAAAACTGGAAATCAAATTGTTGTGGACAAATTGGAAAGTTGTGACCAGGGTGTTTCCGTGGCGACCTCTCAGCGAACTCTGTGCAAGATAATCCCCCTCTTTCTCTGAACACTTTATCCATCAGACTGCGGCTGAAATCCACACAAACAAAACAGCGGCGGAGAGGAAATACTTCTCTGCAGTGTGGTGTCTTTAGCTGAAATCTGAAAAGTCTTGGTTGACCATTCTCCGCCTTTGCTCACATAAACATCACCTGCTTGCGTTGATCTGGTGCCGTGGTAATACATGTAGGATGAATTTGTGTGATCGTTTACCACCACACCTCATCGACCACACACACATGTGAGTTAGCAATTCAGGAGAATTTCTTCTCTTAACTGTGGCTCAGGCCGTTCAGGTCCAGCTGCAGTAACAGTTGTTCACCGCTCTTCCCGGATCTCCACAGAAACCAGAGTCTGGATGTTATCGGATCCTGCTCGGCTTTCCTCCTCGGGAAAGAAAAATGCAGCAAGGGGGAGGAGAGAGGGAAAGAGGGTGAACAAAATAGAGAGGGAGGGTACGATGGTTTGGTCATGGTCCCGTGTGGGAATATTTAATAACAAACATTAAAAATACCACAAAAAGACTTTGCCACATTCCCACGGTCAAGCTCAAGCCAGGGCCTGACAGAACAGTTATAAATACCAGCTACAAAATGGCCCCAGAATGCACTTACAGCACACAGCACAACACACACACACACACACACACACACACACACACACACACACACTTGTGGAATCCACCCATGAAGATAGAGTTGTACACATCCATAACCTTACAACAGAGGAAGCAATGTGGAAGTGGCTATATACATCTGTACACTTGTGGAATCCACCCATGAAGATAGTTGTACACATCCATAACCTTACAACAGAGGAAGCAATGTGGAAGTGGCTATATACATCTGTACATAAAAAAGAAAAAAATGTAAGATGTAACCTTATATTAAAGATTTGCCACCTATTATAGATTTTTTAGACATTTTCCCAGAATGCACACAGAAATATCAAAGGTGATGCCACAATGTTAAAAACTTGAAATTTTAGTGTGTGACGAGTCAGTGTTTGTGCTCAATTTACACATCAAACCATCTTTCAAAATGTTTTTTAATTTATCATGCCAATGCTACGCTCTGGCAACGGAGCGTTAACGGAGATGCAAAGCCAGAGTCCAATGAGACGAATTTTTTTATTAACAATAATAATATTATTATATTATATTGTCAGTTTAATTATTTATTAATAAACTGACAAATTAAATTGAAAAAGGGGACAACTTATGAACAGGTAAAACTGATTATGCACGTGACTACACACGGAATGATGGAAAGCATTATTTCTGGGTTCTGTGGTCCATATCAACATGCCAGCTAAATTTGGTTTAAACAATTTGTATAGTAGTATTAGTATTTATTCATTGACATTGTCAAAATTGTGTTTGGAGCATGCATAGTGCAAACAAAAATAAATAATATTCTGTATATACTCCTTATATATAACACCAATTTAACACAGTACTATATATTACTATATAACTAAACTACATCTGAGCATGTCAAGTAAAGTGCATAGTAAAGTAAATGGGGCAGAAAATAGTGATATGTAGAAACAATGGCGACCTGTTCAGTGCTAGTAGTAAAATTTGGATGAGTTTAATTGTCCATGAGAGGGGGGAGGGGCAGAGAAGGAGCAGCGTATGTGCAATGCAGTGATTGTATGTGTACTTTCATTTTGCTTTGTTATTTAACTATTCATTTTTTCAATCAATTATTTATTTAATTGAGATCCGATTCTCATCTCGACAAAGAGGCAGCATAGTAGTATAAATACAAAACTTACTTTCTACTAAATTTTAAATATGCTTTATTTTATGTTATTTAATATTATTTAGTTAATAATATTTAGTATTTTTTAGAGGACAAGACATTTTTTTTTATTACATATTTTGGTTATACTTCTGAAGTCTGTCTGGAAGAACAAATGTTTCATGAACAAAACATTTATGTATCATAAATCACATCAATGTCGCAATATCCAATTGAGTTATCTCACATTGCAAGCTTTTTTTTTTGCTAATGCAGGCAGTAGCAACTATTTTTGTCTCCATTACCACCTTTTTTTTTCTAGAAGCTTTCTCCATCCTCAAACTGAAAAACAGGGGAAACTCTCACTGCCGCACTTTCCGTTTCTGAGACAATGAGACTGGAACCTGGCTGTCTGCCCCCATCTCAGTGTATGTTTATGTGTGGGTTTTCTCTCTCTCGGCCTGCACAGGTCGCGGGCCTCAACCCAACATGGCTCCTTCATTCCTGTTATTGAACAAGACATTAGTCTCGCTGTCAAAGAACTTTGGGTTTCGTTGCCAAATTTACCATGTCCTACAAATGATGATGTAAGATGTGTGAAAATGTCTTTGAGGATTAAGAGACTTGACATACTTAATGTGTCATAGAATCGACTGTCACCAAGACTAAGGTAGTGTTTGACGTGCAAACAGCCAGGAGGAGCACAAGGAGTTAAACGTTCAAATAAAGGTTTAATCCAGACCAAGGTCGGGTCACAGGCAAGGGTCGGTATCCGAGAAAATCCAAAATACATGAACGAGAACATAAACTGGACAAGACTAGACTAGAGGCGAGAGTGACAGATACAAAGACTGACAAACTGGCAAAGAAAACAAGACAGGGACGAACTTAAATACACAGACTAATTGACAATAAACACAAAACACCTGGGTTACAGACGATCGTGATAGCATGCGGATAAACCAAAATGGCGGCGACACGGCGAATTTCAGTTTAAAAGTCCGAGCACGACTTGATCATAAAAGTTCAGTCTGGTGAGACTGGATCTGTGACAAATACTATGGTTTTACTTACATTTTTTAGAGATTAAGTTGACAACACAATAGTTAAGTTGTAAGTGATGAAGGAATTTAGCAAACTACACGTGCAATGCTAAGCTAATAGCTAGATAAACCAATGGCCAAAAACAGTAACAATAAATCAGTTCTTGTATAGTAATCCAACACGCTACGAATCAATACACACCAGCCTGCACATCTCCACAAACACTCTCAAGTCTCAAATGTTGAAGCTAATTTTGAAATATTTCTTCGTTATTTGGAAAAGAACATTTATGGGTTAATTCTATAAGCAGTTTAGAAATCTATCCCCACAATAGAGCATTTGACTCTTGACATTAACACTTTCTTTGCTGTCTTTTCTAAACATTCAATGTCACACTGAGTCCCTCTGGGGCTTGACGATGACAATCTTATCTTTGCTTTGCTTTGCTTTTCTTGTTCTGTATTCCTCCAAAAGTCAGTTCCACATACAGATTTGTGTGCACCAATAAAACAAAATGCATGACTATGGAGCTTTTGCGCAATAAAATTGAGAAGAACTAAAAGGAACTTGCCGCAATAATCGAGTCACAGACACCACAGTTTATTTTTTATGTTGTGACTAGTATCTGTGCTAATGCCATGAAAAGGAGATATAGAACAGGAATACGGGTCATTCTTATATTACTAGTCTGAGCTGTAATATCGTATAGGCTCTGCAATCAATATTCAGGCTAATCAGTACAGGGCTTTGACATTCAAGAACATTTTTAATCTTTTCATTTCATTGTTGTAATAGGTCTAGTCTGATCAAGCTCTGAGAAGTTTGCATGTTCTTACTTGATAGCGTTTCCTTTGGTCTCCAGTTTTTCGTTCACAGACCAAAATCATGCAGGAGAGTCAGGGAAATTTAATTCATAGTGAGTAAAAGTGTGATGTATGTCTGTGTAAGTGTGTGTGTCACACTTTCAAGCCAATTTTCTTGGTTGGTTCCAGCCCCACATAACTCAGTAATGGAAATTTTTTTCAGAAAATGGTATCAAGGAGTATAATCATCTATGCCACTTATTCCATTTCTTGGTCTGATGGCAGACTATGATGAAACATGGACTAACCAATCAGAACACGGACACACAGATACCCCACAAAAGTAAACGAGATCCATAGACCAGCACTAGTGAGGCGTGTATGCAGGAACTTATCTGGCCGACGCAGAGGCCTGACCTCAACCTCTTTCTCCACCTTCAGGATGAATGTTTTTGTAGATTAGAGCCCATTTGAATCGGGCACTGGTGGTGTTATTGGACACATCTTTGTTCAACATGGTATTTGCTGTGGAATACTGTCAGCAGTTTGAGTCGGCCATCAGTGCGTGTAATGTAGAAATGTACTGACTGCACTATTAACTTGTACATCAGCACTCTTACCGCAGTCTCTCATTCCAAAATCTCTCCCAACTTCTTTTCAAACCCTAGAAACCACTGCTGGCCTTCCTGTAGCTCCCTCTCTCTTTATACCATATCTTTCTCACTCATTCACTCTATCTGTTTTACTCTTTCTCATCATGTCACTCTGATGTCTATCTATTCATGTTGTCATTCTTCCTTCTATCTCAATTTTGTCTATCTTTCTCTCGCTCCTTTCTCTCCTCATTTTTCCTCTCTTTTGCACCCCTCTTTCTACTCCACCTCTTCTCCCCCGACTCTCTCTCTTCAGACTGTTGTGTGTAGTGTGAACCCCATATCCTCAGCTGCCTGTATCCCTCTCTTTCTCTCTCTCAGGCTTCATTTTCTGCGGTCACCATTCCAGGGGAGCCTCCCTCATTCCTGCCGGTTTATGTCAAACAAGCTTTGGCGTTTTTTTTGGGTAGCAGTAAATTAGCTTGGATTTTCAAGTTCATCTCATTGAGAATTCTCTAACAGCTCTGTATGTTCAACCTTGATCAAAACGTTTTAGGTGATTGATGGATTTTAATGCAGGATAAGGTTATATACTGAGAGGAAGCTGACAAATCGGGTGTGTAATGTGTAAAAGATAATTAAGCCAAGCTGCAGCAGTTAGGATAGGATAGGGTAAGATAGGATGGGATAGGATAGGATTAGAAAGGATAGAATACGATACGATAGGACAGGACTGAATAGGTTGGATTTTATCATAAATTAAGGAATCTAGCAATAAGAAACATACAATAAATAAACATGACATACAAAAATACAATATTTTTTGTTTTACAATTGTAGATCCCACGGTGGATCCGTTACTTATACTGGATCCGAGATACTGACATAAATTCACACATATTACACATCTTGAATTTCAAGCGTAAAGACTATAATTACCTGTTACTAAAATAAACAAAATGTACTCTTGTTTAGGAAAGATTATTGTAAATTTGCTGAAAGTAGAAAACAACAACAATAATGTTCTTTGCATTGTGGGCACAGTCTTGACCTCTTAAGTCTTGAGTTTCTGTTTTCTTTTTAGTTGAAAAAGGTATTTTAATTTGGTTAAATACTGTATCTGATTTAAAATACCCAAGCAATCTGAGGACAAAAGTTTCTGAGCGATACTGTAGCGCCCCCTGTTTCTTCACCAGTGAATTAATCTGCTGAATTTTCTTTTACATAAAGATCCAAATAACCAGCAGAGGGCACTGCGAATCTTAAAAAAAAAAAAAAAAAAAAAAAAAAAACAATACATTTAAAATTATGTGTTTCTTAGTCGCTCACTTAAGAGTTGACCAAAAAAAATGCAAATAGATAAAACTGTTCTGATAAATTTTATTTATCCACATACAATTGTATTTCAAGTTCAATTTGAATTTATATTTAAACACTTTTTACAGTATAGCACTTTTTGTCTTACGTGTCTGCACAAATTAAATTGTAAAATAAGAATTGTGACTATGGCAAAAACAATGAGCTCACTGGTGCCTCACAGTCTTCTCTGTCCTGCAAACATTACGAATTCAAATTTATTCTTAAACATAACAAGTGAAAATATTAGAATAGTAATTGATAATGAAGTTTTCAGAATAATATTGCAGATGTTTTATTTTTTTTCACAGAAAAAACATAGAAACTGCAAGAACATGGATGTGGAGTTGCACAGAGATCCGTCAGACAAGTAAACAGGGGGTTCGGTCTCATGTCATGTGTTCAATAGTTTCACAAAACAAACATTTGTTTGCGTAATTTTAAAGAATTTTCAAGAAGACTTGTTCCCTTAAGTATATTGCTTCTGATAAAAGCAGTAGTAGGATGTAAATGAAAAAAAATTTGATAGTAGATTATCCTTTTTTTATAGAATCTTATATGAATTGGTCTGAAACATCAGACACGTTTTAAAAGCGAATATTATGTATTCAATATATCCCAGGCAGACTGATCACCTTCTTTTTCATGTATTTATTTATCTACAAACGCCATCTATTGTTGGGTCATGTCACGTGAGTCCATCTTAACTATTCCTGCTTCTTTTGGCAGTTGTGGTCCAACTGTAGGGGACTTGGACTTGTGTCCGAGAGGTTGCCGGTTCGAATCCCCCTACGGATGTTTCTGTATCTACTGTATGTCTCCTGAACGTACCTGGTGTTTTTGTCATGTGAGAGGAAACTGAAGAAGAGAATGTGGAATCATGCAAACTCTTCGCAGGTACAACACAAACTGACTTGTCTTGCCACCGTGCCACCCGTATTAGTTGCCCTAAATGCGAATTTAATCAACGTACATAATAAATACATAACTTCCTTCTGAAATCTCAACTCTCAATTTTTTTTGTTATAAAGGTGCACTGTGGTCCAACAAAATCCAGCAGATCAGCCGACAATAATGCTTGTGTCTTATTGTTCGCTGGAACAGTATATCCTCCTAAAGGGGGTCAGCGAGCTGGAAGAAAGATTATTTTGCTCTTCTCATCACTCTATTACTTGGTCAGAGTGGTTAAGCTCCACGTGAAATCAGGCCACAAAACTCAGACTAACCTCGCTCTAGACTGTGTGTGGTGTTCTGCTGTTTACAGACATATTTCCAATGTGGTTTGGACCTCAGCTGCCTGAAATTTATTTGTCACCCTTTTCTAAAATACTACTTTATTTGTAAGGAAACCATTATGATGTTCAGTACATACTGACTGGATTCAGGGTCATTTTAAGGCATCAACATGCTAAACACACACAAACAAGCTAGTCTTTCTATCTCCCTGTACTTTGCTCTCTACTTCTCCAGTCCTCTGTTTATTGCTAGTGTTTATTTTTTGTTTCAGTAAATTCTTGAATCCGCAGTCACATGATCCATTTATCTGTTCGTTTTCTAAACTGCTTTTCCATTTCTTGGTCATGGCAAGCTCAAGCCAATCTCTGCAGCTCTGAGCCTGAAGTCATGCAACACACCTATTGACAATTTTCTGGACTCTTTCTGGAGTGGATTTTCACTGTAGGACGAGAGGTAACCCACACTAGCACATTTTCACAGTTTTACCTATAACAAAGTTTTTACCTCTCTCTCTCTCTCTCTCTCTCTCTCTCTCTCTCTCTCTCTCTCTCTCTCCCCTTCTCTTTCTCTCTTTCTTTCTCTCTCCCCTTCTCTCTCTCTCTCTCTCTCTCTCTCT
>MU204344.1:186819-203386 GCA_017309775.1 Paedocypris sp. Pulau Singkep | reverse complement strand
TCAAAAGACTATTTTATTCAAGAATATGAATCTTCTTTTATATACATATTTTTTTTAAAGAAATGCAATAATATAATTATATATTTTCTAAAGAAGATCACAAGGAACACGTAATTTTAACATTTTTTAAACATTTGATAACCATGTTGTTCCATGGTGTTTGTGTGTGGTTAAATTGTACACAAACAAAAATGTAGTTTCACCACCATATGATTCTCAAATTATCAAGAAGATATCACAATTTGTGTACAACATTCTCACACAAACCCAACACTAGCACAATTACAGCAATCATCTACCATTCAATGTATTTGAAGCTGATCCTTCAGACCTTCAAATGTTACTGTGCGTCTTGGCTTGATGGTTTTTACAGTCAGATATTGTGTCTTGACAGAATACAAAAACAATTAAAATTGTATTTAAATTGGTGTAGACTATGATAGATGTGTGCCTTTAAGTTGGTGGATGTTGAAAAAGCTGTAAAAGTGCTGATGAAAGCAGACAAGACCAAGCACTGAAGAAAGATGACCGGGCTAATGATGTATTGATCGTCACACTCCGGTGTGTGTCTGAGTTTAAACATATGCAATGCGTTACTCTCACACTGAAAGTGAAATGTCAGCAGTTCAGAGACCGTTTTCTCAGTTTTATTATGGATTCCTAGATTCACAAACATTTTTATGAAACCAAACTTTACCAACCTCGATTAAATTATCTAAATGGCGAGTCGATGCATGGCTTCAGATGTTGAGTAATGGTTCGTTTTTGCATGTGTGTGTGTTGTCAGCTCTCATTGGTACAGTAAAGCAGCAGGACGGTAACTCAGAGAAATGAGTCTGACCTTTCCACAGTGTCTCATTACATGACAGTATCTAGCTTTCAACAAGATCACACATACCACAGAAATCAGCTCTGTTATTCTGTAAGTACGTTTTGGTGGACACAGTACAATAACTTATCATATTATACAGGAACAATCACTTGGGATTTAAGGGATAGTACTTTGAGATTTTGAAATGTGTTTGTTTTCTTATTCAAAACATAGGTATAAGTTTAGGTTTATATTTTATATATAAAAGAAGGTGACTTCTCAACACAACTCGATCTGGAAAGCCATTTGTTTGTAAAGGCTTGCTCTCATGCACTGTTCTTTGAGTTATTTGAGACTGAAGACATTTGCTGGAGTGGGAGAGAAGAATTGCTCAAGATCTGTATTTTGAAAAGAATCCTCCTCCATGTCACAACCTCAATAGAGTCCATCTCCAACAGACGCATAAAAAACACAAATTAGTGCACAAAATAACACATAAGCCAAACAATTGAGCATACAATAACAATATAACAGTAATATATATAATACAAAACAATAGATACTCAGTCAGTCATCTTCTACCGCTTCATCCTTTACAGGGTCGCGGGGAGTCTTAGGGCCGGATTCGGGATACACACTCTGGATTGGTGGCCAACCATTCGCAGAGCGGGACACACAGACAAACACATTCACACACTCACTCATAGCTATGTGGTCAATTTTCCAATTAGCCTGAAACACGTGTTTTTTGGACTGTGGGAGGAAACCGGAGGAAACCCACGCAAGCACTCACACCTCGAGTGTCAAACGGAACCATCTTGCTGTGAGGCAGCAGCACTAACCACTGCGCCACCGTGCTGCCCAAAATAGATACTATCCATGTTATTAATTACGTTTTTAGAGCAATTCTATTTTGTCTGAAAGATTTATTTTCAGAGTCACGTTGTGTGTAGAAGTTTAATTGTGCAGTAGCTGCATACGTAGCATCCAAAAAGGTGGTTATTATATGGTGGATCAATAGTAGGTGATTTCTCTAGTGCTTCAACAGATTTAAAGTCATAATCTCTGTCTAGCTGGAGTTGAGAGTGCTATTATTACATTTTCTCTTTTGCTACATTTTCATGGAAACTGTTCTAAGTGATTTGACTGGAATCTGTACGCACACACACAGATAAACAATCTCTCAAAACACACACAAATACACACACACACACTCGTAAATCACAGTCAAGGTGCACACATGCTATTTCTCTTTCTTTGTTTCTTTCTCTCTCTTTCTCTCTCTCTCTCTCTCTCTCTCTCTCTCACACACACACACACACACACGCGCGCAAACTCAGCATACATAAACGGTCACACACTCAAAGCATACATAAAGACTCATTTTGATCCATCTGGTTTTCTGGAGCGTTTGGTTGGGCCTGAAACGCAAATAGAAGGACAGTTTTCTATCATATAATAATAATAATAATAATAATAATGAGTATTTGTAAGGCGCTTTTCACAGTTTTAACTGTCTCAAAGCGCACGTGTAAATATGTAAGGGAAATGTTGCTTTTTATTCAATTTGTTGTCTGGATTGTTGGTGTTAATTAAGTGACTGCAGTTATGACAAGACAAAGACAAAGACCAACGAGCAAGCACATACGCAACAGTGGCCAGGTAAAAAAAACCTCTTTAACGAGAGGACATGTGGACATGTTTCCTATCATATGGATGTCTGGATAGACCTGGTGTAGACCTGGTGTTGTTCTGCATCCTTCATGATAGGGATGGTGTCACTTCAATGCCCTTCAGAAGAAAAACACTGTTTATCCAACATCCAGAACAATCATCACAAAGACTTCGTAAAGTTAGATTGCCAGAGGATCACACATGCACACTATGTCACACACACACACACACACACACACACACACACACACACACACACACACACACACACACACCCACACTAATAGCTCTTTACTGTTTTAAGAATAAATTACGAGAGAACGAATTCCTTTACATTAATAAAGAATGAATGAAAATATCTCATCACTGTGATCCACAATCTGAATCCACAATTTTGAAAAAAATTCAGATTCACTTCATCTGAAATAGCAAAACATTTTCCTTCCCCAGTTTTCCGTCTTTCATGTAGAACCAAAGACTGATGCTGCTTTTTAGCTAATTGTTTTTTATTCAATTGGAAATTTTATACTTGTATTCTTCTTCTTTTTATTTTATTTCCACTTTAAACACTGGAGATATTGTGTATAACTGAGTGAGTCAACGTGTGACAATCATAAAGAACAGGCATTTGAAGGACAAAGTGTCTTTTGCTTTTTTGTACAGTTTACAGTACACGTATATATTCTAAACATTAAGAGGGTTATATGGGGTATTAATATCTTTACATCGCCTCGTTCTCTCACCTCTCCTTCCATCTTTCTCTCTCTGCATTTGAACCGTTTTGACTTTTTTTTACACTCGTTCTCTTCCATTCTTTTCTCTTTCTTACTCTAGCTCTCCATTGCATTTTTGCTCTTCTTCCCTCTCTACTCTCTTTCCCTTTCCTCTCACTTTCATTCTCTTACCTTCTTCCCTTTCGCTCAAGTCTCTTTCTCTCCTGCGTACAACTTCTCTCTCTCTCTTTCTCTCTCTCTCACACACACACACACACACACACACACTCACACACATTCTCTCATTCCCTCTCTTTCTCTTTCATCCATGTCATGTTTTATCACGCCCTTTCCTATAATCTTCCATTCACTCTCTGCCCCCCTTTCTCCCTCCCTCCCTCACACTTGCCTCCACTCTCTCACTCTATGTCTTACCCTTCTTTACTCTCGCTCTCCATCTCTCTGCGCTGCAGTGGGGGAGTTTATTCAGAAGCGTACGAGGGGACCAGACAGAAACATCCTCCTCTCACCTGCCTGCTCTCCCATCCACTCTTCTGTTTTAAACAAATGCTTCAGCGAACCACGCCTGGATGAATATCTCATTGCTGGAAGAATTTATTTTCTCCACTTTTCCCAAAACAACCTGAGGATTTACAAAGAAACGTTAGAATGGATTTTACAATCTCTCCCAAAACAAAAGGATTCATCTCTCTTGAGATATAACTAGAAGAGGAGGGATGACACGCCTCTGCTCACACCTGACTTACTGCAATGGTTTGCTTTTGTTTTATTCACACAACTGAAGTGTAGCTGAGGATGAGACACTTTCAAAACAGTTGCATCTTGTTTTTGCCTTGACTTTCAGCCATAAAGCTCTTTTAAACTGTTTGCAGTTCAGCTTCATTCGTTTATGATTATTTCAGGCTTTCGGCAACATTTGACCCGTTCATGCACGGCGGAGAAAGGGTAATGCCTGCACGCATCTTGGCTTGCTCGTCTGTGTTACTGCAGCATGAACGACTAGTCTGCAATATCAAACAGCAGGGGACATGAAGCCACGTGGCCACTTACACACATTAGTACTCACTCCAATGCCTGCGGAATTTACCACACACTTTCAATAACTGCTGGCATTTTTGGGCAGAGGAATCAATATGAAAGCACAAACAGCAGCTAATTGAATTCTTTTGCAGATTTTGAAACAAGATTTAAAATGTTTGGTTTGGGGAAATTGAGTGAATTGGACTCTCAAACTAAAGAGCTGATGAACTCACACACACGTGCGCGCCTACTTTACTGTAATGTTTGTACTAAAACAGCACAAAGTTTCCTGTGCATACTTTAGTATGTGAGGATAATTAAGGTCTGGGACTTTAAGTAAGCTCTTCTCCACACATATAAAGACTTGTTTAACACACCCACAACTGATTATCAACAAAAGCCAAATATGCAAAAGATTTGTTAAATACTGAGGGAAAATTCAATGCCATCTTTAAAAAGTTCTTCTCGATGCTCAGTCTTTCATCTCTCATTCTCTCTGGAGCACAACTTCAAGATTCTGAGTTATTCCCAGAAGAAAGCAATGAAGAAAGTAGCTTCCATTGTAGCAAAGCACAGATGTGTGATTTCACAAGTTTCATATCTTTAGCACATCAGTAACAGGAGCAGATGAGGCTGCTCAGTAACGTTTTCATGGAAACACAGATTCACCTTCCTACAGAAAAAAACTCTCTTTGATGGACGATTGTACTAAAGCAAAAAAAAGCCAAAATAATGTCCCTGTGTGACTATTCCCCGATTATCTATGTCATTGAAAGATTCGAGAACGACTCATAGACAGTCAACTGGTCAACTTTATAACCACTTCTTGGGATCTCCAAACACAGGAAGTTGGATTGTTGGAGGAAGCAGGTGACACTGGAACTCCAGGACGTCAGGATGGGCTGTAACATGTGTGTGGTGCAGAAGCCGGAAGAGCAATACAGGGTCATGTTCCAGGTAGGAGCGTTTGGATTGGTTGTGTCGATTTGTTTCTATTTGTGCTTTTGCGATTTCATCTTCTTAGAAACACTGCATTCTACAGGCAGAATTGACACATTTTTTTGTGCAGACAGTTTAAAGGAAGCTGCATTAAATTACATTTGGAACTTTACTTACTTTTACTTTAATGTAAGCTTACTTATTTGTAAACATCTTTATTTTCTCTGCAAAATAATTAAAAGTGTACTGTTCATTTTTGTATTTGTGTGAGATCTGCAATTCAAGTTTTAAGCAAACGTGATCATAATAAACGTTGCAGTCAATCTTGCAGTCAGATGATATACTTCGATTCATGTTCATTATTTTATCAGTAAAGCCTAATAAAACATAATCTTGAATAAAGAAGAATAAAAAAAAGCCCGGCTATTGTAACCTGACTTGATCAGGCTTTTAATGTCTCAGTGATGCAGGAAAGGTGATCTGAAGGATAAAGATAAGAAAACTGATAAATAGCTTCTCTCTGCAGATGTTTGCCCTCAGACCACAAGAATAATTGATTTCAACGCATCACAGAGCAGGAATGAGAGTCCCCTGTGCTTCATCAGAGTGCCAGTTGGAGCTTGAAGAATTAATAAAGCACACAAATTAGTATAAAATGTGTATTTATTTAGATTGGCGAAAGACCAATGTAAATGGGTTTGTGAACAAAAGTAATTTCGTTTATTAATTAATTTCATAAAGCATGGCACCTGGCACTAAACACACAAGCAGGTCGAGCAAAATAAGGAAAGTGCTGTTCTGTATCAGTTCAGTAAAACACTTGTACTTTTCTTTCCACGGCAAAACCAACTGCAGAATAAACAGCCCAGCAGACTAGTAAAATCCATCCAACCCCATCAATCATGCCGAGCATTCACTCCACTCGCCCCTCCATCTTTCTTTATCCCACCCAGCCTCTCTCTTTTTCTCCGAGCCGCTCGGAAACGGGACACTGTTACCATAGCAACCAGACTCATTAGGCAAGCAGAATATGTAGTCTTACGTTTAATTTGCGTATTTAAATTAATAATGGTCAACATATGGCACAAGCAAAATCTCAAAGCAATCATGAATCACACGTTTGCACACACATTCAAGCAAACGTCCATTGAGGGCCACGCCCTGTCTTTATGTCTCTCTTGCGTACCGTCCTGCTTAAAAAAATAAATAAAAATTACATACATTTATACATTTTTTTGCTAAATGTAAAATTACTAATCTGATAACTGTTTTTCATAAGCGTGTTTTAATATAGGCAATTAATTAAATTAAACATTGCCAATGCAGCAGCAAGTATTTTTGCATAACCGAGCCCTAATGCCTGTCTTATTAGATATTGAAAATAATATTTCCAGTTGGAGCTTTTTTTTATCATGTTGAATAATTTAAGGTTGAGGGACACCCCCCCCCACCCCCACACCCAAACCCCCCCACCCCACCCACCCCACACACATACACGGGTGCAGACAGAACATTTGTAGCTGATCAGATCACACGAGTCAGTTAATGAGAGCTCAGCATAATTAATCCAGAGGGATTAGAGAGAAGAGAAGGTTCATGAGTGTCAGCGGCCTGTCAAAGAGTCCGTTCCTTCTTCACTTAATTTGCATGCGGACCAACAGGTAGACAATGTGGTACTGAAGGAATGAGCTGCAGACGAGTCTTCTGTGAGTCCCGACTGTTGCTTGCATGAGTCTCGAGTTTCTGTCCAAATTTATGCACCAGGAGGAAAGAGTCAGGATTTTTTTTTCCTTCTTAGAGAACTATTTACATACTATTTACAAGAACATATAAGAAATTACAAATTGTTTAATGGAAACTAAGTTCTAACCTGTAAAAGTTAAACCATTGTGACAAATGAAAACCGAAAAATAATACAAAGAAGACATTTTCTGACAGAAGTCGTCATCTTGAAAAACTTGTCTAGCCAAAGGGCAATAATAGTTTCATAATTTTCATAATTTGAGTTTGAGATTCTTGCTAACTAAAACTGCTAACTGTCTTTTTTATGTGTCTATAACATGCTAATTATTTGAGAAGACATAGAAAGAGAAAAAGAAAGAGCACTGCAGCTCAATAATTCAACAATAAGAATACGTGTCTGTAACCCTGAGCTGCTCCACCCAGACAGAATTTAAAATCAGGGGGTCTAGAGAGAATACGGGCAGCATTGACATGCGTCTCACTTCCTCTGGCTCTCAGATCTCACTATGTATGTGTGTGTGCGCGCACTACAGAACCGATGAACGGTCATAAGCTTTATAAAACCTTTGCTCAGAACAGCTCAACCCGGCCCACAGACACTTATAGAATAGTAAACGAAAGGGACAATAAGACACGATACACCACCAGTAACAGCAAATGTTCACATCATAACATTTACTAAAAAAATCTTAGGCACAAATGTCAAATGCTGATAAAAAGGCAACATTAACTCAATGAGTGGCAGTTATGGTCCAGCGGAATGGAGTTGAACCAGACAACCAGGCGTTGCACTTCACTTGTAGTTCGTGCTTATCTATGCAGAGTACAAGTTTCATTTTTTGTAGTGTTTTATAGTGTTAGAATGCCAGAGGCGCCAGTGAGCCGGGTTCTCCCCAGGGTTTTTCCCTCGTTAGTGAGGTTTTATTTATCTGGCCACTGTCGCATATGTGCTTGCTCACTGGTCTTTGTCTTTGTCTTGTCATAGTCTTAGTGATAATCATAGCCATTTACTTAGCCATTTAAGCGGGCGATCAAATGAATAAAAAGCTAAATTTCTCTTACATATTCAAACGTGCGCTTTCAGACAGTTAAAACTGTGAAAGCGGATTACAAAAAAATGCTCAGAATTTTAATAAAAATGAACAATTTGTCACAACCAAGGTATGCAGAAGGCCTAAACAAACATCCGAACGTCGAACCTTGAAGGTGAATGGGCTACGACAGCAGAAGACCACACCGGGTGCCACTCCTCATCTAAGAACAGGACACTGAGACTACAATTCACACAGGATCTCCAACAATGAACAGTGGAAGATTGAAAAAACGTTTCCTGGTCTGATGAGTCTCGATTTCAGCATTCTCAGATTCCGAAGGAATATTGATGGCTGGTCTTTGTTTCTTCCCCTGATTTATCCACCCCTGCTCGAAGAAGCCTGCAGCAATGCGAACGTGCCGACTGAGACGCATGCAGCATTACGCCGTCTCACATTAGTGTCCGGGGAGGCGGTTATGCCTCTGAGCGGGAGATCAGGACATCTTCTGTGTAATAAATCACTGCTTGCTCCTAATTAAACTGTCCATTCGAACTAAGCATCGACTACACACAGTATGCGCTTGAGCTTGGACTCTGAATGTGGGGTTAAAGAGTGCGTGATCGCATGACATGAAGCCAGAAGACCTGACAGTCATATCCTTGAAAATGAGAGGACGAGACAAGAAGAGAAAACCAAGTTTTCACATTTACAACCACATAATCATAATTTATGTTCAACATCTTTGATTGAACATTGCACCGTGATGTTCAAAAGTTTGTTAATCTTTAACCACACTCGTTCAAATATTTTCAATATTTCTATCTGATTGTGATGAGACAGGCATATTTGCTTTCCTTTACAATGTAAATCGTGTACAGCTTGGTCAGACCAACCTCCACTTTGTACAGTTTCTGTGATCAATTGAATCGATTTCCTCTTTGCAATTAGTGTTAATCGTTTACACTTCTTGTGTTTCACACCCAATGAATGTTCTGCCTTCTGTGTTACAGATTAATTTTTCACCGTGAATTCCTATCAATTTGTCTAACAAATCTTTTTTACATTTTTAAAATATTTTTAAACTGAAAAGTACTCAAGAAAAATGGGACTCCTGAAAATGGCATATCTGTGATGTATTTAAACATCAAAGCTGCTAAAATGCAACATTCTTTTAGGCTCTTTACCTAAATGTGTTGTCCTGTGTTTGCAGGTGAACAGTAAAGACTTCTCTCATCTCTCTCAGGATCAGAGCCTCCATGTGCTCCACTACAGATGTCAGATGAGATGGTGCCAGAAAAGAAAAGCAGGTTTGCCTGGAGCTGATGTTGGACCAGTGATGATCAATGACTATGTGGACAGTGGAACCCAGACAGATATTAGCTTCCCACACATGGTGGCATTAGGCTGTTTTCCTCGCAACAGACCACCATCACCTCCATCCCCTCCATTGCCACCCATGCCAGAATCTTTCCTCTTCAGTCAGCTGTGAGTAAATCTACATACGGTAACATTAAATGAATCAGTCATTCTATAAAAAGGCTTTCTATTTAAGACCGCTGGATCATGTCTACTATGACCCGACTGACTATTTTGACATCACTCAACATGAAGTGGACAGACAAGATGACCTGGAATATGAGGTTGACGTCTTTCATGTACCCTTTTATAATAAGATTATTTACAACATCATCTTCTTTCTCACACTTCTTTATCTCTTCCTCACATCAGGAGGTTGAGCTGTATAAATCATGCCAGCAAGATAAACTGGGGTTGATGGTGTGTTATTGCACTGATGATGAAGAGGATCTTGGCATCTATGTGGGAGAGGTGAGATGAAACGTGCTAGGTTTTACTCAAAGTAGAGTAACATTTAGCGTACGTAAAAATATTGTTTCCTTAAGGTGAGGTGGTTCAAGTTTAAGTTTTTTAATAAAATGCTTTTCTCAGCCCCAAAAAAAATGTAAAGCCTTTTTGCGGAATTAAGAAAAACGGAGTCATTAAAAAAGAAATGTTTCCTTTGTTTATCGGTGTTACGACTATGGGCTATGACCAGTAGAGCAAGCTACAATTGCGACACTGGCTACGAAAACAAAAACTCTCTGGCAGGGTGAGAGGATATAAACCTAGGTAGAACCCTACTCTCTGGTGCCAGTCTCCTTTGGCATGCTAACATTACAAAGTCATTGGTGAAGATGGTCCGGGTGGTTTCATTCCACCTGCGGGGCGGAAAGTGAGGCGGCTCCATCTCTCCCAGGGCGACGTAGTGGCACCAGATCAGACAGCTAACAAAACTCTGATTGGCTTTGAGATTGTTGCTCTATCAGCATCCAGCCCAATACATTTTTGGTTGCATGACACAAAGACTACTCGTATCGCACTCAGACAAATCTTCCAAGCGCATTCTCAGACAAAATGACTAAAAAGATGTTTTGTGAGGCATATATGGACGCTTGGAACGGTTTGTAACTCAGTCCAATGCCGTTTTCCAGAGCTTACTCATTTTGCTGACTAGCAATTGTGCAGCAAGGTACGATTTAAACAACATAATGTGAAAAAAAAGACCTAATTATGTTTGAAATAATCAAGACTGTTCTGTCTGTTCATCATAGGTCAACCCCAACAGCATTGCAGCAAAAGATGGCCGGATTTGTGAAGGAGACAGGATTCTACAGGTAAAACAGAGAACAAAATTAAATAACATTAATTGTACATGAATAATGTGAAGAACATTGATGTTCAGATAAATGGGATAGATGTTCAGAACAAAGAGGAAGCAGTGGCCATTCTAACCAGAGAAGACAGCACCAACATTTCACTGCTACTGGCACGACCAGAAATTGAGGTTAGTTGGATGAAAACGACTGAAATAACTCACAACAAATATGTACTACAATAACTACGTGGCTCATACAATTTAATGTAGAACTCGCCATTCAGTATCTAACTGCAAAACAGCCGTTTTGAAAAGTGACTGGGTTTACAGGCTTCACTGACACCAGAGAATTTTATAAATGCTTCATGTAAATCTACAGCAGCCAGACACTATTATTGTCTGCTTAGTCAAGCAGTTTTTCATCAATTTGCTTTAGAGTAAAGTGCGTAGTCTTCTTGTTTCTAGTAAATGAAAGCAGACAGGAAAGGTCAGAGGAGCAAAGAAGCAGCCATTGAAATAAATGGATGGGAGAATGGAGGCGAGACACGCCTTTGTTTTGCTCAAGGTCACACTGCAGACAGAAAGACACTTACACCATTGATACACACACTTACGTACACGTATACTGATTCATATAAACAAATGCACTAATTCTACTGTTTATCCTTGATAAAACGACAGCAATATATATTTATGAATAAAAATGCATGAGATGCCTTTTTGTATGAGATGTACTCAAAGATCTGTACAAATAATAATATTTCTCAAATTCCGAGTAAGTAGAAAATGTTCTAAAGTCTGCCATAGTGACAATCTTCCATGCAGGCCACAATTGACAAACAAACTGGTAAACCATCTCACCATAACTGACAGTTTTTTTTTGAATACCCAGACCACCAAAAAAAAAAAAACCCTGCATGTTTCGGGATGCATCTTGATAAAACACACGTGTGAGACTACAACAGATTTACAGAAAACATAGAGAGATTATTTTGGCTATGCACAAATGTTTCAGTTCTTTGATTCCATATTAATTTATATTTACTTAAAATAATGAAGACAAATACTGTAATATCTTTGTAGCAGACATGAAGCAAAAAGTTAGTTTCTGTCACGTAATGGTGGAGGTTCACATGACAGCAGAAGTCGCTGATAAGTGTCACAGGTGTGCACGTTAAGACTGGTGGAGAGAGGATGTGAACAAGGAGCGGTAATTTTTTTTAACTAAGCGCGCAATTTGCACAATAGGAACTATGTACTCAACTCTCACAACAAAGAGAAAGTGAAAGTTTTGCACGATATGGGTGACCTAATTTCCCTGAATCAGCCCTCCCTGTGGAGTTTGACCGCTATAATCTTTAAATAAAAATAATAATAATTACTTCAAGACGGAAGTATGAGGCCCAGTTGGAGTCATTCTGTGTGGTGTTCGGAAATCGAATTCTATCAATTTTCAATCGGTGTGAGTGAGAGTTTGAATGTGTGTGTGTATGTCTCTGTGTTTGGTTGGCCACCCATTCAGGGTCCATCCATCGGGCTAAAGTTGCTGAGATCCAGTTCTGTACTTTATACATGCAAGATATAATACAAAATCTAACGACAGAAGTAGTTGACAAAAAAGTGAACAGCTACCTTTTGAGGACTGTAGAATAGAATCCCTTTATTGTCATTGTATAACAGTGTTGCATACCGCATGAAAACCTTCAAAATTTACATCCAGATGGTGTTTGGTACCCAGGGCCAGGGTATTCCCAGGAACAGGTGGGCCATTTGAGAAACGTCTAACCAATGTCTCAAAGAACAGATGGCAAAAAGACCACCATTAGCAACGGCATCCATATCTGAAAATAGCATGATTAGACAAATACTGCCCCCTACTGTCTCACTTAAGTGTGACGCCTATGCCTGGCTAGTTTTAGTAATAGATAGATCATGAATTATAAAATGATGATATATTTTCTTGTTTGTTTTTATCTCCACATCTCTTCCAGAACGAGTTTGATTATCTGAATTTGGACTTGAGTGTGAACCTTGACCCTGATGACCTGGGCAATGCCACTAACTTTTTCAGTCCTCAGCGGTGCAGGAACACCAGCTCCTTCCAGAGCGACCTTAATAGAATCCGAGTTGGTCATTCCAACCTGTGGCAGACTGCACTGACCAACAGCCAGGACCAGGACAGTGGAGTGGGACGCACCGATGAAAGCACACGCTGTGAAGAGTCTTCTGAGCATGATCTTCTGGCTGATGATGTCAGCAGTGCATGCACAACCAATGCCAACAGTACTCCTGGGAGTTTGCGCAAGTTCCAATACAGTGATGAGCCCCTCCTTGGACCAGAAGGGGTTGAAGCTGCGGACCTGGGAGATGCTGATACTCTAGATTTGGTGACAAGCAACGTGCTAATGCCCGGATTAACCGAGGAGGAATATGAACGATATCGAGAGCTACTAGAAATACGATGTCTTTATGAGAAGAACGGAAATGGTCAGTTTCTTCAAGATGGAAACAACCATTGCATAAAAGCAGATGATTCTACACTTAGAGGAGCTTCTTTAGACATGAACTGTAATGAGAGTCTAATGCAGCATGAGGTTGTCCTCCTAGATGAGGAAATACGTCACTTAGAATTCAAGTGGCGTAATGTTTTGAGGGCTCAAAAACTGCAACAGTTGCGCCAATGCTGCCTAAAGGTCTGGCCCATTGATGAAGACGAGGTAGAAGAAAAAGAAGCAAAGGTAAAATACAGTGGTGGAGAGGAGCTCTACCATGAGCTGTCCATCATCAAAGAGATCCCAGAAAGAGATCGGTCAGACAAGGAGAGCTCCAGTGCCTATAACACTGGTGGGGAAAGCTGCAGAAGCACACCTCTGGCAAGCGAATGCCACCCTTCACCGTTGAAGGGCGAGAAGCCACGAAGCCAGAGAAAGAGCACAAACCGGGAAAAGGGCAGTAGACCTCTTCCACCAGATGCCAAAAAGAGAACTGAGGAAATTGTGGAATGCAGAAACTCAAATTCGGCAACGACACGGGCACTATCCCGGAAAAGTGGCAGCAGCAGGAAAGGCCTGGAGGGATCACGTAAGGGTTCCCATGCAAACGCAACTATGACTAGTCAAATAGAAACAGGGGCCAGGAGTGCGGAGAACAACCTGTACTTGTCTCGTCGCCACTGTGGAGCCATGCTGCCACCACGATACCAGAGCTGCATGGATTTGAAGGACATAACCTCTACTGAGGGTCAAGAAGGTGAGATGTCAATCGAAATGGTTTCTTCTAAACCTATTGCAAATATAAGCCGTGAATCTTGCGACGCCGCTGCATCTTCATTGATCATGCCCCCACCTTTCCCTCAAATGGAATGGAAGGTAAAGATACGAAGCGACGGCTCACGCTATGTTGCTAAACGACCAGTTCGGGATCGTCTATTGAAAGCCCGGGCAATGAAGATCCGAGAGGAGCGGAGTGGAATGACTACTGACGATGATGCAGTCAGCGAAATGAAGATGGGCCGCTACTGGAACAAAGAGCAGAGAAAACAGCAGCTGCTCAGAGCTCGAGAGCAACGGAGACGCCGAGAGTTCATGATGCAGAGCCGACTGGACTTCTTGAAAGAAAAAGACAAGGAGATGGAGCCTGATACTCAAGGACAAGCATCAATACTCGAGCTCAGTCAAAAGAAAAGTATGAAGAAACGAAGCAGACGAATCCTGGACAACTGGATAACCATTCAAGAGCTTTTGGCTCATGGTACACGATCAGTAGATGGAAAAAAAGTCTACAACCCCTTGCTGTCTGTAACCACTGTGTGACTGACACACACACACACACACACACACACACACACACACACACACACAGTGAAGCTTCAACACTAAAAGCTGGACCGAATCAATCAGAATCCAGCATGGAGTATTAAACAGGCGAATACAAATCAAACACAAATATCGCAATTAAGAACCAGTAACTTGCAAAACTATTGTGTAAAAGTAAAAGGAAGTGTAATCGATGAAAGTGGTTAATCACAAAAAGTAGCAGACCATTTTCTGAATTACATTCACTTGGAAAACAAAACAAATGAAATTGTGTATGATTCTTCCAACATACAGTACCTTTATCGAAAAACTGTATTATAGTTAAGGTAATTACAATGATTGTTTCAAAATTTATTTTATTTCATTAATCTTTTAATATTGACAAGGACAAACATATGCAACTTTAATACACGTACATCTCTTGTATAAAAGCGTCCCGACTTCAGCATTGGTTTCTCTGTAGGAGACTCGCGTTGTTCTCTAGTGCCCCCTGTCTGCAGAAAACCATCTGCTTTCAAACAATAACAAAACGATCGCAATTGTGTATTTTGAACACTCGATAATATTTAAAATTTGATTAGTAATTGCCATTATGCTATTGGTATTAGAATTTTGAAGGGGTGGTTGCCTAAGACTTCCCAGAGTTTTGGAGACCCACTAGTATACATTTAGAGACTAATCTCTGCTTGTGAGTCAGTTAAAAACCTCAAAGACAAACCAAATTTGCTATGTAGATGAACCACAGCACTACAACATAAGAAATAATAATTTTAAGGAATATGCAGTAACTTACTCTTAACTTGAAAAAAAAATTCAATAAAAGCACAAATCTAGCTCATTGATCAATAGCACAAATTAAAACTACAATTGCACCAGATCTTTTACAAAACCAATTTCACAAAACAATCCAAAGAGAACGGATTTGACATTTAAAATCCAATCTTAAATGAACGTGTTGCATGTCGGCTGAGTTGTTTCAGTATTGTTCAGTGATTTTGTGGAGTGTTGATCATCTTCTGTGCTGCTTTTATACCAATACGTACAACTCCAGATGTTCCTTCAAAGCTGTGAGTTTTAACTGGCATTTCTGCTTTTAAATGTTTTGCAATAAAACTTTTGCAACTTGAAATTATCTTGTGTGTGCAGAATGACATTTTCTACTAAACAGAAAACGACACTAGACTGCAGAGGTGGGACAAAGTCACTGTTAGACAAGTAACAAGTAAGTCTCAAGTCACTGCCCTCGAGTCCCGAGTCAAGTCCCAAGTCAGGGACAAGCAAGTCTCAAGTCAAGTCCAAGTCAATAGCTAACAAGTCTCAAGTCGAGTCCAAGTCCTACGGTTTGATTTTCGAGTCTTTTTAACAGAAAAATAAAAAGTATACATTTATTATACTTTATGTAGGTTGAATCACCTGTATTTATTAAACAAACCATTTTTAAATGAAAATACATTGCTCAGACACATAAAGCTACAAATTATATTTTCTGAGAAAGTGCTGCATGTGGTGGGAAGTTCGATTCATTTAACTGAATCAATCTTTAACTCTCGAACTGTAAAGTGAACAATTCGTTTTGAGTAAATTGTCCATTTTATACAGCATGCGGCACTGTTGCCGAGACAACAATTTACAGCGCTCTCAAAAAAAACACTACACAAACGACAACATATGGTTTGCTTCAGTGGACAACATATAATTCACAACATGCCACAAAGTAATTAATATCATTTGAAAACCTACACCACATTAACATGATCTGTGTCCTGCATCTTTTGTGTTAAAAGATACGATGCCATTGTTGTGTTCACAGCGCAGCAGTCACATGACAAATGAAAGAATGAACAAACTATTTTGACCAAACCACAAAAAATGGGCTGATGCTGCTCGCTCCAGTCTGTGAGTCTCAGCTGTCACTCCACAAGTGAACGGACCAATTGTTCACTGACGGACTCAGGAGAGTTTTTACACATGTTAAATTTGAACAAATTTTACACACTTGACACGACACTAATCTCCCCAGAATATTGCAGAAAAAATGTTAAACTGAAAAACAGGTCTGAAATCTGAAATGATCTTCACCTGAAATTGTTTCAAAACGTAAACATATGCTTAAATGAATAACCATGCTTTCATCAAAACATGTA
>MU204344.1:169616-186719 GCA_017309775.1 Paedocypris sp. Pulau Singkep | reverse complement strand
GAGAGAGAGAGAGAGAGAGAGAGAGAGAGAGAGAGAGAGAGAGAGAGAGAGAGAGAGACAATCCCTTGTGTGCTGTAGGGTGTGTGCAGCAGGAGTTTGGCAGGTGATGCTGAGTAAATGTACAGCCTCATTGATATAATCACGCAGCTAGTAGGTCACTTAGCTAATAAGATCGTCTTGACGTTCATTCAAAACATACAGCTTCAGGTGTCGAACAAAGTTGTGGAAGTTGTGGCGTCTCCGTCTGCAATATTCGACTCGCATGTTTTACACACTGCAACTCGTTGTTGTTCACTTCGTAATTTTTATTGCCAGACGAAACTATCTTTGGTATCACTTTACAAACGCCGCGTTTACAAAATTCAAAACACCCGCCAGCACTTTGATTGCGCGTGCACGCATGCTCTCGACGTCACAAATGCGCGCATGCTAGTCTCGACGGTCACAAATGACCTCCGTGAACTTGGCCCCCCACCCAACGCCAAAAAATGCGAAAATAGTCGCATTCGTTTGTGCTCGTTTGTGCTGCAAAAAGTTTCGTTTGTGCTTTTATGGTTTTTCAGATATTAAAAAATATTTTATAGGTCATCTAAGGTCACTCAGCCCCCCAGATAGCTCCAAAATGAACGAAAACAGTCTCGTTTGTTTGTGCTTCACGTTTCCGTTCATTTTGGAGCTATCTGGGGGGCTGAGTGACCTTAGATGACCTAAAAAATATTGTTTAATATCTATACCTTAGATATAAATAACCATAAAAGCACAAACAAAACGACTATTTTTGCATTTTTTGGCGTTGGGTGGGGGGCCAAGTTCACGGAGGTTCACAAATGTCACAAACTCTCGACGGATATACAGGCGCGCGCAATGCGCGCAAATAATTGTGAACAGAAGTAGCGACTTTTCAAGCGAGGTGGCAAGTCTTTGCAAGTCAATAGCCGCAAGTCCAAGTGAAAGTCCAAGTTTTTTGTGTTAAAGTCCAAGTCAAGTCGCAATTCTTTTTATATTTTGTCACATGACTCGAGTCCACACCTCTGCTAGACTGCAACTTCATTTATTGGTACAACTGTGATCATAATCATAAAAAACACTGGATGATTAAAAATATTTACAAAGAGTCTTCTGTACCACATTCTCTCAAAGCGTTGTGATATGCTTTAAAAAATCAACTCAGGACCAATACATGATTGAAAAAATACAGAGAAATTGTAATTAAAACAAATACATACAGTACATACATATATAACAAAGTATACATATCTAAAGTCTATGTATAAAAGCAGAATCATTCAAGTATCAAAAGACAAACAATCCGATATGAGATCACGTTGCGGGGAAGTTACCATTCTCAACTCAACGTACCGTGCTGGAGGAAAAGTATCAAACAGAAGATAAAACTTGTGTGAACTAAACCTAGTGTATCTTAAATCAGAAAATAGAAACAGATTTCTTCTTGAAACATTGTCACATATACAAGTACCGTGTGTGTGTGTGTGTGTGTGTGTGTGTGTGTGTGTGTGTGTGCATACAATAAATGAAAAAACAAAAACAATAACCGGTATCACATTCACACTGCTTTCTATGAGAAATCACCGTTCTTACATAAAAGTCCCTCACAACCACCTGTCCGCATAAACATTTTTTTAATACACATATCAAATGCTTTTCCTGTCCGTTTGCTCTCTTCAGTCTGACCACACACTCCTCTGCTTTTCAGAAAGTCCAAGCAGAGGACCGCTTCACCGCTAAATGAAGAGATCTTTAAATCGTACCGGTCATACATTCCTGCTTACTACAATCAGTGTTTCGGACTTGCTCTCTTATAGTCATGAAGTTGTTCTATTTATTCAGACAAAGTCATGAAGTTGGTGAAAATAGACTCGAGCGACAAAACTAGTTTCTTAAAACTAAAGCGAGAACAGCGTCAACACCGGATCTACGGTTGCATGTATTTTCCAGTGTTTTGTCCATTTCATCGGGAGAATAATAACCGATTGTCTGCCAGTGATGCGGTAAATGTGTGTTCCATTCTTGTAAACATGACGTGTGTGTTCTGTCATGTTCCTCACACACACACATGATTCACCCCGTCTGGCTGTCATTACCGTCTTCCCGACTGTCCGGTTGGCATCTGATGGTGGTCAGCTACAAGGAGACACACACAGAAGCATTAAAACATTACCAAAATTAGAGAATCCTTGTAGCATTAGTTGTATTAGGCGAGGAAGAGGGAGGGAGGGAGTGTGAGAGAAGAGAGAATGAAAGTGAAAGGTTAGACGGAGAGAGAGAGAACGAAAGAAAGGGAAAGGCAGAAAAAAGGAGGGAGAAAGAAATGAGAGAGAAAGTTGGAAGGTAGCAAGGATGAAAGAGAGAGGAAGACGAGGAAGAGATAAAGTGAGAGAGATAAAGAGGGAAGACAGAGGGAAAGAGAGGGGAGAAGATAAATGTGAGAGAAAGGGAAAGAGTGTGAGAGAGGAAGAGAGAATGAAAGAGGTTAGACAGAGAGTGAGAGAAAGAACATGAAAGATAAAAAAAAGGGAGAAAGAGAGTAAACTTGGAAAAGAGCGAGAATGAAAGAGAGGGAAACGAGTAAGAGGCAAAAGAGAGAGGTACATATAACCTCAATTAGCATTGTTAATGATAACAAGCATATTTTAAGCCAGTAAAATTTATCAGAAGTGAGTCATTCTTTTAGTTGTAATTGAAAATACAGTATTTTGTATTTTTAGATCATTTCTTGTGTAACTGAAACTTGATTTCGCAACAACCGACCGGAATAACAAAGAGAAAAATGTAAAGAGAAGATCAAGCAGGTTCTGAAGATGACAGATGATTGAAGACAAGGATTAGACCAGCAAGATTTCAGTAAAGTCAAATAATTTTGATTGGTGTTGTCTTTCATGAAAGCATTTTCTTTCTAATGACTGGAGAGAGATTTTATCATCTAAACATCTTAATTTTAATATTTATGAAATGATCACAAACATAAAAAGATCTTTATAAAGACGCATTTAATTCCTTTACAATATACACTTTCTTTCCATATCTGTGGTTTGGATCAGAGACTCAGGCACAGCCTGGTTAAAACCAAACACGGCACAAGGTTAATAAAGCAGATCACAGTGATGAACTTAAACAACTTGGAACATTTTCATTGACAAAGGCATTTGAATTAAGTGAAGGAAGCTTGTGCATCGCCTGCTAATGTCCTAGCGATCTAAGGTGCATAGTGACACAGCGGAGAATCACTCAGCTTCTTAAAGTACAGTGTATCGGGACAGTAAAACGAACAAAAAAGAAATGTGTAAGAATATATAAAACATTTTTTTTAAATGAATGAAAAACAACAGAATCGTACTTATTATAATTAACATACCTTACAATTAACATAAATTAACATAACATACATCTAAACAAACACATTTGTTTGTGAATATAACATACTGCATATATTACATTGTTTTTATGATAAAAAACAAACAAAAAAACAAACCTGTACGAAATGTACAAAAATGACATAAAATAAATACAACGTGATATAAAACTAAATTACTGAATTTAACAAATAACAATAAAATTAACAAACTAAACTTATTAGATTCACAACAAATGTAACTTTTTTCCATTTGTCAAAAAAATTGCATTAATTGCACTTTCTACCAAAAATGTGAAATAATTGGTGTTTGCTACTTGAAAAAAGGTTTTACAGCTTTTTACTGCATAAACCAGGAAGCGCTCAATTCTGTGCACAATATAAACGGCTCGACCACTTGGATCTTTTTTCTACATTTAATCAAAATATCCTAAAACATTTACAGAATTAAACAAAGCTGTCTTTTTTCAATTATGTAAATACAATAGATTGATACAGTGACTGAGCACTTAAAATAAAAAAAAGGAAGTGCGTGTCATCAGACACTTTATCCTAAAAATATATTAGTCGATCAATTGCTTCCGGTATTGTACTCTTCCTTATTATTAAATTGTTACTTAAATTCAGTTCTTGAATTTGTACCTTTTTCAAAAAGAAGAAATCTCTGCCCTATTTGAGGAAGTGTTCAGTGTCTTGGAGAAGAAAGTCTTCGAAAGTTCTTCATTGAAGTTGACGCCAGATGAAGCAGCAGGGAAAAAAAGGGAAAATGTTTAGAAAATACTGGAAAACGAGGAAAAAAAAAGGAACACTGCTGGGGAAGTTTGAAGCATCCATGGAGTCGTTTTTTGTTAGATTTGGCAAACAGAGAAGGTTTGCTAGATGGTACTGTTAGAAAAAGTTCTAGTTTTCAGCAGACTTTTACTTTGGTTTCAGGACCCGTCAGGGACGATCTTGGTGTGAAGGGACAAGGAATCGTGAGGATTGTGGGAAATGTGGTGGGTTAGAGCCTTAAGAATAAGAAACTTCCTGTTGACTACAAGACAGAATAAGAGATGAATGAAAAGATGAGTTCCATGTGAAGAAGAACAAGGAGGTTTGGTGGTGTCGAAGAGGGGAGGTCTTAGTCTATCTAGAGAGTGAAGGCACAAAGCGAAAGGAAAAGATGTGAAGGAGACAGGCGCAGTAGAACAGGAACATCCGATCAGAATATGGTGGTCTCGTACTTGGTGCTGACTGTGCGCTTAGGGTCTTTGGAATCCAGGATCCAGGCTGCGCTGTTCTGCCCATGAGAATCTGCATCCAATGCTTCAACCTAAAACAACAAAGACGTTTGATAAAGAAAGACAGATGGCAACAAATCTCAATCTGCAAAACAAATCTTTTATGGACAAAAAAAAATGACTTTTTTTTAGAATAAATTAATAAAATGGAAGTGTCAAAAAACTATTGTTTATGATCTTCAGAAAAAGACTGCAGCTGTACTGTTAATCACATCACATGCTGTGAAAAAGTAGAGGAGAGTAGAGTCCAGGTTTCCCAAAATGTTCCAAATGTTCCAAATGATCCTAATATAGTGGTACCTTGACTTAAGAAAAATAATCTGTGCCTAAAATTTCATTAGCAGAGCCGCATTTAACATCTAATGACAATGGTGACAATGACAATAAACTCTGAGACAATGGTGACCAAGCAGCGTCACAGCGTCACATTATGGAAATCTCAAAATGGCAGCTCTATGGGGGAAAAAAAAAACAAACATTGTTATTCTGGGAGAATGGAAGCATATTGTATAATTTGGAAGCAAGATCTCTGAAACCAACTAGTGTTATTGTAGTTTTAGTAGTTTATTTGACGTGCAAAGAAGATCAAACAACACTTTTATACACGTCTGGACTTGCATCTCAATGCATGCTAGCGGTAAGAAAAGGACACACTCCTTTAGTATAGCGAAATTATTTCGAAACTCAGAACGGCATTTTCGTGACATTTCGTGACAGCGACACATTTCTGTTACCTAGGACATTGGTAAGTCGGGGTACCATTGTACTGAAGCTGGGATTGAAACATTTACACCATTTTAAATCATTCACCTATATCAGTGGTTCCCAACCTTTTCTTGTTTGAGGCACCCTTGGAAAGCCTTTAAAAAGTTCCCGGCACCCTTATAAGGAAATAGATATTTAAAATCTCCGTAGCTTTATTTTTATTATTTATTCATTTGTTTCATTTCGAGAGTTTGCATGCAACAACACCTTATACCTAGTCCTATATTATATGAGAATACTGTTTTCAATGCTCAGTTTACACTGATTCTGCCTTGATAAAAAAAAAAATTTTCCCCGAAATTTCGGCGGCACCCTCAAAAGATCTCACGGCACCCCTTAGTGCCGCGGCACACTGGTCGGGAACCACTGACCTATATATATATATATATATATATATATATATATATATATATATATATATATATATATATATATATATATATATATATATATATATATATATATATATATAAAATATAGTTTTGACTAGACACTGCTCAGTATTACTAGTTTAAATCACAGTCCGTTGCAAACACTGGGAAAGCAACCACAGTAGATAATGTTTTATAAGAGGGGTAAAAAATTAATTTGACGTCATTTTTTTCATGTCTACAACTCCATGTGAATCCCACCAATTCTGTCAAATCTTTATGATATCTTTAATATCTGAACTCATTATGTGTGGATTATTCAAAGAACTAAACTTGCTAGATACTGTAGTCAACAAGTTTAAAATTCTTGTGAGCTCATGAGAGATTGAACGACAGTAGTATGAATGTTTATTTGGAATTGAGTTAAATGAAGATTGCTTTCAAAAGTTTTAATTTGCTTAATGTATTTTAGAATCCTTACCTTAGACTTCCGTTATTATTGTGCTTAATATTTGGGGCAATTTAAAATCCCACAATAAAGTAAGTAAGACCACAATAAACCACATACTGCATTACAACCAGTTTAGTTTTACCAACTGAGATCAAATAACGCAGAGGACATTCTGAGTCGTTTTTGGCCACAAGTTAATCTTGTGATTTAATTTCAAGGCCAAAACAAAAGTAGTGCACACAAAATACCTTTGAACATTTTTTCATGAAATCGTTTAATGAAATGATTTTACACGTCAATATTGTTTTGCTGATCACTTCAGTTTATCTCAAGTCTGCATCAATGATCCACAATCCTTCGGTTCAGACATCAGATAGGAATCATAAATAGTGCAAAACAACAACAAATATCGGCTCTCGAGTTAACAAAAAACGCTCGAGTTAAACTACAACCGGTACAGCAAGTGAAGAGAAAGGACTGTATCTCACCCCGGATTTGCGCATGCTCCCACGCGGTTTAGGAACCGGCCGACTGCTTTTAGTCTGGATTATCTCCGACTGCTGCTGATGCCGACTCCTCTGGGCCTGCAGTGCCAGCTGATAGGCCACCTCAAACGCCTGTCCCAGCGTCAGGATGATCTCATAGGTCAGGCTCTGAAAGCAGAGGGAAGAGACAAGCAAAAGCAAAAATAAGAAGACTGTTCTTCTTCTACGAAGCCTTTTCAAAAGAGTCCAACATCTAAACGCGGTAAAACTAATGTTAAGATCAAATTAAGATTCAAACTTGACTCTTAATTCTAATACTAATTCAGGGCAGTATGGCCTAGTGTTATGGAGTTGAACTTCAAAGTGTGAATCCCAGTCCTGCTCCATAACTAAACTAAAATCACTGAACCTATTTTACTTACGATATGTTACTGTGTTTGTTACTGGAAATGTATGAAACAAAGATGCTAACTCTTTCACTTTTGTGAAAAGCCTCAAAATGCAGAAGAAAAAAAAAAACAAGTACTGGTACGCTCAACAAATGTTAATCAACGGTGTGAAACACCATGGAACCGGATGGCAATCAACTTCTGAGATTATAATAACTTATAACACGAAGTAATCTACTACTCTTCTGACTTTCCCTTGTCAGGGGTCGCCACAGCAAATATTCCTTTTCCATTTTATTCTATCCTGAGCATCTTCCGTCCTGACCCTCAACCTCATGTCCTCTCTTACAACATCCATATATCTCCTCCTTGGTCATCCTCTTTCCTGTCAGCTGCATCTCCAAAATTATTCTATATGTACCAATATCCCTCCTCTGCACATGTCACTATCCCTCCTCTGCACATGTCCAAACCATCTCAGTCTGGCCTCTCTGACTTGCTAACACAGATAACGTGAGACGTCCCCTCTGATGTGCGCGTTCCTTATTCTGTACAACCTCGTCAATCCTAGGAAAAACCTCAACATCTCACCACTGTCTTGTAAAATTTTCCTTTGAGCCTTGCTGACATTCTTCTGTCACACCACACTCCTGACACCTTCCTCCACCCTGCCTGCACTCGCCTCTTCCCCTTCATTTCACGCTCCTCCTCACCCTGAACTGTTGATCCCAAGTACTTAAACTCCTTCACCTTATTCACCTCCACCCCCTGTAACTTCACTCCTCCACCCTGCCATCTCTTGTGTAGACACAAGCTCTTCCTCCACCTGCTCTCTACTCTCACTGCAGATCACTCTGCTGTCATCAGCAAACATCTCACCACCATCATACTCCACTCAAGTCCTGGACTATGACGTACTTCTCTGCTACTCCCGAAAACCTCATACAGTACCACAGCTCCTCCCCTGTCGTACGCCTTCTCTAAATCCACAAAGACACAATGCAGCTCTTTCTGACCTGTACTTTATATCAATAATCTCAAAGCAAAAATGGCATCAGTGGTGCTCTTGCTGGACATAAAATCACATTGCAGCTCACAGATCTCTACCTCCATCCTAAGCCTGGCATCTACTACTCTTTCCCACAACTTCATTGTGTGGCTCATCAACTTTATTCCCCTGTAGTTGCTGCAGTTCTGCGTGTCACTCTTCTTATTAAAAAGCTGCAACAGAACACTTCTCCTCCACTCCTCAGGCATCTTCTCGCTCTCTAGGATCCTGTTAATCCTAACTGGTTAGATACACCACTAAATGTCTGATCTTGACACTTCCACACCTTCACAGGTACATCATCAGGACCAATAGCATTTCCACTATTCATCCTTTTCAGAGCCTTCCTCACCTCAACTTCTTAATCTCTGCTATTTCCTGCTTTCCAACATTCACATCCTCCTCCCTTCTTTCCCTGTAATTTTCCTCATGCATCAGTTCACCAAATGACCTTCCTGACGCAATATAAGACAGTTAATAAGAAGCAATGTTTCTTTCAATTCTTTCGTTTTCTGGATAAGCCTGAAGTTTAAAAAGAAAAAAAAATTTTTTTAATCGGTAAGTTCAGCAAATGTAAATAAATGTTTATAAAAAATCATGGAACTAGGTGAGTTTATAATTTCTGAGATTATAACATCTCAAGAAAGAAGTAACACTGCTTTAAATTCTTTCAAAATAAAAATAGTTTTGTTATGTTGAACAAAACGTAATCAAACAGTACTTCACTGCACTGCCAGTTTTTTTTTTACTTGCACTGTTACAATTGTTGCACAGTTCATGGCACGTTTTTGTATATTTGGTTAGCCACTTTGTGCACACTCTGCTTCCTATTCACTTGTATATAATCCCACCACTGTATATTCCCATGCACCTGTATATTTCTCATTACTGCACTGTCTACTTCCTTGAACCTTTATATTTCTATATCCTATATTTATTTATATCTCATTTGTAAATATACCTTATATGCACTTCTGGTTAGATGCTAACTGCATTTCATTGTCTCTGTACGTGTACTTTGCACAATGACAATAAAGTTGAATCTAATGTAATCATTGGTTTTGAAATAACGCAAAGCCTGAAGTTGGTCTGAAGAAATAAGAACGAGCACTTCACATTATTTCGTGATTATAAAAAACAAAAACAAAAAAAACAAAACAAAAAAAATCACATTCCAGTATGTTCAGCAAAAGTTAACAAAAACTATAAAGCGGATAACATCAGAAGTCGGTCAACATCAAAAATTACAACGGCATGTCAAGAAAGAAGTTCAGATTCTGTCCATTTCAAAATAAGCATATCCTGCCCTTCATTTTATGATTCTTGTCTTGATAATAGACACTGCATAATCAGAGGTCTTTCCGACCCGGCATTTTAAAGCTGTGATTTGCATTTTAGAATTGTGATTGGATTTTGCCTAGAAAAAGTACGGTATGATATCTCTAACATCCCAGGTAACCCATACAAAAAATGCCGTTGGATACAGGTGTGGTCTAATCTGAATTTTAACTGTGTCGATCTCTGTGGCTTAATTCATCCAGAATCTGAACTCATAACGGAATTTGCCGTCATCAGTCTTACCACATCCACAGTGCTAAATACGTGGCAGTAATGATGGCTGCTCTGGAGATCTTTAGTGATGTATGCAAAGGTGCAGAGGTCCTCTGGGTCCTGAGCCGCACAGGAGATGTTCCGGATCTCGTGTTCCGCAATGACATTCTGCACAAATAAGCCACCAGCAACAAAGCTCAAAATCTCTGTTTGGAATTTTGATTTGTGTATATTAAGCATGACATTGTTAGCAATGCAACAAGGACTTCTAAAAATAAAAGTAATTCTGATGTGTTTTGAAAATATTAATAATTCAAACACATTCAAGACCCCGAGCGTGTTTTTCACTCGTATGTCTGAACTCAGCAGGAGTTTATGACCGGCTGGGGGTGGGGTGCAGAATGAGTGGTTACAAGAGGATGATGTCATCACCTTATTCGCAGCATCAATGAATTTCACACCCTTGTATGTGATGGAGAGCACAATGGTGGGGATCTTTCTCATCTGCTCTGTTGACTTCTGAGAGGAAAAGAGGGAACAAGAGAGTATTAACAGAAGATTCAAATGCAAACTGCAGAATGAAGCTGAACATAAAATACACAAACAATACAAAAAACATGCTATGAAAACGTTATAATTTAAATTTTAAATTGTAAAATAGTTTGAATATTAAATTGTAAAGGTTATTGTAAATTTGCAGATTTTTGTGATTGTTTAATTGTTTAACCTGAATTGAAATAATTTAAATGGCAGAAGACTATTCCTTCTTTTTCCTTCATAGACCCCTGTATATGCATTTTTAGCTGTTCATAAACTGCCTTTCATAGGGGACTATTTTTCCTGACAATGCTTTTATTCGTTCCAAACATAGTAACTGTCCACACAATCTCATTGTCCTGGTAGTGCTGGCGGTCAGAGATATTTAGCTCTTATTGGCAAAAACAAACATACCCTCATTTTAGCACAAGCATCCTGCGTTGACTCAGTTCCTCTTAGTTCTTTAATGAGCATCGAGCCGAGATACTGCAGAAATGACAAAGATACAACAGATTAAAACACAACTGAACATATTATGACTTAATTCATTACGCCCTGAAGCAGGAGTCGGGAACCTTTTTGGCTGAGAGAGCAATAAATGCGACATATTTTTAAAAATGAACATCAATATTAATCAACTGTTAAGTTCTCCCTCAAAGGCGTCGCTGCCCCGGCTATACCAGAGTATTACTGTATTTACGCGAATATAAGCACCCCCCTGATTTTTCAATCATAAAAAAAAAATTACAAAAATATTTTATTTATTTATTTATTTTTAATATTATTATTACGGGACTTTTAACTCAAACGAGAGGCGATGTATTAGAGGTCATTCAGCAGCAGTGACAACATGGGGAGAACACGTCTGAGTTGTGGGAAGCTTCAAAAAGACCGGCATTTCCAACGCACTGGACGGAACTGAAAAGAAATGAGAGAAGCTGAAGCGTGCAGCTCAGCCGATGACGTCAGCGTTGCGTCTTGTTCCTCTGAGAGCAGCAGAGTAAAACAGGTACGAAAATAATTTCTTATAAATTGGATATTAATAGTCACTTGTTGCAGCAGTTAAAAAAAACAAAACCCTAGCTTCTTATTGTTTCTAGACTACCGCTCTCGGTAAATAAAACTTGTTTTCATTTCTTTTATTCGCAGGTGTCAAGACAAGTTTAAAACACGCCACCTGAAGCATCTATTATGCTGTTATGGATAAAACGTATTAGGAAGGACGAATGTTTTAATTCGCCGGTGTCAAGATAAAACGTAATTAGCGTATTAGTAGCGCAAGGGAAAAAGCAAGCGCGGATGAGAAGTCCGTGATTTTCACAGGCGAGACCGCAGTTTTTAACTGGCCATCTGAAAGATCTACGCATGTTCCTCCTTCGCATTGTTCACTTTAACGCTTTTGTATTTGAAAATTGAAAATAAATAACATTGGCAAAAACTACATGTTTCCATTTATTTGTTGTAAGAACCTTGTAAGAACGGCACGCCAGCCGTGGCTGAGCCCGCTGCACTCCCGCCGTCATTACACTCCGGACTTGAAATGTCGAAAAATGAGCGTCTTAAAATACGCGAATTTTTGAAATCGGTGATTATAAGCACCCTTCATGTTTTTTAGTTTCGAAAATTTGAAAATAGGGGGTGTTTATTTTCGCGTAAATATGATATTCTATTGATGCACATTATAGTCTTACCAAAAATTTAAATTACTTAAAATAAACTCAGACATACAAATATACAAAATCGAAGGGCATCCATTTAAACTTGAACTTATTTTACAACTTTTAACTTATTTTACCCCATATTAAGCTGTCGCTGACCTCATTCTAAACAACACGCAGCTTAGAAAATTAACTGCAAAAGAAATACGTCTAGCAAACGTCACTCTCACCAACATACACAGTTCACAGTGAACTAACACGCCATTGGTGCACAAGCCTGATTGACAATCGATGGCAAACGCTGAAGGGCACGGGGAAAAGCAGGCAGCGCTCTCTCTGCTATACTAGTGCAAAAATCTGAAACGCAACAGAAAAAAAATTTTGAAAGTGGAAATTGCAAGCGTTTGATATTTTTAAAATCTGATTCCAAACAGAAGCTACTCTCTCTCCACAAAGGCGAATTACTCCATTCATGTTGAAAAGTAAGACACTCCTCATATTTTTTTCTTTCAGCCATCGTCTTCAATAAAAGAGCTTTCGCTTTTTGCTAGCCTACTGCTGAACATTGAAAGGAGGGCAGGGAAATTAATGTCCTGATGTCACGACAACGTTAAGCATTGTCCATTAAAAACATGGTGTTATCCCGAGGACAGCAGTGAACATTTTATATTTTTAACGTTATTATATATTCTTAAAACTTTGTCTAAATATGGCAATCAAGCCATAGTTCCCGACCCCTACCCTAAATTGTCTTGTTATTGCATAAAATGCCTTACATTGGCCTCATAACTACAGGATTCAAAGATGAGCTTCTCCGGCTGGTGGTGCCAGTTCTGGACCGGAGTGTACGGGGCCGCCAGACTCGGTGGACGTAGGGTCAAGCGTGTTTCTCGTTGGCGCTCGTTATATCTTTCCTGAAGAAGATGTACAACTTTTAGAGTCGATACATTAAAATTGGACCAGTTGAAGGTCAGGCTTACGTGTGGTTGTGCTCTGTTGTTTGGTTGCATGAGAGCCACGTTGTAGTCTGATTCTGCCCCTCTTCTTCTCCCACAATCCCCTGCAGGTAACAAGGGATCCATGGAGTGTGTGTATGAGTCCGAATGGCTCAAAGGTGAGGAAGTCTGGGACATTAGATCCTGGCACTGTAATAAAAAAAAAAAGTGTTTGTAAATGAAAGCAGATTTTTTATTTAAAATTTCACAATATTTAGAATAAACTCTGACAAAATAATAATAATATGCTTTAACTCTTGCAAACAATAAAATAATACAATAAAATAACAAAAATAAAAACTAAAAACTAAAAAAAACTATACAAATATTTAACTAATAATATTTTTTATAAATTTAAAGAAAAAAATTGTTAAGTAATTGTCGTTAAGTAATCCTAGACATACTTTCAAGAAATACAGTATAGAAGTCTAAATTAATTTTTAAAACACACAACCAATTTGAATACAGTGTTTTAAAAGTTCAACCGTACTGTGGCACTGACTCTGATCTGAGAAAGGCGGGGGGGTTTCATTGGGGGCTCTTCATAAGGGCGTTCAGCTAAAGATGCGATGATTCTCTTCCTATGCCCCAACAAGCCAATCTTCAAAACCTGAGTAGATACAAAGCACGTTACAAAATAACATATTACAGAAAGCCTTTCACCTATAAAAAATAGTGTGAGGGATGGATGGATAGATATCGTAAAACAATCTTATTACATAAGCCTAATGTTATTTGCCCCTGTCACATTAAAGTGGTTGAGAGGTTGGCATGCAGAAGGACCCTAGAAGATATCTTGTCAAGGGCTGAAACAAGTCCTAGGAAACAGGCCATCAAAGTGCCGTTCATAAACCCGCTCAGAGATATTGCTATGTCAGGTAGACAGGTGTCAACTGGGTCCCACCTTGAGCCAGGCTAAGGTTGAGATCTTGCTCGTGAGACCTGGCGGGGCTCAGTCTGAAAGAATAAGAGACCACCGTGCAGTAGGCACACCCAGCAGGTGTCATGGTGACCCAATCGTTCACGTAATTGAACGCTAAAGAACCTGAGCGGTTCTTAATCACATATTCTACATGGAGTATGTCTCATTGTTTTGTGAGAAACACTCGCATGTTGCTGAATTGGACTAAGCGGTTCTTAGGATTTAACTGATCAAATTTTGACGTGGCCCTATTATCTGTAATCAACAGTATTTACGCAAATAATGTGTAGTACAAGTCTCTCACATTGACAATCTCCAACTCCCAAAGGTTCTTTACACAGTCCAGTGTTCTATAACCGCAGGAAAGGAAGTTGTGCAGATATTCCTGAAGGCCAAGGGAATCCAACCACACAGCAAGCGACGTACTGCCGTCACAACCTAATGCTTTCACCTGCACAAAAGAGAACATTCAGCTAAACGTAGTTCCAACTAAGTTCATATTTAATTCTATGTTAGCAATAAACTACTCAAAACATTGAAAGACCTTTGGTAGAGAGTGAGCAGCATTGAAAATCTTCTTGCGATGTGCAGAATCAGTTAGGCCGATTTCTTTCAGATCTTGTTCCTCCATTACATCATTTCCCTACATAAACACAAAGAAAATATTACATCACTCATGAAAACAACATAATAAAATACATACAAAATAAAACAAACATAGGAAACAATATCCGTACGTATTTATTGTATTTGTATATATGTGTGTGTGTAGATATATCTAGATGTAGATGTGGATGGATGGATGGTATCTTATTCCAGATGCTTAATTTCAAGGTTCACTGAGCTTTGTATTGACCATATACTGTTTTTAATTTTGGTTTTAGTTCACAAACACCCATCATTCACAATTTTATTAGGTTCTGCAAACTGTTGAATTCTGAGCCTCTAATTATCTGTCAGTTTCATTATGTCTTCTCTCACAGAGGTGATGGAGTAGGTCTATGTGCTTGGTAAACATTCATACGAATTACCCCGAATCCCTGTAGTCAGTTTAATTCACTTGTATTTTACAGACGTAAGATATGGTAATGGTTTCTGAACATGAAGGAAATGAATTTCTATCCCTCCTCTGCACATGTCCAAACCATCTCAGTCTGGCCTCTCTGACTTTGTTGCTAACACAAGTAGCGTGAGCTGTTCCTCTGATGTGCTTGTTCCTTATTCTGTCCAACCTCGTCACTACTAAGGAAAACCTCAACATCTTCATCTCTGCTGCCTCCATCTCTGCCTCCTGTCTCTTTCTCACTGCCACTGTCTCTAAGCCATAGAGCATAGCTGGTCTCACCACTGTCTTGTACACCTTTCCCTTGAGTCTAGCTGACACTCTTCTGTCAGGCAACACTCCTGACACTTTCCTCCACCCGCTCCACCCTGCCTGCACTCGCCTCTTCACCTCTTTTCCACACTCCCCATCACACTGCACTGTTGATCCCAAATGCTTAAATTCCTGCACCTTCTTCACCTCCACCCCTGTGTTCACTCCTCCACCCTGCCCCCTCTCATTTATACACATGTATTCTGTCTTACTACGACTGACTTTCATGCCTCTTCTTTCCAGAGCAAACCTCCACCTCTCTAGCTCTTCCTCCACCTGCTTTCTACTCTCGCTGCAAATTACAATGTCATCAGCAAACATCATTGTCCAGGGAGATTTCTGCCTGACCTCATCTGTCAACCTGTCCATCAGCATAGCAAACAAAAAGGGACTCAAAGCTGATCCTTGGTGTAGTCCCACCTCCACCCTGAACTCTCCTGTCTGGCCTACAGCACATCTCACCATCGTCTTACTCCTCTCGTACATGTCCTGGACTAATCTGACGTACTTCTCTGCCACTCCCGACACCCTCATACAGTACCACAGCTCCTCCCTCGGCACCCTGTCATATGGCTTTTCTAAATCCACAAAGACACAATGCAGCTCCTTCTGACCCTCTCTGTACTTTTCCATCAACATTCTCAAAGCAAAAATGGCATCAGTGGTGCTCTTGCGGGGCATAAAACCATACTGCTGCTCACAAATCTCTCCTCCTTCCTAAGCCTGGCTTCCACTACTCTTTCCCACAGCTTCATGTGTGGCTCATCAGCTTTATTCCCCTGTAGTTGCTGCAGTTCTGCGTATCACCCTTGTTCTTGAAAATCGGCACCAGAACGCTTTTCCTCCACTCCTCAGGCGTCTTCTCTCTCTCTAGAATCCTGTTAAACAAACTGGTTAAGAACTTTACCGCTGACTCTCCTAGACACTTCCACACCTCTACAGGTACATCATCAGGACCGACAGCCTTTCCGCTCTTCATCCTATTCAGAGCCTTCCTCACCTCATCTCTACTAATGTCTGCTATTTCCTGCTTCTCAACATCCACATCCACACCCTCCTCCCTGTTTTCCCTGTCATTTTCCTCATTCATCAGCTCCTCAAAATACTCCTTCCATCTTCTCTGCACACTTTCCTGGGTTGTTAGTACATTTCCATTTCTGTCTTTTATAACTCTTATCTGCTGTACATCCTTCCCATCCTTATCTCTCTGTCTGGCTAGCCCTGTACAAGTCCTTCTCTCCTTTCTTTGTGTCTAACCTGTCATACAGCTCATCATATGCTTTCTGTTTGGCCTTCGCCACCTCCCTCTTCACTCTGCGCTGCACTTCTATCCTTCTACCAGATGAAAGATCCAGCACCTTCCTACCTGTTTCCCTGATAACCTCTGCTGTAGTTTCCCAGTCATCAGGCAGCTCTTCCTGATCTCCCAGAGCCTGTCTCAATCTCTGCCTGAACTCCTCGCAAGCTCCTTCATCCTTCAATTTCCACCACTTGGTCTTCTGTTCTGTCTTCCCTCTATTCTTCTTCCTCCTGACCACTAGCGTCATCTTACACACCACCATGCGGTGCTGTCTGGCTACACTCTCTCCTGCCACCACTTTGCAGTCACTAACCTCTCTCAAATGGCCTCGTCTACATAGGATGTAGTCCACCTGTGTACTCCTACCTCCACTCTTGTATGTCACTCTGTGTTCCTCTCTTTTCTGGAAGTGTTGACTACAGCCATTTCCATCCTCTTAGCAAAGTCTACCACCATCTGTCCTTCTAGGTTCCTTTCCTTCACACCAAACCTGCCCATCACATCCTCATCACCTCTGTTCCCCTCACCAACATGACCATTGAAGTCTGCTCCAACAACCAGTCTCTCCCCTCTGGGAATACTCTCTATGACCTCATCAAACTCACT
>MU204344.1:146093-169516 GCA_017309775.1 Paedocypris sp. Pulau Singkep | reverse complement strand
GTCACTCTGTGTTCCTCTCTTTTCTGGAAGTAAGTGTTGACTACAGCCATTTCCATCCTCTTAGCAAAGTCTACCACCATCTGTCCTTCTAGGTTCCTTTCCTTCACACCAAACCTGCCCATCACATCCTCATCACCTCTGTTCCCCTCACCAACATGACCATTGAAGTCTGCTCCAACAACCAGTCTCTCCCCTCTGGAAATATTCTCTATGACCTCATCAAACTCACTCCAGAATCTCTCCTTCTCTTCTAACTCACAGCCCACTTGTGGAGCGTACCCACTGACATCACCCCATTCAACTTCCAGCTTTAAGCTCATCACCCTGTCTGAGACTCTTTTCACCTCTAGCACATTGCTCCCCAGCTCCTTCTTCAGGATCACTCCTACCCCGTTTCTCTTCCTATCCACACCATGGTAGTACAGTTTGTATCCTCCAATACTACGTGCTTTGCTGCCCTTCCACCTCGTCTCTTGCACACACAATACATCTACCTTCCTTCTCTCCATCATGTCTGCCAGCTCTCTGCCTTTCCCTGTCATTGTGCCAACGTTAAGAGTCCCTATTCTCAGGTCTATGCTCCTGCCCTTCCTCTTCTCTCTCTGTTCACGCACCCTCCTGCCTCCTCTCCTTCTTTGACCAACAGTAGCCAAATTTCCACCGGCACCCTGTAAGTCAACAGTACCGGTGGCGGTCGTTGTTAACCCGGGCCTTGACCGATCCGGTATGAAGTTTCTTTGAACGACTCGCATTGTTCAGGTTTGACAAGTTTTACGCCGGATGTCCTTCCTTACGCAACCCACTCAATTTATCCGGGCTTGGGACCGGCACAGAAGTAACTGGCTTGCAACCCCTGCAGCTAGATTCACTGCATTACAGAAAATACACACAGAAATATGGATGTTTGTGTGTAAAATCTTCTTTAAATAGTTTCTTTATATAGCCTGTGTAGACAAACTGCTTCACTTGCTCCACTTTTGGTAAGTCGCTTTGGATAAAAGTGTCTGCCAAATGAAAAAGTAAAGTAAAGTAAAATCTAAAATAACCTTACATTTTACACATTTCTGTAATGCAGTGCTTGTCAATTTAGTGCCTTACAAATGGTAAGGTGTAAACACAGATACGTTTTTATTGACCTGGCATCTTTATTCAATCATGAAAAATGAAAGATTATTTGTCCAGGAAATAAATTCTAGTGATGTTTGTGTGCAAAATCAGAAAAAACCTGTGTAAATATACATTTGGGGAGTTGTGGTTCAGTGGTAGGGGACTACCGCCGGTTCGAATGACTATGACTGGTTTTACATTTAGGTGTCTTTGGGCAAGACACTGAACCCCACATGCCTCTGGGCGCGGCACCGTGTGGCTGTCCACTGCTCCGAGTTTGTTTCAGATGGGTCAAATGCAGAGACAAATTTCCCCACTGAGGGATTGATAAAGTTCATTTCTTTCTTCTTATTCTTCTTTCTACATATAGTATATATACACACATATATATACACATGTGCAAGCAAACATTTATATTTTCTAATCTAAAAGCACAAAACTCTCAATGTGGGTCAATGTGTCTTTGTATGATGGAGTACAAGGTTAAAATCAATGCACTCGGAAAACGACCAAGAACGCCGGCATCCATTTAATCATGAACATCCTGGCATTCAGCCACACAATCACACATACAGCAGGTCACTTTATGGATTAAGAACAACATGTGCTGATTAATGGCAATCCTTGAATGCGATCGATGCAGGCAGGTGGAGAGAAGTCAAGACATGGATGCTACGCTCATGGTACATCTTGTTGGTCCAGACAGTTGTTTGCTGTCGGAAGATGCAGATGTTGTCGAAATGATAAAAGGCACTTCAGTCTTCAGTGTGTTCAAGACAATTTTCATATAGACATGGCTCTTTTCATCTGTCTGTCATCCTTAATGTCACTCATTCGGCAGGATTGATCTGAGCCACTTCTCTTCTTCTCATTGAGAGTGGTAAAGCAGAGAGTGGGACAGGTGGGAAATATACTCAAGTCAAACTGCCCAAATCATTCAGGGTGACGAAACTGGATCATTTTAGCATTTTAGAAAATGTTTTCACCAATTAGATTATTGCCAGTTACCAAATTGAGGGTGTTTTCAAGAGAGAGACGTATTTGAACAGTAATCAGAACAATTCCAAAAATATAACAAAAAACAAACTGAAAAATAGGCATGATGTTAAAAATGTTAAAATTTGAAAAGCTGTGACAGAGTGGAATTGCAAACAACCTCCACAAAATGGGCTTTTATTTTACTTCATATACGTACACAAAAGCTGCATCACATTTACGACACATGGGAAACACATTGATGTACGTATTGAAACTGTAATCTCATCTGATTACATGACAAAACGTATAAAACGCATTAAAACACCTGATTACATGACAAAACGTATAAAACGCATTAAAACACATCATAGTAATATAAATTTGGTTACTGATTTGGCAGAACATCTGACCTAAAACATTTTTATACATTTTTGTTTTGGATCAGAGAAAACTTGACGGAAAATTTTGATTCAGAGAATCAAAGAAATTGTCTCACACGAAAAACTGAGGAAAATGGCAAATCCTAGCATCTTCCATTACAAACCATGAAATTAGTATGTAACAAACAATTAAGTAAACTGTGCAATAAGAGGTCAAAGTAAATTAAATAGCACCTAACCTCAGCTCCACTTTTTGTCTTTTAAATGATCACATGGCAAGCTTTATAATACATCAGCAAGTAAAAATAGCAAAACACTGAAGTATAATCGGACCCTAACGTAAAACCTAAAAGGCCGACGCGCTCTCGTTCTATAATTGATTACAGCGACATTTCATCAAAAGCCTTCTTCCAGGGTGAATTATGCAGGAATGGAACAAAAAGCATCACCTACTAGACATCATGTGAGTACAGAAAGACAAAAAGCTGCAAGCCATTTTTACGCACTCCAATGTAATATGCATAAAGAACAAATATGATGTGAAATCGTTGCTTTACTGAACAGTTAAAAACAACAAACAAGCTTTTTTATTTTGTATCTTCTTTATTATCTTTATTCTTTATAATCTTAAGCAGAAAACGCTTTTTTAATTCATTCCTAACTTTATGAGTTTAGAATTTGAATGTTCAGTCAAATTAAAGTTAAACGGAAATTAAACTTACACAGCCATTTTTTTGGGTCCCAAAATCCCAAAGTCAGATCATATCTCTTAACGCAAATTTGTGCCACTCTGGGGCAAAAAAAAGACAAGCCTCAGGAGTTCCCGGAGAATAGGCGCGCGACCAAATTTTGACTATGATGCTAAAAATAACCTAAAATTACCATTTGGCTCTTTTTCAATTTTGGCAAGATAAATTAAGTAAAGCTTGATTCAGCACTGCACTAGCATACCTGGCATTGTATGAAGATGTTTTTCAACTTATGACTGTTATTTGTTATGATTACATAGCCAATTGTTTTGATTATTACTGGTCCAAACACTCCATATATTGATATAATCTGAATATACGAATGTCACCAACAATAAGTACCGTATTTACGCGAAAAAAGCACCCCCTATTTTCAGATTTTCGAAACTACAAAACTTGAAGGGTGCTTATAATCAATAATTCAAAAATTTGTGTATTTTAAGATGCTTATTTTTCGACATTTCAAGTCCGGAGTGTAATGACGGCGCGTGTGCAGCAGGCTTCAGCCACGGCTGGCGTGCCGTTCTTACAAGGAGATATCACAAATAAATGAAAACATGAAGTCTTTCCTAATATTATTTATTATCAATTTTCAAGTACAAAAGCGGTAAAGTGAACGATGCGAAGGAGGAACACGCGTAGATCTTTAACTTCCGCGTATAACTTCTCATCCGCGCTTGCTTTTTCCCTTGCGCTACTAATACGCTAATTACGTGTTATCTTGACACCGGCGAATTAAAACATTCGTCCTTCCTAATACTTTTTAACCATTTTTTAAGCACAACAGCATTAAAGTGAACGGTGCGAACAAGGAACATGCATAGATGTTTCAGGTGGTGTGTTTTAAACTTGTCTTGACACCTGCGAATAAAAGAAATGAAAACGAGTAAGTTCATTTTTTTCCGCAAGACATTGCACAAACAGCGGTAGTCTAGAAACTATAAGAAGCTAGGGTTTTGTTATTTTTTAACCGATTTATAAGAAATTATTTTCGTACCTGTGTCTCTCAGAGGAACAAGACGCAACGCTGACTTCATCGGCTGAGCTGCGCTCTTCAGCTTCTCTCATTTCTTTTCAGTTCCGTCCAGTGAGTTGGAAATGCCGGTCTTTTTTAAGCTTCCCACAACTCAGACGTGTTCTCCCCATGTTGTCACTGCTGCTGACTGACCTTCGCAGCAATACATCGCCTCTCGTTTGAGTTAAAAGTCCCGTAATGATAATATAAAACAAGGGGTGGGGGTGCTTATATTCGCAGGGTGCTTATATTCGCGTAAATACGGTACTAATGTTTTCCAAATGAACAATGATAAGATGTAATAACACAGTATAATGAAGAAAATGTTAAAAAGTTATTGTGAATGAGTTTAATAAAGCTTGTTCACAAAATTTTGTGCTGCATGTCATTGGTCTTTAATAAGTTCTGAAAAAGACCTGATAAAAAATATATTTACGTAACTTATGCTGTACGTTTTTTGAAAAAAGCTGAGCAGAACGGAACGTAGATCGGAGAGAACTGATTCCTGCTGTAGGAAACCACAATGCCAGAGAGAACGTGGAAGAGCAGCTTGTGTTTCATTCCAATTTAGATTGCAAACAGAGCCGTTTCTTCTTATAAATATCAAAAACAATATCAATGATATTGATGTGTTGTCATACTGAGAAGTTACTATGGGGTCGGTGAAACATCCCAAAACGTTATTGACAATATAGAGTTACGCTCTATATTCTATAAATATGTAAAATAATGCAGTAAAGATATTCCGGATCTGATACACAGAACGTTGACCGGCTTGAATAAAACCTTCATCAATCCTACAATGAAGTGGCTTTCAAAAGAGAAAAGAGGGCAACCAAAGGACAGGTCTGTACGGCTGATTTACAACAGGCGCATATTGCTTCTCTACAGCAGCTGAGGCTTTCAAGCGCAACGCCATCAATTTTCCTTACCACACATGGCAGAAACGATGCGGTTTGTTCAAAAAGGCTGGTGAATTTCCCGGTGTGATTTATATAACAATACCATTTCTGAACACTAGTTTTATTTATTTACTGTAATAATTAATATATTCATATAATTATCTTTAGTTGAATATTTTTTTAAAGCAAAACAAATGAAACTGCCCCAAACATGATTTATTAGAAATCATAATCAAAAAGATGCTTTTCCAAAAGTTAGCCTGATATGGTTCAAGTGATTCGATGGGTTCTACAACCCCCACAGGCCCACCGGGCACTACGGCTAAAGACTGCCCACTGATCCGGGTCTGTGTGTCCACTGCATCGTGTGTGTGCAACTTTACTGGATGGTTATATTCAGAGCACAAGTTCAAAATGGTCTGTGGTGGCCATATTGACATAACATAACTTTCTCCAAGCTCCATTCATTTGGGCAGCAACAGTATAATCGGGTTATTAATGACTGAGTTGCACTTAAAGATAAAGATAAAGATCAAGGCATCCTACTCGAATAGATGTGCTTTAACAAATCCAGTTAAGACCACTATAATGTCTCTTCTAGACTTGATTCTCATCGAGAGTAAAATACTGCCTACAGAGAGAAGATGAGCTTTTCTTCCTAAGTGATCTAAAATTGTAAACAAACCGATGCTAAGTTTGAAAGGATTTTCATCCAATATAAAACGTGAATTTCATCAAAAAAGGTGACTTTATTAAGCAGCTTTTTTCAGAAATTCAGAAATTTCTATTACAAGCTACACGCGTTCAAAAATTTTAATTGTGTTAATTTAACATTTGCATTTTTATGTAAATTCCATTTGGTTTGACATGAGGAATCAAATTTCCAAGTGATTTCCCATGTGTGTTTTCCTTATCGAGCAACAACTTATTACGTAATGTGGTAAGCACCAAGCACCTTCTTATAGGGCAACTCCAAGAACGGGATCTGTAACTTAGTTTGGGTCTAAATCTGTCTTTATAAACATCCCAAGAGAACATCGGCAGAATTTGTTTGAATGCAGGCTGAGAACAGAACACCACTTCAGTAGGGGTTTTGTCCTCTGCTACACCAAAGTTCAAATGCTATATTCTGGACCCAAACTAGAACAGAAGTTCTACATAGATGCAAAACTAATTCTAACATATAGAAGCAAACTGTCGATTTATGAAAAAAAAAAATTAATGCAGTTTTTCCACCAAATTAATTGCAATTTAAAGACTGAACGTTAAAGAAGTAAAACAGGAGCTATATTATTTACCTAATTTAATTTCCCAAACACATTGAATATATTAAATAAATTGCATGTTAATTGCATTGCATTTTGATACACATACAAAAAAAGTTAAAAAAAATAATAATTGTTCGTTTACTCACCATGAACCGCAGGTCATCAAAGCCGTTGAGTAGAAGCTTGCTCTCATACTGCGGGAGACCAACATGTTCTAACCAATCTCCCACTGACTGTTCGAGAACCCGCCCTGACCCACCTGCAGAGAGAGGAAGGCGCTTGAGCAGCGAGAAGCCATTGAGGCGATAGCATCGACACTCTGAGGACGAGACGTGGCATTGCCACATAATCCTTGGCCAGCAGTGCCGAGAGCACAAACACCAGGAAGGCAGAGGCGACAGGATTCTGGTTGAGTGGTGTGGCCACTCCAACAGCTGGAGCAGGACCACGCGGAATAGCAAGAACTGAGTTAGTTGAGTTTAGAGTGATGATGCAAAAAACAAAAAGATACGAATCAAAAATCTGGACTCCACATTATTAAGACCTTGTTGCGGAACACAGGATAGTCAGGCGTCTGAAATTGTTTTGATGAGTTGCAGTAGTCTAGTCTTCCAGTGAAAATCCATCGAGTCAAAAATAAAAACCAAATGATGAAATGCGTCAAAAGTCAAAATCTTTTCAAATTGATGCTGTTGTCATGAGATATTGACAAGTGCACACTAAGGCGAAGCTCACAAATATCTCAAACACGGTGATGTTAACCTGAATGCTAAAAAGATGCTACGCAAACTCTATTTCACACCAAACACACTTGTTGATTTAATTCAACAGCTTAGAAAGACTGGCACTAAGGAACAGTTCATGTCACTTGAACACACTTTGTTCCACATGAAGACTAGCTATTCCCAACACAGTTCAAAGACAGCCAGGATACTGAAGGCTTCACCAAAAAAAAAAAAACGTAGTCAAGGCTCCAAGCACAGCATAGACCTGCAAACAATCCTATAGATCCATCCTGACCTCTTCAGTGAAATTTGATCTGAGAAAATTCTGAAAAAATGATGTCCGCATGTTGAAGCTCGGAGAAACGCAATAGTTCATTCTTTCGCCACAGAAGGTGTGGTCTTCTTCAATTGGATGCTGTCAATTCTGCTCTGCAGCTCTTTTACTTCATCTCCCTCCTCCTCCTCTTCTCTCTCTCTCTCACTCTCTCTCTCCTAGGCTCCACCCCACCCTATAATACTCTGTTCCCAGGAAAGATGCTCCATGGCTGAAATCTGTTATTTTATGATTTCAGTGACCTTTATATTGCTCTTTCTTTAGGCCAGTAGTTTACTGTAATACATATGTATTATATTACAAACATGTTTACCACAAAATTAATTGGTACACTGCATGCTGTGAAAGTAAAACACAAGTAGAGAGCTACAAGCATCTAGGTTAGAGGCTAGAGATTTGTTTCCAAGCCTCAGGCCACTTCTCAACGTTCTAATTCCAATTCTCAAGACCAATGTGTTAATTTTTTAAACGTTTGTTTTCAAGCACAAAAACTGGCCAGGTTACACTAAAAGTGTGTGTGGGGATGGGCGGTTCTTTTGAAAATTTCGGTTTTTAAAATGGTTTTGCTTTATTAAAATGAGAAAAAAATGCCAAAGACAATAATGCCACAATTAAAACAATAAAAAAGCAATTGACAAAAGCTGACATTTAGGGTTAGGGTTAAGTAGGGGTAGGCCTGTTTAATAGATTTAACATTGTAAAGTATGTGGATTATAATTTAAAAGTTGGGTTTAGAGTTAAATAAAAAAAAATTGAATTTCTTTCTATTATTCTGCCAGAGAACAACAGTGATGATTGCAGTTTGACATAAAATAGTCCAGAATAAAACGTCAATATAGAACAGTATAGAAAATATACGGCGTAAAGTAGTAAAGCATTAGAAAAGTATAGAATGCAACTGTGTATTATAATATTGTATATAACAGTAGGAAACATATAAATAGTAGGCATAAATTAGACAAGAAAAATGGTATAGTATTAATCATATATACATATATTTAAATATAAAAATTAGTATTATAGAGAACAGTATTAAATAGATTACAGTATTAAATTATAACATTGATATGAAATAGTTATAGTTTTGTATATTTGATTTTGTAGAAACATAACCAGATTTAAAACCAGAACAGAACTAGATTCAAGTAGGATGCTCACAGAAAAAGAAATCCTAAAGGAGGATGAACTGCTCATTTCACCCGACTCCCCATCAATGGGCCAGTAAACCAAACGAAACAAAATAATCCTTTGTTTCTAAATGTGTTCACAGATCTCAAGATAAATGAATAATTATTCTAACATTTTACAAAATCCCCTGGACAAAATACTTTGATAGCTGTAGGTTGTGTCATTCCAGTGGTCAAGGGCTGAGCCGTCAAGCATCTTTATGGTCATTGATTTAACTCTCAAATGTCCCTGTGTCCTTCAGCAACACACTGGGATTTCTAGAGTTCCATTTATAGGAGCAACAGACCACATTTCCTTCACTTGGTCCTCCTAACACAGGCTATCAAGATTATTATGTTTCGTTGCAGGCTTTCATGGTGGGCTTTTGCTTCACAGAATGTAGGGTGATTTAAAAATGGTGCTCTGATAATGGCAGGAGACCAATGCTTTTAGAGCTACAGGACACAAATGAACTAAATAATCAAAAAGGAAAAAAAATCGGTCATATGGGTCAGATCATAAACTGATTTTATTTCTTACCATAGGCAGAACTTTCTTGTTCTTTGGAGAAATCAATACCAGCTCCAATCAGAGTCATGATCTTCTCAATCTGTAAGAGAATTATACAAATGATCAAAAAATGGTGAAATGAGGAAAAAAAAAAACTCGCATGGATTAGATTTGTTTTAAACGTAACAAAATGTCTCAGTAGAAAAGACATTGAAGCAATGCTGCAACGACTGTCCAGATGCAATTTCAGAAGAAAAAATAACCCAGTAAACACCATCACCGCAATGTTTTTAAAGATCATGCAGAAATGCAAACATCTTGGCTTTTATAATTTGCAATGTAAAACATAATCTTATCAAAGCAAGTGTTCAAGCCCACCATCAAAAAAACATGAGCACCACAGTTTTACTGAAAAAGGGCGAAAAGACCGGACAACATGCAGAAATCAAAAATATTGCATCAGCATTTGCAGGATGCAAGCCTTTATTCAAATAATTCCTATATTTCGGTCATTCAGATAATTATATCAAATCATTCAGATACATTTGGATCATTCGGATAATAAAAATGTAGCACCCATGATGTTTTAAGGTAAGCAAGCTATATAAGTACATACTGCAATTCAAGTTCACGTTCAGTGCATTTGTAGGGTGCTTTTTATGGAGGACCAAAACCGCCAAAATCAAATATAATTGACAAAGGAAATGAATGTACTTATTTATTAATAAATGCGGAAATGCATTAGTGAAAAATAAATGTATAAATACATATATTTATGCTAGTACAACAAAAGAGATATAAATGTAACCCTTTATCTTTTCCTTCTTTCAAGCCGTTTTTTCTTTTTCGATGAGTGTTGGCCTTTTTCTTTTTCTATTCCTATTAATAAATAAGTACATTTATTTCCTTTGTCATTTATATTTGATTTTGGCGGTTTTGGTCCTCCATAGCTTTTCACAGTTACTACTGTCTCAAAGTGCATGTGTAAAAATGTAAAAAAAAAAAAAGATAGCAGCATTGTATTCATTTGTTAGTTGGTGTTAAGCTAATGGCTATGACTGTGACAGTCATACTTTGCCACTTAAAATAAATTCCCTTTAGACTTGAATATATTTGGTATTTCTTATCTTCATAGTCACGTTAACAATGTCTCAGTATATTCTTTTAAAAGAAAAACGGTCTGCTAATTGAGACCAAAAAATAGAACTGGATCCTCTATTGATTATTTTGGACAAAAAAATAAATAAATAAAAAAGATTTCGGACTAAACATGATTATTCTTGCATGCTGCGTAACACTAAACCCGGAACTGTGATTGCTACTAAGCTCTACAGAGGTAAGCAACTCGTCTCTTTGCTTTGTCAAGACCTCGGCCGAGTCAGCATTCATCGATCATGACGTTCACACGCTTCAGTGACTGACAAAAAGCTGCAGAAACGGCAAGGACATCGGGAACATCACGAGTCTGGCCCACAGCTCCATCTCAATAATGGATTACCTGCTAAACAAGTTGCTTCGACACAATCAGTGTGCTGATTGTGTAGAAGCAGTACTGATGCAAAAAAATAAATAAAAATAACATGTATGACCACGTGTTTCAGTACAGAACCTTCAAGTCTATTTGTTGTTCATTTGAGTGGACCCTTTTTAATATTTCCTCTAAAGGAAGGTAGTCTCAAAAGCTAAACGTCTGCAAAGAATCTGTAAGTCAGAATTGCGTAAATGTGTTTCCACAATTTGCTTCAAATGCTCCTAAAGACAAAGTAACTGAAGAGAAATGTATCCTACAAAAGTGTATCCTACAAAAAATGTATCCTATATTCCACAAAACCGTAATGTTAAGATTGAACACAAAAATATAGAATACCGTATTTACGCGAATATAAGCACCCCCCTGATTTTTCGATCATTAAAAATTTTTTTTATTATTTATATAAAAACTTGTTATTATTTTTTTTTTTATATTATTATTACGGGACTTTTAACTCAAACAAGAGGCGATGTATTGCTGCGAAGGTCAGTCAGCGGCAGTGACAACATGGGGAGAACATTTTTCCAAGAAAGACCGGCATTTCCAACGCACCGGACGGAACTGAAGAAATGAGAGAAGCTGAAGAGTGCAGCTCAGCTGATGACGTCAGCATTGCGTCTTGTTCCTCTGAGTCGCAGCAGCGAAGGCATATAGTAAAACATTCATTTCTTATAAATCGGATATTAATAGTCACTTGTTGCAGTGGTTAAAAAAAACAAAACCCTAGCTTCTTGTTGTTTCTAGACTATCGCTGTTTGTGCAATGTCTTGCGAAAAAAAATTAACTTACTCGTTTTCATTTCTTTTATTCGCAGGTGTCAAGACAAGTTTAAAACACGCCACCTGAAACATCTAAGCATGTTCCTCGTTCGCACAGTTCACTTTAATGCTGTTGTGCTTAAAAAAAATGGATAAAAAAGTATTAGGAAGGACAAATGTTTTAAATCGCCGGTGTCAAGATAAAACGTAATTAGCGTAATAGTAGCGCAAGGGAAAAAGCAAGCGCGGATGAGAAGTCCGCGGTTTTCGCAGGCGCGGGGAGACCACATTTTTAACTGGCCATCTGAAAGATCTACGCGTGTTCCTCCTTCGCATTGTTCACTTTAACGCTTTTGTACATGAAAATTGATAATAAATAATATAAGGAAAGACTACATGTTTCCATTTATTTGTGACAGCACCTTTTAAGAACCGTGGCTGACCCCGCTGCACACGCGCCGTCATTACACTCCAGACTTGAAATGTCGGAAAATGAGCGTCTTAAAATACGCACATTTTTGAAAGCTGCGATTATAAGCACCCTTCAAGTTTTTTAGTTTCGAAAAATTTAAAATAGGGGGTGCTTTTTTTTTTGCGTAAATACGATACTTTAATCACCAAAGAAATTGTTACAATTTAAGACTGAGCGATAGAGTTATCATATTGCGTCAGAGAAAGATAGATGCTTTTTGGAGGTTGACTTGTTCTTTGTGTCCAGGGAAGATAATCAACAACCCAAACAACCCTGCGAATAACAGAGGACTGACAGGCAGGTGAGGCCCGAGGAAACCATGAGCGGAAGCGTCGCCACTCTGGGCAATAAAACAATGGACGATGATGACATTCACCAGACTACACAAGCGTGTATTACTTTGTGTGAACTAAATTCTTCAATCTATTCTCGACTCTGACCCTTCTCTTCATGAACAAGCAGTGCAAGTAGTACAACAAAAGTAATTTTGCACAACACAAGTCACTTTGGAAAGATCTGGAAAATAAAAGTATTGTAATTCATGTTTCAGCATGAAAATGGTAAGCAGTGATGACCTATACTGTCCCAGAAAATAACATGCTTAAATAGTCCTGATGAGAGCAGAAAAGCATATCTAAATGTTTCCACACCAAGTAAAACTCTGGCATAATGTTGCAGACTGCTGCCAATAAAGACCTGCTTGGTTTGCTACAACTTCCTGTTAGCGACACTGGTGATTTCCTGGTAAAAAGGTAAAGAGGCATTGAATAAAATGTGGTTGCTGTATTCAATTTGCTAAAGTCAAAAGCAATTTGTAACATTTGGAAACCAAGGAAAGCTGTAGTATAGATCCTGCCACCAAAGCACAGAAAAGCTATTAAAGAAACGTGTCAAGACAAAGACGATCCCAAACAAATAAAATAAATAAATAAATAATGAATATATATATTTAAATATATTATATATTATATAAATATATTCTCTCTCTCTCTCTCTCTCTCTCTCTCTCTCTCTCTCTCTCTCTCTCTCTCTCTAAATAAATAAAAGCTAAATTGAGCATTTAAACAAATGTGGGAAATACAAAATAAAAAATATATTTATTTTACCAGTGGATAAAATATAAAGTAAAAAAATCACCGCCACAAAATGGTGAACAATATCCAACTTTAGAGTTGTTACAGGAAAAGTAAAAACCCTCAGGAGCTGCAGTGAAGGTCAGAGAAGAACAGAGGTCAACAGAAAGCTGGACGGACGAGGGTCTTACTCTTTTGGGTGGCCGATGCCTCCATGGGATAGAGAGGGAATATCTCCGTCTCTGCAAGGAGAAAACCAACTTTTGTTCAAGTACCGACTGGAGAGTAATTGTTTAATCAAAAATAAATTGGCATTCAGGTTCCTAAACTCCAAAAGGCGTGAGACATTTCTAAATGACTGTAAACTTGGAGATGAGACTGGACACAGAGAATGAAGTTCTGCTTCACCATCAAATGTGTTTTTAAAATAAAAAAAGTATCATTTATAGAAAAAAATCGTAGCATATTTGGCAAAAAAAACAAAAAAAAAAAACAAACATAATACACTGGTTTATTAGCGACTGTGATCAACCAAACAGTTGGAACTTGGTGCTTAGTAAATGTTTGAGCATAACGAAGCATGGAAGAATAATAAAGACACTGTAGCGTTTGATGCAACAATTACAACGAATCAAATTATTTAGTATTGCACACTTATAATATTACTAATACATTAATATCAAATGTTACTATGATGCAACACCAAAATTAGGACTACTCGACAATTTTGCATAGATTCAAGCCAAATGTAAAACTGACTAAAAGTAAAAATGTAGCTTGCACTTTCATTTTTCACCCTCATTTAAAACATACTCAAGAAAAAGTCCGAGGTCTTGCCATAAAATAATTTTTTTTAAACCTCAATATTTTCAAGAACTAAACATACCGTAATACTTTATAAATGACAAATAAATGGGAGCAAATTTTAATTTAAACTGTTAATTAAAACTACAAATAAAATATAGAACAACACCGGAACACTGATCGATTGCCTGATCTGAACATTTCCAGAGAACATGATAATCATCACAAAAATGACAATATTAAAAAAAGATCGAGGAAAAAAAAGAAAAGAAAAATGAAACCCAGACTAGAAAAACGTCTGGAAAAGTGAAAAGTGTGTCATTCTGCATCAATCAATTATTTATCCAAGCCGAGAAATAGAACATGTGACTACAAATTAATTAATGAGTAAACAACTGTAAATAATTAAACCGCTTATCCACCTAATTAGCAAGAGTGCTGGCAACATGTAGCACACAATACATGTGATCACATAGTATAACTGAAAAGCATAGAAAGATAACAAATCAGCAACGGATTACAGAAAAAAAAAAATACAAAGAATAAACGGTTAAAACTGGTTAGCATCAGTCCCTTTTAAGCATAGTCTATAACAAGTCAATAAGTCTACGTAAGTTTAGTATGCCAAGTCATTGATTTAGTTGAGCTGCCTGTTCATCTTACTGAAACCTAGGCATTGATTTTCAATCCAAAACATTGAGTTTGCTCCATCGACTTGAAATAAATTTGTTTGGCCTTACCTGATAATTCTCTTTGGCAAAAAAAACGTGATCTTATTTACCACTTGCAATTGTGCAAAACATAGAGCTAAAACAAGATATTGCTCTCATGCAGGCTGAAAGCCATGTTTAAACCAAACATTCCCATCAGCCTGTAAATGATCCATAAGCAGAGAAGACATTACCAGGCCTGAGAGCTTGAGCTGTAGGTTTTGGAAAACCTAAAACCCCCCAAAAACCAACCCAGTGAGAACAGCATCACTGATTCTGCAAAGCCATAGTGAGTTTCAGGAGAGAAGGGACCCTAAGAGACCCTCATTGTGAAAGACGGCGTGGGCCTCTTCACGTCAAACGGCACAAACAATGCTCAAGTCAAAGGCCGCGATGAAGTCACAGGTCGACAGCTGAAGTATAGCAGAGCCAAATGCTTTATTTGGAGGGTGTTTGTTGTACCCCACAGCAGCCATCGAAGAGGACCACAAAGACCCTGGGCATCTGGCAAGGCTGGCATGGGTGAACAAAACAGGGAACGAGGGTGTGGCAAGAACCAGCCACAAAAAAGCCAAGCTGTCATCTATTCAACTGTACCACGACAGGTGCCAGCGGAGAGTGTGAAGAAAGCCATTAAAGAGCCTCTCTATGTTAGAACCACAACTTTAGCTCTAGCCAAACTAAAAAAAAAACAAAACAAAAAAAACGCCATCTTCTGTGTTTGGGATGTTACCATCATAAATGTGAAGGATTCCAGCCTGCGTGGAAATGTGTTTGTGACTAAACAAACACCGGGAAGAGTTTGAGATTTTTTGTGCTAATGATAAAAGGGCACCTAATTAAGGATTATTGTAAAAGATCCTTATATTAAAATAGATTGGTAAATATATTGTAAATAAAAAAAAAAATGTAAATCAGATAGTAAATGATCTAAAAATGGGAAAAGCACAACAAAAACTATCGGACAAACGGAATTCAACAATACAATTTGCAAAAAAACAACAGTAACAACAAAACAGAAATTAAAAAATAATGATAAATAAATCTCTGTCATTTCCGAAAGATTTTACAACAACGGCACGTTTTTAAGTTACCCAAATGCTAGTGAAAAAAAAATTCCACTCACAAATGCTGGTCGGGTGGAAGTCATTGGTTTGAAATGGGCAGCAGAGAGATGAAGACATAAATACAGGGATGTGGACCGGGGAAACACGACTGGTCCCTGGATGCGTGTTAACTCTGCAGCTCTGACCGACTCTAATCCAGCGACGGCCTGCCTGCCTTCCTTCCCAACCCCCCCCAAGACCCTCATGCAAGTCAAAATCTCCTTTGTATGAAACATTTGACTATGTGGAGAAGAACACACACACACACACACACACACACACACACACGGAAAAATCCGGGTGTTGTGCGTTCCTGCACCCACACAATATCACTTAGAGTGGCATGTCCAAAGCAGGAGAAAAGTAATAAAGAAAAAGGAGCGAGAAGGAATGAGAGAGAGATAGAGTGAGTGAGTGAGCAAGCATGAAAGAGTGAATAAGATAGACAGAAAGAGAGAGATAAGTGATTGTGAGAAAAAGAGAAAGTGATCGAGATAAACAGTGAGCGAGTGAGCAAGAGAAGACAATTTATTGAGTAAAAGACAGAATGAGAGAAAGAGAGAGAGAGAGAGAGAGAGAGAGAGAAAGTAAACTGCTAGTTATAATCTACTAACCAAGACATTAAACTGTTAAAACTGCTATAAAAGCATTAATTTCCATTATTTCCATCCATCAAACTGCTTTGTCACAACAGTCTCCAAAATTAGCAAGTGTTTCGATTGGTTATTCTATTCAAACGCACCATATCACATTACGCTCAACATAGTAAGATACTGCATAACACTGAAACTCCCAGTAGAGGGCAGTAGAGACAAACTAATGAGACTACGTCAGGCAAAGCCACAGGAAGTGAAATTAACAGCCTTGCAAAATTGATGGAAAAAAAAGAAAATTCCTACTGAAATATCATCCAAATATTAATAATCAAATATCTTACACTATGTACACGCATACATATCCGCCAGTTGTGGCTTGGTGGTTAGAACGTTTAACTTGCAACAAAAAGCTCACAGGTTTGAATCCCACACTGAATCACAACCCAAGCAACACAATTTAAAAATGACCACTGCTCCTGTGTGTGTGTGTGTGTGTGTGTGTGTGTGTGTGTGTGTGTGTGTGTGTGTGTGTGCATGTGTTCACCATGTGCGTTTACTGTGTTTATATACTTCATAGCGCTGTACATTCTCCACTGTGTGATGATTAAGGGTTTATTAACACTCCTCTGCAGACATGTCAGCTGATCTTTACGTTCTTGCCTGTAAGAGTGTAGGAACAGGTTCGATGGAAAATGTTACAGTCCTTGCATGTGTATCTGATGTCGAGATCCTCAGATTGAATAATCTCGGCTCAAGTAAAACTCGGCATCAAGTTACTTTTCTTTTTGACTTCTCAACTAAGTCGAGTTACTTTAATTATCCCAATTGCCAAATTGCTATTACTTTGTTTTTTGCTTTTTCAACAGTGACATTCTTTTTTTAGTGTTCTCGACAGTCAAATTACTTTTCAGTCCTCTCAACAAAGTTAAATCAAGTCAAGGTAATTTTCTGATTAAACCATCCACAAAATGCACGCACAGTCGGACACAGACACTCGCTTTTAACATAAAAATACACATCAAATATATATCAACAAATATTACGCATTTCAAATTTGAAATTTCTTGGTTCTTGGTCACTGCGGTTTGATTTTGTAATTCATTTTCAGTTTAATTTAAAAACCAAGCTAGTTCAGTAGAAATAGAACAGTCTATTAATTGGTTATAATTACAATATGAACTAGTTTCTTTGAGTAAAAAACGCTCAGCCATAGTCTCAGCCCAACATAAACGAAAAGCATTAGATGACAACCACACCCCGCCACACTTAGGCGCTCTTACCTCGTCCCATTCTGAAGTGAAGGAAGGGGATTTTTCCAGTCTTTTCTTGGTGGTACTACAGTTAGACACAGACTCGCTACGTCCAACCAAACCAGACTCTTCCTCACCAGGTGGAGAAACCAGCAGGTCCGAGTCAGACTTGGAAAGGCTACGAGCAAGTTTGAGATCTCCCGGTGGAGGCATCCGTCTTGATGGCACAAGATCACGTGCCGGCGAGTTGGTTTTCGGCGAATCCTTAGGTTCTTTGTGGACTGTGGCATAAATAGCTTTCGGGTCGGTGTTCTGGAGAATGGTACTCATGTTGACTGTAGTGGACGGATAAAGAAGAGGACTTGCAGATGTGAAAGTCTTTGAAGGCTCGCCGGAGTTTGCTCCAAAAGCCCCCTCGCGACTGTCAACCACAGGCGAAGAACCATGAAGCAGACCAGTGAACTGCTCAGGAACGCCGCTGCTTATGTCCAGACTTTGCAATGAGCTCTCTGTCCGAGAATAGAGAAGAGAGAGTGTTACTGACCAACTGTGCAGAGAGATCCAGTCCAAATAACATGAAACCGCCCACATTACTGTCCAGTGCCTGGAACAAATCTGTCATTGTTACCCAACTAGTAAAGGAGAGAGAAAAAACTCAGCACTGAAACTGAAAAGAAGAAAAAAATTGTGAGGACCTGATATAAAAGGACAGACAAGGAAATGTAAGCCAACCGATTTCCAGTCACATCCGAGCGCAGCTGACATTTCTCCTTATATTTCGGTTGGTAACTCGTGTTCTGTTCGCTACTCTCTCTCTCTCTCTCTCTCGGTCCCTCTCTCTCTCAAACTGCAAACAAGTAAGTAGCTTTTTAAGGACTTGGCTTCCAGAGAAGTTATGCCTCACTGAGGATTCTCTCCATTATGAGTGGCAGGCTTGAAACAGGATATAACAGTGTTGGCCATGAGAGAAACAGACACTCACTCTCTCAAACTCTCGCTCGCTCTCTCTCACACATACAGAGAAAATGAAAACCCATCTGAAAAACTGTCAAATCCATGACATAGATTAATAACTTTTAATTTAGAATGTTGCTTAAGAATGATAGTAACATTACAGTGACCTTTATGCTTTAATTCAGACGCCCAAATTGTTTGAAGTAACCACTATTGACCCATATTATTAAAACATGTATTTATACCTATAAACTATATATAAGCGTATAACCTTATAATTCTTAATATTCTTATTCTTATTATTACTTGAGACTGTGTCCTTTTGTCCTTTTGATTAGGCGAAACACTCCATATTCGTGACATGGAGTCACATAAGGTCATTATGATGACAAAATATCATAATGACCTTGATGGTTTGAAACAGACACACATCACAAACATGCAGCCAAGAACTACTGATGCTTATCGAATTTGTTTAATGAAAAATACATTTTCAAAATGAAAATGCTACAGAAGATCTTTTCTTCCGTCTGCTGTAAGACATTTCAACCAGGCCTTTCTTTGGAAGTTGTTAAAAAAATCCACACTAAACAAAACAATATGTGCAATACATTTTTTTTTTGTATTATTAATTACAATTTATTGTTTGCCACCGTGCATTCTTCAACTTGCTTTTGTGGTGGCTGCTGTAACATGAATCAATCCATCTATCCATCCATCAACAAAATTTCAAGAGCGTTTCAGGAGACCAAAATAAATAAAGTAAAGAGTAAAGAGACTGGAAAAACTTGTGTATTGGGGGAACACAGAAGATCAGACCAGTTCAGTGGATTTTCACGGCTACACAAACGCCGAGCAACTAACTCGAGCTTAATGTTATTTTAATTCAACATGAGCCTCTGGGAAATTTGAAGTCATCACTGGGATCCATCCAAACCCGCTATTACATTTCTTCAAGTGAAAGTCAGGTGTTTGTTTAAAAAGATAAAAAAAAAAACATGGCTGCTTCCAGAAACTTCTAGGGTTAGAGATATAAACTACACAGTGTAAACGTGTTAAAGAGCCAACAACTGAGTGATTCCATAATATTATTAACATGCTAAAGTGACATTGTTACATTTATATTATTGTTACATTTAATAGAATGCTTTTAATGCTTATTTAAATCATTCTAGGATGGCACTATAGCGTAGTGTGAAGAGGTATTGCTTTAGGAAACTAAGATCACTGGCTTTAAAATCTTTAACAGAGCGTGAAGAGCTTTCAAGGCATGTGCCAATGGTGAGAACTATTTGCTAGACATGTGCATCTACACACTGATGCAAAATTGTAAAATCTACAAAATTTGCAAGTTCAAACTTTCCTTAAAATAGCCCAATGTCTTGCTGAGGGACAATTAATTTTCTGTTTTATTTTGATTAATTCTGATTTGATAATAAATCTGAATTTCAAACTGCTACCAATGTATGGGTCACAGAGAACTGAATGTCCTTGACTAGATCTCAAACTTGAGGCTGCAATGCTACCACTATGCTTGTTACTAGACTTGAGTTTATATGGAATAGTGGCATAGAATAATCTTCCTGTGGTATAGCTGACAGGTGCTGGGCATGGTGCGGCTAGTAAAGAAGGAGAAGTGGACATACTACTGTTTTAATAAAGAGAAAAATTAAGAGAGTGTGCCCTATACTATAAAAGGCTATAAAAACAGTTTTTATTTTGTAATTTTTCGTCCTTTCTTTCTGCATCCTCAGAAGCTTCACCAAAGTCGCTGCCCATCAGAATAGCATCTGTGTAAGACGTTTACTCAGTGTAACACGAGTCTACTCCGGATTACTGTACACATTGTTCTAAGGCCGGGATTACCAGACCACTTTTAGCAGGACCGGAGACAGACACTGAAAGAAACTGGAATAAATACTTTACAGTTAGCAGCGACTTGGGATTCAACTATTAAACATGCTTTAAAACTAGCAAGGTATTCTATACTTTGTAATTAGTTGGCAGATTCCCTTACTGACTTCTTTCTTTTTAAATAAAAACAAAGAGTGACCTGAACATTCAAAACTTCTATTCAACAATATAATACAGCATTAGACAAAGTGTAAAGACAATGAAGTGAAACTTGAAGAAGAAAAAAAAAAAAACATAAAATGTGATTTTAAGCTTTGTGCCATGTGTTTTATGCATGTAAAGCTGTCAAAAATTCACACGCATAAAAAATAGCTTACCTCCAGACATCTGGCCTGCGCTAAAAGGAGGTGCGGGCGGCTGCAGAGTGTTTGTGTTGGACCCTGTAGGTCGCAGGTCAGTGTGTGTGGTGGTCTTCCGCTGAAAAGTCACACATTTAGGAATGTCTACAGTCTGTTCTACTTATACAATAAAACCAAAAACATCAACACAACATTGGCAGGCATTGCTCATGTGAAACTACAGGTTCACCCCTCACTAAATTATATGGTTATTCCTGTTACATTTTTACCACAAAGCAGAATTCAAATTCATATTGTATTTGTTACCTACACCAACAATGTTAAGATAATTAGTAGCGTACAAGGAGGAGAATTTAAAACACACAATGCAATAAAAATGCATTAAAATAAACCACAAAGTCAACTTTGTTTCCAAGAGTGTCAAGCTTTAACTTCTTTAAATTCTAATGCTGGGATCCATTGCAAGTAGAGTGTCCCGTTTCAAGTCAAAGTGACGGCCTATCTTTATGATACTGTAGCCAGTCTGTCTCAATAGAATATAAGACATTCAAAACTCACCTGAGGTAGAACACTATTGGAAGATTTGGCAGAAACATCCACATCTGCAAAAACATAAAACAAAAAAAAATTAAAATCACTTCTCCCGTTTTATACCTGCTTTTTTTATGTAATCTTAAAATAGCTTGAATTCAAAAAGAAGTACATTTATGGGGAAGAATTTGGCAGATCCTACACTTTTAAAGTGTGCATGCTTTCAGGAGATTTACCCGTTTTGTTTGTGTGTGGGATTTTGGTCTGTGCAGTGTGCAGCAGTTCATATGGGTGATCTTCTTCCTCGAGGAGCTCGATACGTTCATCCGCACTGCTGTTGGTGCAAACGGCCTGTGGATAAAAAGAGAGATAGATAGAGAAAGAGAGAGTAAGTGAATCAGAGTGGGAGAGGGGAAGTGTGAGATAGAAAAAAGGACAATCAAAGGGAGGCAGAGAGGGAGGGGAAAAAAAGAAAGGAAGGAACGGAGGAAGAAAGAGAGAAAGTAGGTAGAAAGGAATGCACGATTTGGGACAATTTAAAAAGTGAATGACAAAGAGAAAATGATTGCAAAAGAGGGAGGGAGTAAGACAGAGAGAGAAAGACAGAGAAAGAAAAAAAGAGAATGTACAGTCATACGCTGCCGAATACATTTTTTGTGCGCGTCACTGAAATAATGAGATTAAGTGGCTTTCACGATTAACTGGAATACATTTTTGCTCGGCCAATTAAAAAAGACAATACCTTGATAATAAAGAAGAGTGATAAAATTAATAATTTTTGCACAAATCCAGTTGTCGCCGTCCAGAACATTTTATTCAGAGTCACCAAAATGTGCCTGGTGGCCATATTGACAATTCTGACTTACTTTATTCTTTAAACATTTCAGTTCATCGGCAATGAATAGAATTCAAGTCACACTGCACCCAGAAACACACAACAGTAGATCGTAAATTAAGTCACAAGAAAATAATTTTGAAGGATTCCAGCCTTAATCTGATTTAGAATAGCTGTGAAGAGAACATTGAGCTTAGGTCTGCTAGGCTCAGTCCTGCAGGACGTGATTCACAAGCGGATGGAGTTTTACCTCAGAGCTCAGTTCTTCATCCTGAGCATGAGCAGACTGGCTCTGAGGAGGAAGCCGCTCTTTCTGATGGGACCACAAAGACAGCACGATCGATTACAAGATAATTTTTTAAGAAACAAGCAAAAAAATATTTCATTCAAGTCTTTGAGATTCCCATAAACGAATGATTGTGATGATTCAAAGTCTCCCCCTAGTGGAGAAAACGGCAACATACTTCCATGCCATTTTGCGACATCAAGTGACTTTCCTTTGAAAGTTAAATAATAAAGCTTTACAATTATCAACATATACAAATGTAACATTACTACTGATGACTAATAAGAAAAAATATTGGTTCATGGTGTAACATTGAATTGACAAAAGCTCCTCTAATCAGAATCTACTTACTCTCCCAGCTTCACTGTCCGGCCGACCGGAGTCTCTGTCCGAGGATTTTCCGCTGGCAAGGCTGTCCAGGGAGTGACAGGATGACGCTTCGAAGAGAGCTTCATACGGACTCTCCTCCACAGGAGTGGTAGTCAAAACGGAGATCAGCTGACAGACCTGCTGCTCCATTTCTCCTGAGAAGGTGAATATAACACGTCAGATCCAATCTGTGCTGACGCCTTTGTCAGCTTTTAACACATACAATAATACATAAAATCATTTATTGCTAAAAATGTTTAGAGTAGCACTAGGTCTGGTGAATGTGAGCTTTCTTGAAGGCAACAGCAAAAGTCATACGTAATTGCAGTCAATGCTCTGTGACGTTTCTGTGTCAACAATGACTTTGACTTTTGTTGGTGCACTACAAGAAGTATATGTAGTTTTTTGAATACAGGTATATTGTCAATTTGTGAACTGAAAACAGATCGAATATTAAATACTAGGGGTGCGACGAGACATTTATCCCACGACACGAGACACTGAGCTCATGAGACAAGACGAGATTTGGATCTTTTTTATGTAAAAAGTATTTTATTTAACAAAAATGTTGAAAAAATGTTGGTGCATTTTGCAATCACTTCTGAAAATCTCCCTGTAAAGTGCATTTATATTCAGCCAACAACAAAGTGACTAAATAACTAAAGCTTATCTTGTACAAAACCACATTTTATCTTTTAATTACCTTACAAAAACATTGTAGGCCAAATTAAAGAATTAAACAAATTATTACACAAAATAAATGTGAAGATATGTCCTTAACACAAAATCAGTGCAAAATG
>MU204344.1:116415-138463 GCA_017309775.1 Paedocypris sp. Pulau Singkep | reverse complement strand
AGTTTAATTACATCATTTCATTCATGATTTTTGGAGAAAAGGAAAAAAGACGACAAACAGAATGTAATGGAAAAATAATTGTAGAGAACTCTCTAGGGAGTGGCACAGAGTAGGGGGACAGAGTAGGATGATGGAGAAAGAGGAGAGACAGAAACGAGGGACAAAAAGTACAAAAGACAGGATGTAAGAGAAAGAGTAATGGAGTGTGTGTGTGTGTGTGTGTGGGGGGGGGGGGGTTACACACGAAAGGGAGAGATGGAGAAAGAGGGAGGGAGAGAGTTTGTGGGAGCAACTAAAAGAGTGGCAGAGAGATGGTAAGAGAGAATAAAAGAGAGAAAGAAAGATGGCAATAAAGAAAGAAAAACAGTAAGAAGAAGTGAGTGCTAGATTGATAGAGAAAACGAGGGGAAGTGTAATATAGATGGAGAAAGACAGAGCGAAACAGAAAGTGAAAGTTACTGAATTATAGAGGAAGAGAGAGGGAAAGAGAGACAGAGTGAGAAAGATAGTGAGGAAGGGAAATAAGATAGCGAAAGAGAGAGAAATAAAAGGAGAGGCGAGAGAAAAAAAAAAGAGTCAAGAAAAGATAAAAAGGGGGAAAGAGAGAGTAATATAGGCGGTTTTACCCATTTACCCATGAATAAAAAGTTTTTTTTCTTTCTCACACCAACATAAATAACCAATCCAAACAGAAAACAAGCAAAAATTCCACTAGTACTCCTTTACACACACCAAATATCATGTCTGCTCACATTTCTCACAGAAGTTCCACACACACACACGGAAAGAGTGAAGCAACACTGTCCCAACAAACAGTCACCAGACACAGGCAAGAGTGGCAGGGCGGGTAAGGATGAGGGGTACACACCTTGGCATTAATATAGGGGTCAAACGGGCCACCGCGTTTGAACTCAGTGTAGTCTAGAGAACTCTGGGAGAGGGAGAGAACAGGAAGTGTTCAGCCTCACACAGATACACACATCACAATCAGAAGAGACTGGTTTCAAGTCTGTCTGGTAATAACACAAAGGCCAATTAATAATAGTACATTTAAATCCACCCATGAGTATTATCCGACAGAACTGCGAACCTAATAATAAAACAGGTTTAGAGAAAAATGTTTTTTAATCAACAATTTAATAAATAGTTGTATCAATACTTGTAAAAACTATATATACATGTATTTTTTTTCAATATTTACTTAAGGGTCAGAATTCTGGTAGATGTTTTAAAGTGAGCAGATGTTACACCGCATCTAATAAGAAGACATATTATCAAATTCATTAATTAATAATGACACAACAAATGTTCATTAAATCACATTCTAGAAAGAAAGAAAAGAAAGTGAAACGCTTCAATGGGGCAAGGTGTTCTGTAATTTTAACCATTCAGTGAATTTACACAGTGACGTGACACACACAAACCTGGAGCAGTGGGCAGTAGAGCTGCACCATTCTGGATTAAATGAGAATCACAATGTTTTGCTTAGAATAAAGATCACAATTTTTTCACGATTCTTTTAAGATATTTTTATTATTTTCAATAACCCTAAAAATCAGGTTGTCAACTTAAAAATAAACTTTCCAGGGAACAGTATTATGTACAGTTTAGGACAAAATTATTAGCTCAGTTTAAAAGCACTTTTGAAATACTTTTCAAACAATGATTGTTTTGTAGGCGGGGCTAATCATTTTGTCCTCAACTGTAGATGTTTGCTGTATTTTTTTTTTTAGTTTGCTCTTCTGGTCATAGCCCATAGTCTGAACAACAATAGCCTTGTTTTTTTCCTTTTGAACTCTTTATTTTTCCAAATTTTCCAAATTTTTTAAACTCATTTAAAGAATCGACATTTCTCTTTTTAAAGACTTTTTTCACATAGCGTCTTTGCTTTGGTCTCGGACTAAGAAAAGCACTATATAAATAAACTTGAACTTTTGTGGTTTGAAGAGTGTCGTCTTCTGGTTTGAAACTGCAGTAAACACACACACAAGAATAAAATCCTTTTTCAGGTTTCCTTACTCATTCTCCCTGTTTATTTTCGTTTTTTTTTAAACTCGACTCAATTGTGCTATAGACAGTGTTGTCTATAGCGCACTATGGCAGGTAATTATGGCGCGTCACCGCGCAGGTGGCCGTCACGTGCATCTGGCGTCATCGATCCCATGACAGGCGCCCCAAAATACGACAGAAGTAATGCAAGATCCTCTTTCTGTTATAATACGGTATTTAAATGATCACAAGCTTCGCTCGATGCACGCCCGCGTGAAAACGGTCTGACAGAAACCGCTGGTCGTAGATCAGAGAGTTTGGAAGAATCGTATAAATGCTGAATTAAGATCGTGAAGGGGTAGAATCAAAATTGCGATCTTTTAACGATTAATCAGTGCAGCTCTAGTGGGCAGCCTTAAGGCGTGGCACCTGGGGGCATGTCAGGGTCAATGTCTTGCCCAACGACAGTCATTGCGAAACCTACCAGGCCGGAAATTGAACCTGCAACCCTTGGGTAGCAAGTCCAACTTTGTACCACTAGGCCACAACTGTTAAAGTAAAACAAAGCATAGTAACAATTTTTAACAATGATGCCAAAAAAAAGAAAGATTTGAGCAGATTTTTGGAAGGTGTAGAAATGTGTTACAGCTTAAATTGCTTACATCAACTGAAAAAGCAATTAACACTTTTTAATAAATGTCCAGTGCTAATTAACAATGTTATACATGCAAAGAGCATATATAATGGTTTAGATTAGATTCGATTTTATGTCATTGGCGAGTACAGGTACAAGACAAGACAATGCTGTTTTACTAACCATTTCAATTCAGAAGATGAATCCCAATTTTAAAATATTATTCCAAATACCTAGAATATTGTATTCCTGTCGCAAGACTTATATTTCAAAGATTAATTACTGCCTTGCTCCAATCTCTTATGATATTCATTGTTTCAGTTAGCTGTGAATCTGTATTTATTCAGATGAATAGTTTCATCCCTTCATCTTCCTTTGTTTCTCTGAAAGAAGAGTTTTTCTACAGACAGTCCGAGTGATCGAAACAAGTGTGTCCACTGCCAGACGCCGGAATTTGTAATGAAATTGGCATTTAAGACGGTGTTGCTTGTGAGACTACTTCAGGCTAAGCTTTATCTCTCACACACAGACTGAAAATGCAAATGAGTAGAGAGTGAAAAAGATGGAACGGAAGCACCATCTTCCCTGATAAACTCAAGTTATTTTGAGGATTTTTTTTTTTTTTTTCAAAAAGCTAAGAATGCTCAAGCTTTGACTATATCTCATCGGAAAAAAAGAAAAAGGGCTAAGCTCTTCGAAAAAAGGGGCTTCAGAAAAGGAAAAGCTAAATGATTCCATTTTCCTATTTGCTGTAATAACATAACTATTTGGTTTATACATTTATTTTGTACGTATGCATTTCTGTATTTATTTATTTATTTATACATATTAGTACATTTCCTAACCCATTTAAATTTAATTTTGGCGGTTTTGGTACCACAAGATTTCTACCTGAAACGTGTTATTAACTGAATTATACTATTCACAAATAAATAATTTGAATGCTTTCAAAGTAATGTTTTAATTAGACGTAAATGAGCCATTTAAGAACTTACAATGACTGTGTGTGTGCCATTTTGCGTGTGTGTGTGTGTGTGTGTAACTTCACTGGATGGTTAAACGCAGAGCACAATTTCAATACATTCCCTAGAGCCAAACTCACTCGCTTTCTTCTTTTTCTTTTAAACAGTCCTTAATGCCTAAAGAGGACAGGGAACAAAAGAATATTAAAAAATTATATTGTTCATAAATGTTTTCCTTAATAACACTGAAATAAAATCTCACAAAACATATTCAGTAAAATCTTGTTTTACCAATAAAACTGTACTTCTACAAGTTTAAATAAAATACAAATAATTATTGTAGTAAATTCAACTTAAATCTTCATGCAAGGTATATGGACTTTATCAAGTACATTTATTTGTTGCTTATTTAAAAGCATATTTAGAAAAAAAATCTATAAACCAAAATTTTACAGTACAAACAAGACATTTCAACATTTCTCAGGATCTTCAGTTAAATATTTTGAAACTTGGTTGGGACCATATCAAAATTGCTCATCCAGTGAAGTTACAAACACACATACACGCACACGCACACGCACACACACACGGAGCAGTGGTGTCAGGGGGCATGTGGGGGTCAGTGTCTTGCTCAAGGACACTAATGAAGGACCACAAATGCCATAATTACTAGTGTTTGTCAAAAATATCGATACGTATATAATATCAATATTGATACTGAAAAATCAGAAACAATACAATACGGTAGTCCAAAAGTATCGATACTATCCACACTTCCGGGTCTCTCAGATTGGAGCATGTGCACATGATAAATACTGTCAGCAAGTGCAGAGTCTTCGCGAGCGGCTTAAATCAAAAAAGAGCTAAAGAAGTTGTTTTGTCTGGGCGTTTTTCAGTTCAAGACAAATGAGTGTGGGAAGCCGGTAGATGCGGCAGATCATTATACAAGCGCTGATACTAAACTACTGATACGCAGACGTGTAGAAAGAATTGTGAAAAGTTAGTAACAGTTTCATTATTAACATATTGTAAGTGTTTTGAAGTCCCGTTTTGCACCGTTAACACATTGAAATGTATGTAAAAATGTATCCTATTAATCTCAGTGATCGAGTGAAGCACGTTTGCAATTGTATTTACAGTATATGTCTACGCGCTTATCATTGATTATGTTTAATTAAGTCCCAAATCTAAATCAGTTTATATAAATACTGCTGTTCAACTCTGGTCCATTAAATTATTTCAGCAGATCCCTAGAACAAGAAACCAAAAGGAGATTATTACAAGTTAGATAAGTAATCTTATTCATTTTAAAGACTTGTTCTAACAATAAAAACATACAAAAATGTTTCACAATATGCAGTGAAATCTCACCCATGTCCTATTACCACAATACCAGCTATATAAAAATTTGGTTATTTTCGCACTGTATTTTCTTGAGATTCCTCAGACACATTTTTACGTTGTAGTCTAGTAATGCATATTACAGTTATCCCTGTGGTATCGAAAATGGTATTGGGTATCTAAGTATTGTATCGAAGTTGCTAATAGTAGCATCATAACAACACAATAAGTTACAAAGATAAACTAGAAGAGCTTGACAATAATAATTAGTTGTTGTTGGGTTAGAACAATATTGCTCGTGGCCTTCAAAATGTTTTAGTATGACATTCAGGTATTTTGGTAAAAGTTTGTTAAGAGTTAAGAAAAAGAGCAGAACCAGAAGTTTGCATTTGAGAACACGATGATGCCTCAAGAAAGAACTAACAGCATGAGTCAGTTTCTTCTAAACTCCAGCATCAGAGAACGACTATTTCATTTCCTTCTTGGACGTCCATTGTATCACACTTTTTGCTTGCTAGTCCAAAACATAAATTGAGTCAGAAAACGCATAATGCATGTGGTAAATACAATGATTCAATGAAGACTGTTCAGACCTGCTCGTTGAGTTTGGGGTGAGATGGACCCTGATGGATGAGAAGCTTGACAATGCGTTGATCTCCCTTCCAGGCAGCCAAGTGGAGAGGATAACAGCCCTTGTTGTCAGCGATATTTGTCAGAGCTTCATTCCGCAGCAGTACCTCCACAACGCCACTGAGAACCAAAAGACAGACATTTTGAGGTCTGCGGGACACCTTTCCAAGAGTCAGTGTGTATTATTAGATGATCTAGAACGAAAGTAAACATGACCACATCTCAACAGGCTTTAAAGTGCAGTTGTGGCCTAGTGGTTAGGGTGTTGGAATTGAAACCCAAATCAAGTTGCAGGTTCAAATAATGTACAAGCAGGTTTCTAAAGAATCCTTGAGCAAGAAATTGAAGTGCAAATGTACTTGAACTTAAGTAACTGTTACTAGCCTACTTGCCTACAATTAATTCGTGTTTTTTTTATTATTTAGAAAACAAAACAATGTTGGGGGATGAACAATGAAAGCATTTTTACTTATTGATGTAAATCAATTTACGCTTTAATGGGGGGTGGGATGACAGCATTCCAAGTCTCAGAAACATCAGAAGAATGTGTGAGTTTCCTTTTAACTAAGAAGTTAGATTGTATGATTCAAATGACGATAAGTTATTTTCTTATTTTTGTATTGTATTGTGATTTATTGTATTGATTTTATTTACTCATTTTTACTCCTGAATGTTGCACTTTTTTACCCACCCACCCAACTCCACCCCAGCCCAAAAGAAAAAAACTAGGCAATTGTTAAAAGCATTTCACTGCATGACATACCATGTATGTATGTATATGAACATGACAAATAAAATTTGATTTGACTTGAACTGATTTACTTAGTAAAGTATAATACAGTCTACACGTCTGGAGTTACAAAGACCCACCTGTGTCCATTTAAAGCAGCATGGTGTAGAGGAGTGTATCCAGTGCCGTCCACACAATTCACATTTGGCCCTCTCCAGATACTGCAAATGCAACAAAAAATAAATGTTTATTATGTGTATTAAAGTGGAAATCTTGAAGCATGTGAGACGACCACCAAAGGCCCAGTGGGAGGCCGGATTTGAGAGTCCATACCTAGGGATGATTCATCTTGATGCTACAGCTAATGCCACTGGATTTAACATCATCCTCCCTGTAGAACAGCGGCTTCCTAAAGCAATCCACCGCTTATTTTATGACTCTTATCTAAACGTGAGTCATGTGTGAATCTGGAGGGTGAATTACGTGACTGGACGGAGGTTGTGAGGTCATTGTGTGAACCAGTTTTTCTGAAAAGACCAGACTAAAACAGAAGCTGACAGAGGGGATCTAAACCAGAGCTGAGAACATGATCAGAGCGTCAGAGTAAGTTGCTTGAGAATGTTTAGGTTGTTTTTTAAGACTTTTGGATATTTATGACCCATTTCACTTTCTTTCTTTTTTTTTCTCGTTTTAGTTGAAGATTTGTCTAGATTAAACAACTACACTTATTTCAGTAATGTATTAAAGGCCTATTAAATTGATAGTGACATGGGCACTAGGGTTGAACATTTAATCACCCCATAATAATGTGATACAAATAATAAAAAAAAAAAACTTCAGTCAGTCAAAGAATGTGGTGCTGACACGTTTGGTTGTGAAATTTTAATTTAAATAGTCACTTAAGTTCACCTTTGCTCAACTCTCCGATATTAGTATTATTCATCCTAAAAAACATAAATGTTTGTTAGAACAAAATAATGAAAACTTTAATCATAAAAAGTACGAGTAGAAGTATCTTTTGTTAATATAAAATACATTAATATTTCTATGCTGTAATCACATGTGATGCTTAATTGTGGTTAGGACAAATGTATTCTTTTTAATAAATTGAATTTGCCTTTCCAGTTGTAAACAATTTATTTTCAGATATAACATCTATGTGTGTGTGTCATATTATACTGTTCACCATATTAGCAATATACCACGATATGACATCTTTATCTCATCTACATAATTATATGAATTCACTTGGCGTCACAATTAGATTAAGCAGTTTAAGCAGCCACAATGAGATTTAAACAGAGTTTAAGAGCAGCACGTATAGTTGCGTACAAATTACATTGCTTGGCGAATTTGTTGAAACTTAGCGTTGACCACTAAACCTTTAATTTTTCTATTTGCTGGAAACAGACATACAAAAAAAAGCTCCAAAACTCGCTCGAAATAGGTCGCGGGTTATCTCCTGCATTGTGCTGAAATTATTTATAAAAGATATGCTAATTTGCAATTTGTCCGCAAATGACACAGACCAACTTTTCAGGCATGACAAAAGTAAATGCAAAGGTGCATATTTATTATACAATTGATTATTATTCTGTAAATCGTTCAGTACATTGTTCACTTTTCAGAACAGGTTCACAAATTCACGATCACATTTCACACAAACAAATGTTATCTCAAATATGATTACAATACTGTGATATTTCGGCCCCATCGTCAACTACTACACTTGCATAGTTATAACTTCACAGTTTTTTATTTTTAATAACCCCAAGATAATAAATTAATTTTTAATAATAAACCTTTAACAGGACTCCAATAATAATAGACTTTCACATCCAAATGGTTCAATTCTAATGAGCAGCTTGGTGCGCTTGAATTCAAGCTGAATCACAAAAGATTCTTTCTTCATGTAAACAACTGACGTAGATTGAACAAGAACACCCGAGGGGGCTTCATTAACGTAAATCTTTCTGTGTACTGGCCCATGTGTAAGATCCAGCAGCTGTGAGGAGAAAAGCCCTGATTCACGGAGACAGTGGCTGGAAGAGATCAGGATGATCACGTGCAGCGATGCTGCGTTCGCTCCCTCACCATCCAGACAAAGAAGCACAATCCAGGGCCCAAAGACCACAGACAAAAAAAAACAAGAAAGTGATAATCTCTGGAAGGGGGAAGAACAGACTCCAAAAATGTGCTGCAGTCTTTAATCACAACTCATGGTGAAGGCACATTTAAAAAAAAAAAAAAAAAAAAAGATGATGTGATCCACGTGTTAAAAAATGCATGGTTTAGGACAGAAATTAGTACAAAACATATTTTACTAATTAAATATGTTTTAAATTGTATTACTTCATAATTGGCTTTATAGACTTTTGACTTGGACCTGACTCAATCTTAATGAAAAACGTTTTTTCATTAAATCTGACATCATACTGAACCACATGGGCATCTCCGGCCCATTGAGTTCTTCATTGACAGCTCCATGGAAACAACATTCAGAATGCTGAAGAAAATGTTCTGCCACGCTGGCAAACACATCTGATTCTTGAATATTGAGCTACACAATTAAAATGTTCTAAGTTCAAGTTCTGAGCATTTTGTAAGGGGCTTTTCACAGTTTTAACCGTCTCAAAGCACACGTTTGAATATGTAGGAGAATTGTTGCTTTTTATTAATTTGATCGTCTGGATTGTTGGTGTTAAGTAGATGGCTATAATTATCACTATGACAAAGACAAAGACCCTACCCTGCTACCCTAATAAAAAAAGACACTAATAAAAAAAAATTACAAAGCAGTTAAACTACTTTTAACTTTGAGCCACCTGCTTCTTCAATCCATAAGTCGAAAGGAAACACATCTATCCAGCACAATTTGCAGTAAAAGTCTGAAACACTTTGGGAAGTGATGCTGGAACACATCGGGAAGTCAAAGAATAATGAAGAAAATATAATCTTAACAGATGGTTCAATTGTCCAAAAGTGTGAAAGACAATTGTCATTTTTGGGAGTCTGTCCAGCACCAAAAACAAACATGAAGGCTTATACCTACTAAAAACATCCAAAATACCTTGCAATTCTTGCAACGGCTATTAAATCCACCTGGCCTTGTTTCATTCCTTCCACAAAGTCAGCAGACCACTTCATGACGTGACACTTAAGTCAACGCAAGACATCTGTGGCCCGACTACCTAGCGTTACATTTTCTTTTCCATATTTACAATTCAAACTTTGAAGGGAAAATAGCTGAACATCGTTGTGGTCTGCCGCTAACCGGCTTCAAACCAGCTTAACACATCTCTGGAAGCTGACAGGAAAGTCCAGCCTTTCAGGACTCAAATTAAAATTATGAACAGGCAGCGAGAGCTGCCTTATATAACAGCTCTCATAATGCCACATTTAAGCCATTTATGGAAAAAACTGGAAAATGTCAACGTGGGAAAAGCATACAAGAAGGAAGCCACAATCAAAATTGGCCAAGTGATCAAAGTAAGCATGTGTGTCCATTCAACATAGAGAACTTCAGACCACCCTTTAACAATGGTAGAAACCTTCCAAACCTGCAAAAAGGTTATCCTCAAAACTAGCAACAAGACAAGTAAAACCAAAGCAATGACATCGAAATCATCACACTACTACGATGAAGAACATGACACTGCTCCTGATCCGTATGTAGCATTTCCTGAAAAGATGTTTTTCTTGCACTCTTCTGCAATTTGGTGCACTTTTGTTGCATGAATTATTGTTGTATTATTCAATAAGTTTGTGCTCAAAGACTCAACCTGTAATTTGCTTATTTTCTGCAAGCTACCAAGTTTATGTGCTTAACAATGCCATGGTTTGTTTGTTTTTTTGGTTTGGATTTAATGTACTTGTCCATCACTCAATTGTGAAACCCAATTGTCAAACCCCAAAAAAGGGTGGAAAATCCTACCACTGCACCACAACTGCCACACCTGTTATATCACGTAAAATCAATACTTTCATTTTGTTGTAATGAGATATTTCATTTTATTATCTAAGTTTTAGGCTTTAAATGTATTTTAGCACAGTTTCGCAGTTAAATGACAAATGATCCAGGATTGCAAAAACAATTCAACCATCTCAGCCCAGGCTGCAATAGCACAATCAACACAACGACGTCAATGTCCAGTCTCGATTCTGTTATTTTACCTGAATGTCGTCATTTTGTGACACTCATTTTTAACAATAGTTCCCTAGGATAAAGTAAGACTGTTCTTTCCATAGCCAGATTAAAGAATAAAATTATAAAAATTTATTATATTAAAATTATTAAAATTATAAAAATTTATTATTATAAATCTATAATAAAACGGGAAGAGAAAATGCGCATTAAATTCAAAAATTCTTCAAAAATGCCTAGAAGAACCATATTACCCCAGGATATAAGCTGCAACTCAAAGGCATGAGACCAGCACTGCAGGATATTCTTCATCATTCTTCATCTTCATCAGGATTTTTCAAGGATTTTTCAATTTCAATCCTCTTACAGTTAGTTACAGATAAACCTGACACACACACACACACACACACACACACTAAACATAGGGAGAAGAAGAACATGTAAAAGAACATGGTGTTGGAAGCATGTGTATTTGGTAACAGCCATGTCAATGAATGTTTCAGTATAAAATCAAGATTGAATGATATATGGCTCGACCTAGCTTGCTGCAGTTTGCTTAACAACATGGTCAAATTGAGAAGTGGTACAATATGGCAGTTACGGTCCAGCAGTAGAAAGTTGGACCTGCCAAAAGCATGCGGGTCCGGATTGTTTCACAACTGAGTGTTCTTGGGCAAGACACTGACCCCCAAATGCCCACGGCTGACACCATAGCTTAAGGCTGCCTACTGCTCCGGATTGTATGTGTGTGTAACATCACTAGATGGGATAATAAGAGCACAATTTTGATATGGTCCCTAGAGGCCATATTGACCAACTCAGATAAATAGGAAATCGTAGATTCATTTGCAGGAATAGAAAGACATCTTGTCAATAAGGCAGATTAAAAAAAAAAACTAAAACAAAACAAATTTGCTCTCACATTTATACAAGTATATTCCAATCTACAAAAATCCAATTCTATTTATCCATCCATCCATCCATCCTTTTGTCTGCCTGCCTGTCTGTCTGTCTATCCGAGCAGAAATCGATCAATCACTCAATCTATCTATCCATCTATCTGTACAGTATATCCATCCATCCATCCATCATGCATTCATTTATCGGATGGCACTCATCTATCCGTCCATCAACTTGTAATCCAACTATGTATCCATCTGCTAACTTTATATTCATCCAATTAATATGACAAAATGACTATCTGCAATAACAGGGGATAACACGTTTACCATGATGGCCATGATCCAAATTCTCCTGCAAAAAAAAAAAAAAAAAAAGTAATTTGTGTGACAGGTCCAAACAGGGCTTAGCCATATCTAACAACAATATGCCGATGGAAGGCTGATATGTGTTGCCCAGTGCCCGGGCATTGGAGTTTAATTAAGCGTATGGAACCCGGTGCTAGAACTAGATACATCACTGGCAAACACTCATCAGAATTGCCTTTATCTCTTCCCTACAGTGCACGATTTACTCATTATGCGCCAAGCTGTCTGCCCGTATCACCTCATTGTCCCGAAAACAATAAGCTGCAGAGACGTTCCACAGTTTATCTGGGATCTTGCGTTTACATTAGCATTTGAATTGTGAATCCTTTAATTCTGAAGAAATTATCAACTTTAAAGTAAGACGATGGGTTGAAAGAATTTTGCTCAAAGAAATTCAGTTGACAGCCACCAGTTTAAAATAATGAAAGCCTTGGAGAAGAAGTGTCAACATGTCATTTTGAATCACCAAGCATCTGTTTCTTAGGTGAAATGACTGAACTAGCGACATTTTTACTGCAACCTGGGCTGAACAGAAAGCAGACAGAAAGCTACCATTAATGCCCTTGAGATGTGGACATTTGTTTAAGACTGCTCTGAGAATGATGCACTTATGATGGCCTGTTTGGTTGAGCGAAGCAAAAGACAGGTTTAAATGTCTTCTCATATGATCAGCCTTTCAAGAGACAACAGGTAGACGTATGATGGACATGCTTTTTGTGGGTAGTAAACGACCCACTTCTTTCATCTCGAAATAGCAGCTGCTGTTCCAGTTTGGCTTCGGTCAGACCAAACTTCACTGGAGAGAGAGACTCAAATAAAGTGCTAGAGACTTGAAAGGTTGACCAGGCATCAAACTTGACTAAATCACATGCTCAAAAAAACAAAACAAAAAAAAAAACATTCAAACAGCAAACCTAACACTTTGAGACAACTGTCTAGTGCTTTGAGACAGTTGTAACTGCGAAAAGCACCTTACACATGCACTGAACAATTATATAATTAGAATAAACTAAACAAACATTTTGAATATTCAAAACATGTATACATACATACACATATTTAGTAAATACAGCATTATTTTGCACAATCTTGTTAATTTTAATTTTAATTTTAATATTTTATTTTTTCCCCCAGCGTCCAATCAAAATGGCATGATTTCAATCAGATATTTTCTCTTTCTCTGGCTAAGCATCATATAAAAACAACTAGGTCACTTTGACAAGATGACAAAAATGAACAGCATTAGTTACACAAGAATGAAACAGAGAAATATGATGGAGAATAGAAACAAATAATTTTTTGAGGAACACAAAGCCACTATTAACCAGAAGAGTTCACACTATGCACCATGCTTCAAAATGAACAAAATCAAACCAGATCAGATCACTCAATTTTACCGTTGTGCAATTAAAATCATGTGCCATAATAACATCTGTGTGAACGTGCAATATTTGTGCACTTCTTTATGTTTTTATGTTTCATAACAAACCACTGCTTTTTTATGTAAATATGATTGTTACATTTTTTTGTGTATTTTCATTTTTTTCTTGTATTTTTTTGGAACAAGAGGGAAGAAAAGACAGTCAGATCCAAATTCAATTGTTTGAAAAATGCACACATGGCATCAACAAGTGACAAGTTAAATAACTGCACAAGTGTTAGAAAAACATGCATACTTCTTGATATTCTCTTTGCAACGAAAAGAAATAGAACTGCAACAGAATTAGAATAAGCAAAGAAATGGTCTAGACTGCCGGGCGACAAAAAGGCCGTTAGATGACTGTTCCGTCTTCAAATAAAAAAATGTTTGAAGTTCGGAACCAGGAGTCATTGGTGCAAACAGCAGGTAGGTTTCAGCTTGGCAGGAACCAGACGAAGAACAGGAAAAGAGGCCATGCAGATTTCTTTCTACAGAGAAATTCAACATTTCTGCTCAAGCAAAATATAGGTCTGCCTTTTACCAAAAAACAGAAAAACAATGAGTATTTTTTTTAAAGACACATAAAATGTTCCAATTGTGTGTGTGTGTGTGTGTGTGTGTGTGTGTAAATTATTAACTAGTAAAATAATGAAGGAATGTGCCAGACCGTAGGTTATAACTGGCTTGCTAAAATGTATTGCACAACAGAGAAAACTTCGTATAGATTAAAATTAGTGCTGTCAAAGTTAACGCGTTAACTTATGCGATTAATTAAATTTTTTTAATCGCGTCAAATTTTATTAACGCCATTAAACGCACATCCGTTTTTTCGGCACTTCCGGTTTTCCGGTATTTCCGGTTTTGCCCGGTTTTTGAGTTTCACTTCAAAACCATTCAGTATTATTTGTGTAGTTTTTTGCAAAGCTCACAGCAAAAATCACAGCGCACTTATAGAAATAATAGAGTGCAATTCAATTATTTGCAGTCTCTCAGACGACTGCGTGCGCATGCGCACTGCGCACAGACAACATGTCGGACTTTTGTTCCTTTAGATAAAAAAATGTGTGATCAGTCTTTTCAGCTAGACTAATTATCTGTGCCATACTTTTGCCAAAAAAATATACAAATACTTATCTGTTGTCTCTTTTCCTCAAAATAAATTACCTTTTTCTTTAATTATTATGACCGGCTCACCCATTGTTTTCTTTAGTCAAAACGGTATATTACAGTATTTAAACAAGTGTTTATTTTGTGTTGAGTTAACATTAATATACATTTTACACTTCAATATTCAATATTACAAGATTCTATCCTTGTTCATGTTATTAATAATTGTTAATACTAAATAATTATTAATTATAAATTATTATTATTAATCGCGATTAATCACAATTAATTTGGTTAAGTAAGTGCGATCAACTAGTTAAAAAATTGTCATTGTCTGACAGCCCTAAATAAAATATAAGAGAAATGTATGATACATTTGTAAGGGTTTAACGTTTCAGAAACGCTTCACTTTACTTATTCCATCCACTTTTCCATTTCTGGGTCACATAACCTGGAAGCTATAGCCAATCCAAACATTTCTGGCCCTGAAGGCGGGGCACCCACCATAAATTTGTTGCCAAACTATCAAGATGCAGGATTCACTTGACATTTAAATCAAGGTTCACATCCAAGTTATTAAAAAAAAACTTGGCAGACAGGCGAACAGGTGCTCTATGGTTTGCATATTTCTAGAGCTTTGTTTTTTTACCTTATAGAAAATGGAATGCTCAAAGCTGGCTGTCAATAAGAAAAAAAAGCTGACTTTGAAATTGCGAGTTTAAGAGTGAGTGGCTTACAATACCGCAAATCTCTAAAATCTACAAGGGAGGAAGATCCTTTGCATATTTAGCGACTAAATTATGGAATGCTCTGTCTAGCACAATTCAAGACTCAGAATCAGTTTAAGTCTAGACTGAAGACTTCAACGATTCAATATATTGACCTGTTATAATAACATACAGAATAGTAAAGTTAATCAGTCCCTACAAGATTTCGCTGGATTTTTTTGCGATTGTTGCGGCCTAAAATGCCAAATGTTGCGAGAGCTTTATCAAAAAGTAGCGGGAAAAGTTGAGGTTTTTCTCAACAGAATTGCATTACTGATCATGTTAAAAGTGTTCTTTGCAAGTTTGCAACTCCCCAAAAGCACAGGAATTCAAATTGCAGCAAAATTAATTTTATTTGCTCATTAGAATTAAGTGCATTTTTCTTTTTTCTTTCAGGTAAACGTTGCCTAGGTATTTTTCTCACAGCTGGTGAAATCCAGGAATGGCTCCTCCATTCGTTACATGAAAAATAAATTTACTTAGCAGACAAAGAATAAACAGACAACAATTGGGCTCTGCAATAAATTGCATGCAATATTCATTTGATCTCATCAGTAAAGCCAGTGTTCTATCATTTTTTATACTTTTTTCCTATCTCGTGCTTCCTAATTGTTTTCATTTTTCCTAACTCGTGCTGTGCACGTGCGCATTAAACAATCACGTCATGTTCAGCCTTCTTAGCGGTCCCGCCTATAAATATGGACCTCTGTAAACCTTATGACGCTGTTTTAAGTGGAGAATTTGAGCCGCCTTTTTCCCCACTCAGGAAGGAAACATCTTCCGGAACCATCATCAAAATGGCGCGGGACAACCAACGCACTGATTTTGTAGTGTTAGAAAGCCAGAGGAGTCTGGCACCAGTGAGCTGGGTTCTCCCCAGGGTTTTTTCCTTGTTAGAGAGGTTTTTACCTGGCCACTGTCGCATATGTGCTTGCTCACTGGTCATTGTCATAGTGATAATCATAGCCACATTTTTAACACTGACTACTAATGAATAAAAAGCAACAATCCTCTTACATATTCACACGTGCGCTTTGAGACAGTTAAAAACTGTGAAAAGTGCCTTACAAATGCTCAGAACTTGAACTTGGTCAGAAATGCCTGTGGGAAACAGAAAACCAATGCGCTTATTCTGCAACGAGACAATAGTCAATCCAAGCCCGCACAATTTGAACAAAATTATCCTCGAACACAGAGGTAAGGACCACAAAATGAAACCAAGTAAAATCAACCTATGAAACGATCAGCAGTGTAATAGTTAAGTCAGCCACACACACATAACAGAAGTGGGCAACGGAAGCCTCACATGGATCCTGAGAAAACACCAGAAACATTTCTCTGATGCTGAAATAGTCAAGGAGTGTATGAGTGAAGTGGTAAAGATGAAATAATCCAGAAAATATGACAAATACCACCTCCACCGCTGCAAGGCAAATAGTAGTACTGTTGTAAAAATAGTAGTACTGTTGTAAAAATAGTAACAGTAAAAGTCCACATTAATTTCATTGACAGCACAGACAATTCACAACTTATGATGATCATTCTCAGATTTGATAAAGAAAAGGGAGGTGAACAATGTTACATCAATTTTAGGAAGTATTTTGGGTCTTACGAAACTCACACAAGGGGGGGGAAGATATTTATGAAGCTGTGACATTATAGCGTTTCTATACTGATGACATTTACATTGCTGTTTTTAAATTGTTTATATTTGGACCTTGAGTTTATATTTGAGGACCCCTGTTTATAGGTGATCTGATCTAAATTCAGTTGTAAAGTCATACAGTCACAAAATGTCTGCTAAAATGGAAAAATATTTGATTATTATACACAGTTAAAGACGCATATTTATCTTATGTTGTTTACAATAAAGTATCGGATTAAAAGAAATTCCTCTGGCCCAATATTAAATGGCTGTGATCGGATTGGGAAGGCAAAAAATGTGATTGGGACTTCCCTTCTTATCTTTTATTCCTTCTCTCTCTCTCACACACACACACACACACCCCACACACCCCCCACACACACACACACACACACACACACACACACACAGAAAGAGAAAACATAGCTCAGCACAGTCAGAGTAGTTTGGTCTTCTACATCAACCCTGGTCGACCACACACAGCTGAACAAACGTCGCCGTTCTTCGGGAAGCACCTGCCTTTTTATTTCGCCCAACGCTGAACGTTATTCAAACAGATCTCCCTCAGAAAAGATTACAATCTCAAATCTGCCAGTCTCCGAATGTGTAACTCGGCATTCTACAGAATTTAAAAGTGTTTGGATTTCTCCAGTGCAGAACGGTGGAGTGGTGGGCAGCGAGCAGGACACGGTCCAGACTTGTTCAACGCCTGGTCAGGATCTTTCTGTGTGGAGTTTCCCCCAGTGTTTATGTGGGATGCCACTGCTTTCCTCACAAAGCCCAAAAATGTGCAGGAGAATTGAAATATGGATAATTGTGCATAGGTGTGAGTGAGTGTGTGTGTGTGTGTGTGTGTGTGTGTGTGTGTGAGAGTTTACAGAGTTCCCGCTCAAATACTGCACTTGCTACTCATGTAATTGCCATTTTTTTTAAATAATAAATGAAGTTTCAAAAATGTTCTTTAAACAAAATCATTTAAAAAAATGTAAAATTAATTGAGGCCCCATGATCCGAACAAGGAGTCAATCCTGGAACTCTAGCTGAACTCTAGCTGAAAACACACAGCATGTCACAACATCAGCACCACATCTGTATACTTCTGAATGGAGACAAGCGTGTTTAGCTGTGCCGATGACGCGCTGGGTTTCGACATTCCATGAAGGAAATAGCGACCAAATCTCAAATGCCTTCAAAACAAACCGACAAGTCTCGACATGACGTCTTGCTCCAAACAGCACAAAGGCGGAGAATAAAAAAAGCAGGGCTTCTTCTTAGAAAAAAAAACATATAGGAAAAAAAATAAATACTGTATGTACATATATAAAAGAATCATAAACTTAAGGCTTAATGCTAATGTAAAAATACTGCTACTCATTAAAAAATCTGAAAGTGTTCAGGTAGAAGAATTCGCATTTGTGCTCAAAGAAACAAACAAATACACCTCATTGTGCAGAAGCTTTTATCCAAAGCGACTTGAAATTACTTCCTGGGACTCAACCCCAACAGATCAACCTTGCAAACATCTGCTCAGCAAAAGCTGAAAAAGTGACTCAAAAAACAAACATGATTTTTTTTAAATGTGTGTATATGTCCTAATAGTGCACACTCACACACAAACACACACAGTTTCAAAATGCAAGGTTTGCTACTGAATGCATGTGTGTTCAAGCTTTTTTACTATTTGATGTTATATTTGATAGATGCCCAAACCATCAGCATGTGACGAGTCCCAAAAGCTCCTAAATGAGTCCAGATGTGGCACCGCCAAAGAGAAGAAACCCCTCTGAGGTTGAAAGCAAACAGCACCAGCTATTTTTAAGTGTTCAGCAGGATCCGTGCAAGACCACCAGACACCTTGTAACATCCCATTTCCAGCAACCTCGTGGAATCTCCATGAGATTCATTTAGTCTTTTATTGTACAATCACCAACAACAGGCTGCAACTCAGCTTAATTGCACCTTCCAAATCATCATCATCCAATTAATTTTACAAGGCTCCACAGTCCACACATCTACAGTGCTAATTTGAATTAGCACTAACTTTATAGTCACTTATATGGTCACTTGCTATAATCGCTTCACCGGTCACAGCTTCGCAGATTTCTTTAGTGAAATGTTTTTACAGCGCATAACGGTGTTCTGCAACCTGATTGGACCACTGTCATTTAATGTCCTCCACGCAGACACTTATTATACCTTCAGCCGCCATCGGGCATCGGGTCTTCAACAGCCTTCAAACATCAATGCTGACTTACTTGCATATTTTGCCAATTGCAGGTTATTTCTAGAACGCAAGTCTCATGATTACCGAGTGAACACTGTACATGCTGTAAACCAATGTAAATGCAGTGAACGCCCAGAGATAGATAAGCCGAGTCAGACACTAACTCCACAAAAGACTATTGACATTCGCACCACTTACTGATCACAATCACATTGCTTCCTTTAACACTTGTCAATGAGTCGCTCGCTGATAAGGAAACGCAGATTGATCCTGTGGGTGGGCCTGCTTAAAGGAGACATGACGGAACATCTGTTTATGTTTTGCTCCTGAACTGGTGTTACTGGTCAAACCTTTATTTCTCACAGAAACTATAGTTCTCAAGACCAAACTCAGCAGACGTTGATCCAACACTTGGGAGAACACTTGCTTAGCAAGACACAAAGACATCTAATGGGGAACGGGGTGGCAGAGAATGTAACTGTATTGAAACCAACAGGTTAGTCTTGTTCAAAAGCATTCTTTATTTTAGATTAAAAATTCAACTTAACAAAGATGCAACCAAACAAGGAAAAAATAATCTTTCTAAAGAAGCATTTATATGATTTAAATGACACAAAGCTGCTTCAAATGTGTTTGTAATGAGTTCACTTTGATTATTAAAATTAAAAAGTACATTGGATCAAGCATTAGGTGCAAAAACTGTTTGAAACACAACAAAACAAAACAACACAACTGAAATCATTTTTCTAAATGGGGTTTGGTAACATTTCCACTTGAATATTTGGTTAAGACATTAAGGAGTCCATACAGGAGTCTCTCCCAATTTTCCCTGTTTATTTGTGATTGCAGGAATAAAACAAAATGGAAACTGGCACTGATATGATACTTCGCAATTGAATGGAAACATTATAAGTGAGAACAAACGCAGAGAACAACTGCATGCACTGACTGCTGTATTTTCATTTCGAAAGCAAGTGCACCAGCCAGTCTGACAGTAGGTTTGATTCAGGGATTTCCTTTGAAAAAATAATTCTGGACCTTTTAATGGCTTTTAATGTTTCAAACGCCACCCTAGTAAACATCAGGATAAGGGACGTGTGACAACAAGCCACTCGAGCCTTCACGATCGCGACTGCTTCCTTCCTTACTCTTACCTGAGGAGACTGGAGAGGGTGTGGGAAGAACCGTGTCCCCCGCTGCCCAGATTCCCGGACGACCCTGCACCCCCCGCAGTACTCGATCCGGCCGATTGTCTCTTTCCCGACAGGAGCTTCTCAACGGCGGCCAGATTCCCGGTGCGCGCCGCCTCCAGCAGTTCCTGCTCCTTCCCCATCTCGCCGAGAGCGGAGGAACGGCGGAGAGACGATCACACAGCCACACAAATCCACTGCACGTGCCTCCGACGCCAAAACACGCATCGGAGAAGTGAAACGACAAGCTCTCGTCCCGCGCCGTCCACCGGCCGTGGCTGTATCCGGATTATTCCCGCTCGGACCGCAGCCGCTGTGGGGAAACTTTCTCTCCCAGTGCCCGCACAAACTTCCTTTGGCACCGCGTGACACGTCACTTCCTGGGCGGTTGAGCCCCATTTGACGTCACTTTTGCTCGGAATTATGCATGGTCATTTAATTAAGTCGATGATGGCGGAAGAGTATTAAGGGGATTGAATCGATGACATCTATTATGTGCTTAAACGGATGGTGTATCCTGGTTTGAGAGAACGAAAACATCCTTGTGGTTAAGGGAAGAAAAAATATATACAGTATACTGTATACGTATATATTTAAACAGCATATTTTATACATTAATTTTTATACATTAATACATCTACCGCTTCGTCCTTGTCGTGTTTGTGTGAGTGTATATGCGTGTGAGTTTGTGAATATATTGTAAATAAATAAATATATTTTTTATAATATATATATTATATATAATATAATATATATATATATTATCTTTACATGTATATACAGCGTGTGTACACATAAACATATACAGTATATGGCCCGTAAAATAAAAATCTAAGGGTTTTCGAAGTCATGTGAATTGATTCTTTTTTTAAATACGTGCTCGTTGTGCGACATCTAGCGCTCAAACACACGTTTCCTCAAGCGACTCTTATTTTATAATTTACCGGAAGTTGTCGAAGGCTCGTCGACGTCCAAAGCAGAGGTTTGTAAACGTTTGTCCAAATGTATGTGTTCTAAGCAATTTTATAGGACTTTCCTGCTTTACTCCATAAACGCCAGTGTCCTCTTATTATAACCTAAGCCATTTACTGCTCAACTTCGTTGTTTGTCCTAATTTATGCCTCCCCGTTCTGAAATTGTCATAACAAGTACAGTTTCAATATATGCATGTACTGTATATGTATAATTACATTCTTTACATACTAATACTTTAAATTCTTATGTACAGTGTGTGTGTGTGTGTGTGTGTGTGATACAACTGCATGCCAAACATTTGAACAACGCCAACACAATATAAGTGTAAGAACTAATGTGTAGTCAGGAAATTTGATTAATCTATATGGTGGCAGGAAAGACATGGCAGATCCGGCCCGGATAAAACCAGAAACAGTGGGAAAGACACTAGGAGAGAAACCTAAGAAGACAGAGAGCTCAAGTGATGGTATGGCGAGTGGAAACACAGTCTCTGAACCCACCACAGCCCATAGCAGCATTCAAGCAGATGGCAAAACTGTAAGTCACTAATCAGATTGTATATCTGTACAGTATATGCCATCTGAATTTTAAAAAGGTAACCGACCTTTGATTTGCTGTGTGTGTGTGTGTGTGTGTGTGACTATTATGTTTTATTTGATTGTACTTAGAGGTCATCAGAAGATGCTGCTCATGTTGGAGATGGAGAGGATGAGGGATCTTCATCTCTTCTTCCCCCTGGAGCTAAAAAGCTAAAAGTGGAACAAGACAAGAAGAAAGAAAGGCGACATAAAGTGGATGAAGATGAAATACAGAAGATGCAGTGAGTCAAACACGGAAAACGTATTCTTTGTCCAATTTGGACTATAAGGCACAATATTAAAACCATTTATTTCCTATTTTTGTTTCACACAAAGCGTATGGTCCCCAAAACTAAGCATTTAGGAACGAACTTTTTATAAACTCATTCACAACTTTAAACATTGTTATCTTACACTCACACAAATTTCAGTCTTCAACACGTT